>QRDG01001950.1:0-157928 GCA_012064385.1 Puccinellia tenuiflora
GCTGTTGCAACGGCGGGAAGGCCTATCTCCACTGCAGGCCACCTCCAAGGGCAGTGCCGGTGTCCATGGGTTTCCTCCTCGACTCTGGCACTTCGGCGACGACTGCCTCGACCAGTAGCTCGTCATCCGCAACTCCAACGCCAATTCAGGCCTGCACCAAGCAGGCAATCCCTACTCCAATTACCTGTAAGTGCATCCCTAAATATCTCTGATCTGATCCAATTTTCGTGTTCTAGATGACTGTCACAATTAATCTAGTTAACTCTAGATCTTATAGTTTTTAACATTGGTATCAGAGATAGCACTAGAATCGATTTGGATCTGTTTGATCAAAGTTTTAGCCATTAAAGTTCATGTTTTAGGCAAATTTTTGTTTCCCAGATTGAAAAACCTCTTTAGCCTAGAGTAAATTTCACTCCGTACCACCAAAGGCTGAGCTTGCCGACTCCCCTGGGGCAGCGGTGCTTGGCGGCGCCTTGCCCCAGGAGATGTGGCGGCGCGGATTAGTTCTCGGCAAGATCTGGGCTCCGATGTGGCTAGGGCCGATGACCATGGTGCGCGTCGTTACCTTGTTGAAGGTGTCGTTGTTGTGACACTCTCTAGCCTTCCGTCTTGATGCTCCGGGGAAAATCCTATATATAGGCCTACCGGATTGTGAATGACGTCACTATCATTTTCATTCTATCTTGCAGGCATCATTTTGGAGTACGTTCTAGCTGGATGGGTTAGGAGTTGCATCTTCTGCATTGCTGACGGCGCGCCTCGACAACGTGGCGTGACGGGGTCTCGGCGACAGACGCATGTTTACGAACGTGAGCTGGGTGGTGGCTCTGTTTGACGTCGACGGGGTGACTGGCAAGGATCATGCAGACCTCTGCCTTGTTCGATGGTGGTGGCGGCTTCTGAAGCGTGTGTAAGCGGTGCTCGCTTATAGTCTCCTAGTCCGGATGTCTGCTTTCGATGCGCCAAACGGGCAACTCGGTGATGTCACCAGATCTAGGTGGTTTCAATGCGATCTAGATGTGTAATCTCATGATTTCCCCCACTATCGAGTTTTTAGGTGTGATGTGGTGGTTTAAGGTTGATTGATGTATATTTTGTTAGACCTTTGTTGAATACTAAAGAAGGTTATGTGCATCTTTTATATGTGGAAGCTAGGATTTTAACCTCCTTTTCAAAGCAAAAAACTAGGAGTAGAGCGATAAGTCGCACGGCCCAAGGGCATTGTCCCTAGGCCATCCGAAACAACTAGTTCAGCCTTCAAATATGTGCCCACATACACGATGGGTGCGTCGTTTTGAGAGCGTGTTGTTAAACAGGTACATCCAACAAAGTTGCCCTTCCTCGGTCGACGAGGCCACTCCTCGTTGTGGTACCCTTGCGCACCTTAGCCTCCTCGTCCTCTTGGCCGGCGTGCCTCTATGGAGCATATTCGATCTCAGCACAACGCTCCACTTCTACATCACCCCAAGTGGTATTGTTCCTGGAGTCGAGGTCGACAGTCGTGTTTCGAGGCGTAGATGCAACATCAGTGGAGAAGTTCCGAATACCGTTTCATTTTTCCCTTTTGTGATTCGTAATAGTTTTTTCATGTTCAAAGAAAAAACGGTCCCAAGAAATATTCTACACGGGATACATTGCATCAACGTACATAAATGAATATGAAATATGTGAATTTGTGACCAAAAAATAAAATGTCATGCTAATAAAAGCAAGAGTGCGCGCTTGAAATTGTATATGAAAAATCATCAGAGAGATTCATCGTGCCATAACACGTGGCGAATTAAGCGTCGGTGGGAACGGGGCGAATACGAGGGGTGAAAACGGCTTGGAGTATCCGGCGGCGGCGTTGCCGTCAACAATTCGAGTCGAGAGCTGGATCTTAGACGAGTATCTTCGGTCACGTTACTAGGAAGTTCAATCATAATTTCACCTTACCATTGATACATTATTATTTCCATACATTATTTTTTTTTTGAATTTAAAAGCGGACTTCCATTAAACTGGCACAGCTAAATCGCTGTCCAAAATAGTAGCGATACAAACGGGAGCAGAAGCATCCCAGAAGGAGTCAGCGGACTCAGAGGTTGCTCCCAGCTTTGCAAGCTCGTGGGCAGCATTGTTACAGTTCCGGCGGCTAAAAGAGAAACTAAAAAGGTCGAAGTTCAGGATACATAGGCTTCTAGCCTCTACAACCAACACTCCGATACTTGATTTGTCAAAGTCTTTGCTCTTCAGACCCTGGACCAGATTTGAGGCATCAGATTCGAAGACAACCCGGCTGGCACCCACTCTACACGCACCGTTGATTGCGGCCAACAGGCCACAGCCTCCGACTGCAGAGCACTCCCCAGGTTCTTCGACTTGCCCGCACCAGCAGCAACGAAAATGCCCTCTTGATCGCGGATGACAAAGCCCCATCCTCCGTCGCCAGAGTCAGCATTAAAGGAGCCGTCAAAGTTGATCTTGACATAATCATCAGGAGGTTTTGACCACTTGTGAGAGTCAGGTGGTTTTGCTGGCTTCGCTGGCTTCCGTAGAGACATGAAGTCTATCAGAAGGCGCTCCACCCGAGAGCAGACAGCAGTAGGATCCGGGCTGCCCTCGCCGGCGTTGGCCTTGTTGCGTTGGTTCCACCACTCCCACATGAGGGTGACAACACGGGCCTGAGTAGCCTCATCACAATTCCAGAGTTCCTGAAGAAGTTCGCGTGGGGAGGAGCAGGAGAGAAGCTTCACACGGAGCTCAGCCAGCCCCAGGATGCTCCAGCAGATACTGGCCTTCTTGCACTTCAGAAAAACATGGCCACCATCCTCGTTTAACCTGTTGCACACTGGACATTTGGTGTCTAGATCAATACCCAGCTTGTGAATCTTCATGCGGTTGGCAAGGCTGTTATGAGCAAGGCGCCAAGTAAACATCTTAATCTTCCCCGAAACATTGAGCTTCCATATATGATTCCAATCAAAAGAAGGCCCCGAAGTTGCAGAAGAGCCAGCCTCTCTGCCAGAAAGCCGATCCCTCACCATGACCGCCACTTTGTATGCAGATTTTACCGAGAAGACACCTCTCGGGTCGAAGTGCCAGGCAAGGTGATCCTCCATGCCATCCGCAAGGTTGATGGAGAGAATAGCTTTAACATCTTCAGGCTGGAAAAGGGTTCGAATAATGTCCACATCCCAGTCTCCGGTGCAGGGATTGATCAGATCAGCCACAAGAGAGACAGGAGTACGACCTCTCAAGGAACGAGGCCTGCGAGTGTCGCCAGTAGGAATCCAGGGGTCACTCCACACCTTAATGTTGGTGCCATCACCCACACGCCAGATCAGGCCATCCTTGAGCAGAGAAACCCCTTTCAGAATACTGCGCCAAGTGTAAGAGATGCCAGGAGAGGCCACTGCATTGAGAATGGAGCCATCAGGGAAGTACTTTGCACGGAGAACCCTTGCACAGAGGGACTCGGGTTCCTGGAGCAGACGCCACCCTTGCTTCGCAAGCATTGCCATGTTGAAGAGATGCAAGTCACGCAGCCCCAAACCACCCTCACACTTGGCCTTTGAGAGACAATTCCATCCGAGCCAATGGTGTCTCTCCTCCTCCTGGTTATTCCACCAGTACCGGCAGACCATCGAGCTGATGTCATCGCAGAAGGACTTGGTGATGTCAAAACATGACATGGCATAAGTGGGGATAGCCTGGGCCACGGCTTTGATAAGGATTTCTTTCCCCACTCTCGAAAGGAATTTCTCCTTCCAACCTTGGATCTTCTTCCAGATTCTTTCCTTGAGGTAGTCAAAAGCCAGAGTGATAGACCTGCCCAAATGGACCGGCAGGCCTAGATAACGATCCGAGAAAGCTTCATCCACAATGTGAAGAATCCCTTTGAACTTTCTTTTTGCAGCAGCGGTGGTGCCCTTGCTGAACATAATGGCTGACTTCTCCTTGTTCACCATCTGGCCCGAGGCGTCCTCATACAGAGCCAGAATGTCCCGGAGTTTTTTTGCACTTGGTTCGTTTACCTTTAGGAAAATGAGGGAATCATCCGCGAAGAACAGGTGGTTTATACGTGGTGCAGCAGGTCAGACCTGCACCCCATGCAGCGAGCCATCCTCCTCGGCCTGTTTGAAAAGGGCAGAAAGCCCCTCAGCACACATGATGAAGAGGTAAGGGGAGAGGGGGCAGCCCTGGCGTAGACCACGCTGCGGGATGATGACATTAGTCAGATTCTTGTTCACCTTGACTCTGTAAGTGACAGAGGTGATACAGCTCATCACCAACTGCACCCATTGGGGATTGAAACCCAGCTTCAACATCATATTATTCAGGAAACCCCATTCAACGCGGTCAAAAGCCTTGATCATATCAAGTTTCACAGCAGCCAAACCATCTCTGCCACCTTTTCTCAAGTGCATGAAGTGAGTTGTTTCATAGGCGAGCAGAATATTGTCGGTGATAAGCCTCCCCGCCACGAAGGCACTTTGATTCTGGGAGATGATATCATCCAGAACCTCCTTCAGCCGACAAGCAATAGACTTGGAGACAACCTTGAAGACCAGGTTGCAGAGGCTAATGGGCCTCAAGTCCTTAACACGCTCAGGGTTATTGATTTTTGGAATCAGCACAATCACGGTTTCATTCCACCCATCCGGGATAGGGCCACCATTTAGGACTCCGAGAACTTCAAGCTGGACCTTCGCACCAATCAGCTCCCAAAACCGCTTGTAGAAGATAGCAGGCATCCCGTCAGGGCCCGGAGCCTTGAGATCACCCAAGGAAACAAGAGCAGTCTTAACTTCTTCAGCGGTGAAAGGCCTTCTCAAGAAAGAATTCATTTCAGCAGTGACCACAGAGGGAACAGCGGCAAGAAGCTCAGACTCCCGGGTACCAGCAGAAGAAGTAAACAGGTTTTGGTAGTATTTCACAATAAAGGACCGCAGATTCTCATCCCCCTCTACCCAAACTCCGTCATCAGATTTCAGCTTCTTCAGCAAATTTACCTTCTTCCTCTCCGAGGCACAAGCATGGAAAAAGCTAGTATTCCTGTCCCCATCCTTCAGCCAGTGAGCCTTTGCCCTTTGTTTCCAGAAAATATTTTTTTGGTCCTGGAGTCTCTCAAGCTTGTATCTAAGCATATGTTCGAGCGAGACCTGCTCCTGGGAAATAGCACGCTTCCTGCAGCGGTTTAGATCTTTCTTGGCTTTCTTGATGCGATTCTGGAGATCTCCCAACACCTCCTTGCTCCAAGAGTGCAGCTCAGAATTCACTTTTCTGATGGCGTCCCTGATAGTCACATCACCGGAAAGGAGGGCCAACTGCCAGGCATTGTGCACCACCTCTTCGCATTGGTCCTCCTCGAGCCAAGATGCCTCAAATTTTGGTTGTTCTCTCACCCCATGGGAGCTGCCAAGGTGAGGGTCCGGATCCAGGATTACAATCACGGGCCTATGATCAGAGTGCCTGGGATCACCATTGATCGCCTTATAGGCGGGGAAATGGGTCCGCCACTCCAAATTCGCGACAGACCTGTCCAGCCTTTCCTTGACGTAAAAAGCGGCGCAGTGGCTGTGATTACGCCAAGTATATGGGTCACCAACAAAACCCAGGTCCTCCAGCTCGCAGAACTCAAGGGCCATTCTGAATTTATCCATGCAGGCTTGTTTCTTTGCCTGCCCACCTTGCTTCTCACTAGCAAACAAAACCTCATTGAAATCTCCGAAGCACATCCATGGCAGGTTGTACTGCCCATGAAGGATGCGCAGGAGCTTCCAAGTCTTCTCCTTTGCTCCCGACTGCGGCTCACCATAGATGCCCGTGAGCCTCCATATGAACCCATCATCTCCGGTGACCGTCGCATCAATGTGGAAGCGCAACGATCCCGGATTAACCACCAGATTGACATCCTCCTTCCAAAGCAGGGCCAGACCCCCACTTCGACCCACACAGTTTATTACTTCCATGTGAGGCATGTTCAAGAGAATCTTGATTCTCTTCATTCCCTACTTGTCTAACTTCGTTTCCGACAAGAAGAGCACGTCAGGATCTTCAGCCTTCCCGAGATCGAGAAGGCCCTGCATTGCCGGCTGGTTCCCAAGCCCCCGGCAATTGAAGGCTATAGCTTTCATTGATAACTGCAGGGCTGAATGGGCAGCCCCGCGTCTGAGTTGACACCCTTCAAAGGGTGCATATTGTTGGATCCATTGCCACTTCTGTGCTTCTTTTCCTTGCCCTGACTCGAGTTAGAAACAGAACTCAAGGGCTCACCCCCAGCCTCCCTTGGCAACCCCACAGGGATTAAAGCAAGAGTCATGTCTTTGTCGATCCGCTCGATCAGTCCACCTTATTTCACCTTATCTTTGGTCACGCTTTCTCTCTTTTGAGCCCACACGCTTTACCCTTCCGTTTGTCACATGCATAGACCCCACAACTTTTCTACTAGCTGATTTCTTGCTACTCCTATGTGTACATGCATGCAGGCTCAATTAGCACGAATGAACATGAGAGTCTAGGACGTAGAGGTAGCTGAAGAAAAAAAAAATTAGCTAGCTATTTTTGTGCTACAGAAACATACTACCGGATTATTTCTCTCTCATGGTGCTAAAACAAGAAAAAATGGTATCATGTTTTGTTACATAATGTGTTAATTTTGACACGTCGTAACGGTCACAAATTCCAATCTCCCCGCATCATCTTCTTACTCCTTGCAACGCTATCGATGCTGTCGTAGGCACCACAGCCATCACTTTTTTTTTGCTACAAAACGATGAGCCGCTCGGTGCAAGTTGGGTTGTGTCACTCAAGCCCACATGTTGCAAGCTGACACCAACGCTTTAAGGGGATCTGCGACGAAGCTATGAGGCCGCTGCATCGCCGATGTCGATGACGTGAGGCCGTCGACGGGTCGGGCGCTATGAGGGCCAGCCGTCAACGTCAATGCTTTCAAAAGGTAATATTTTTGTTGGAAACACATATGATTTTTGTTGCGAAGAACTTAGGAATCTACTGGAAATAGATTTTTGCACAAGGAAATGTTGATGTTGGAATTGTTTAAAAAATTGTTGGAAACTTAAAATGATTTTTGTTTTAGTTGTTGCTGATTTTTGTTGTAATATGTTATGATGTAAACATCCAACATTTTTGTTTTGATCGTTTGTTGTGAGATTCTGCTACAATGATATATAAATGCTTTTTTTTGTTGTAAAAGTACAAAAAATATGTTTCAAACGTACAATAATTTTGTTTCAATCTTGTTTGTTTTCCTTGTTTTATAGATGTTGCACATGTGTGATAAAAATGCTACAAACTCATGTTGGTTTTGTTGGGTACCCACGTGCAAAATGTTGCAATTTGATTCTGTGTGGATGGTACAAAGGGTTTATTCAATATTGCGAATGTGTTTCTATAATGTTGATTTTGTTTGCACAGATGTTGGATGTGTTGATATTTTTTGTTGCAAACAGTGACACTTTTTTTTTATCGATTTCTGCAAATAAATAGGAAGTTACTGCATATGTTGTTGCTTTTTTTATCAAGAGCATGCTCAAATTTTCTGCCGACTTGTGTTAATTTTTTTTAGAATCACATATAAAATTGTTGGAAACCATTATTACATTATAAAAAATGTTGTACGAATCCACTTGTTTAAAATCTACCCTAAAATAATAGCGAACAAACTATTGTAAGAAAAGGTTCAAAGAGCCACGTGTATTTTGGATGATAATTGATGAGTGGAGCTATAAATTTGTGTGTTTTATCGTAATTTTAAATGTTCTTTTTATGTGCTACAAACACGTGTTTTTATTTGTTGTAATAGTTTTTTATTTTTGTAAAAATACTTGCTATTTTTTTGTTGCAAAGAAAAGAAAAAAAAAGTTGCTTTAAGCAATTTGTAATTGTTACAAACAAATTTTTGTTGTTGCAATGGTTTATGATTTTTGTTAAAATTGTTGTTAATTTTTGTTACAAATCTGTTATAAAAAATTTCATTTTAACAAACAACAATTGCAATACTTTTTGTACGTGTACAATCAGGCGTGAAACTAACCACTTGAGTGCAAAAAACCAACTAGTACTAGTGGGCTCCACCATGCAATAAAGAACAAGACACGGGAGAGCAACCGTGCTCATTTTCCTCCAGCGCGTGAGCGGGCACGAGGCGTAGTTACTGTAGACGGAAAGCGACATGCGGAAACGACCGATTTTCCCCCGGATCACCCGACCGACGCGTAGCACGGCCAATATATAAATAAACCAGGCGAGGGAGGCGACCAATGGAGGAGTCTGCAGCTCACCCATCATCATCTCTCCCTCTTCTGTTGGTCCCTTTGCTGTAGGAAGGAAGGGATAGCAGCGGAGGATGAAGAGGGAGGAGCGCAGCTTCATCATCGAGAGCGACGACGACGACGTAGACGAGGAGGACCCCACCCACAATGACGCCGGCGCCGACCACGACGACGACGATGTGGATGGGTCCTCGTCCGACACGATGTGTAGGAGTTGTGTTTCTATTTTTCATGTGGATGGACAGCCAAAAAGGATATCGGCATGCAGACACCACATCGAGGTTGAATTTTACTTCTCTTTACGCACCGTCAAGAGTCACACTTCACAGAGTGCTTGCATGACCCTGAACTTAAAGAAGCCTTCCAAGACAAGATCAAGACAGGTTGCATGCTAGCTGCACCATTACTCGGTCAGACAAACTACTACTAGGTGAGATGGTGGCATCGTTGATCATGGGAGGGATCCGATAGGCCACTGACAATCAATCATACCAGACAATGATATTATAATACTACTACTATCAGATGATTCAGATCGTCCGTCCGTGTTTCTGTCAATGCTAGCTAGTCTGATTGATGCGATGAGATCCGATCCTTCCAAGACTGCCAATGAGGTGAAAATCACATGGCAGCAGCTGTCGTCTCATCTCAGGACAGCGTTTGTTTTCCCGTCACTATTATACTACTCATCATTACTACTATATATCAGTGTGTGCGTTATACCACAAACGAACAAGAGCTACAACATCAACTTGTCGTAGCAGTTTTCACTATGACGAGGTTTGCCTTGGATTTTTGCTGCTGAAAGCAACGTTTTCACTGCTCCCCGGACAGCCACAACTCACCACTTGCACGAACAGATCTGTCCCCCGGCTTCTACAGTCCAAGCCTGTTTGCCACTTCTTCATGTGAGCCGCCAGCCAACCAAGACGTCTCATCGGGACAGCTGAACAAGGTGTAAGCTCTGTGATCAAGTGTAAGAGTCGGCCACGCACCTCCTCTATCAATGCAACTTCTCGTCTAGAGTATGGACTTTGGAGAAATCTTGGTTGCACATGCATGACATCTTTTTTTCGAAATGGGGATCCCGGCCTCTGCATCAAATTGATGCATATGGCCTTTTATTACTTTATTTTTATTCTTCGTTCATCGTTCAAAGAACGTTACAAATCATGGGTCAGACAGTGTCGATACAAAGATCAACCATCTGAACAAACACAAATAAGCAGCCATATTACAAATTTAGCAACCTAAGCGCTTATGCAGTCGCCAGCCGCACTGGTTGTATAAATCCTTGACTACCGTCTCCAAAATGTTGCACCCAGAATTCATGGCCTTGCGCTTGTCCTCTGGTTGGAGATAGGACCACATATGGATCCAATGGGTAACCAAGGGGATAACCTGCAAAAAAGATATGTGTTTTGGCTTGTTAAACACCAAATCATTACGCATATTCCAAATAGTCCAAAGTACCGCACACACCCCAACTCTAATGTTATTAAGAACCGACTTTGGTATACCCTTGAGCCAATTACCAAATAGGTTTGTGACATTTTTGGGTGGTGCTAAACCGAAAGACATATGGATTATTCTCCAGATTGTTCTTGCAAACTGACAACCGAAAAAGAGGTGTTGTATTGATTCATCTTGGTCACAAACAACACTTTTGGTTCCCATGCCAATTCCTTTTCATCAAGTTATCTTTTGTTAAAATGACTTTCCTATGCAGAAACCACATAAAAATCTTGATTTTTAGCGGCACCTTCGTTTTCCAGATAAACTTATGCATATACTTTGGTTGATTGTTTAAAAGATCTAGATACATAGATTTGACAGAGAAAATTCCGGAGGGAGATAAACTCCAAACAAAAACATCCTGTGTGTTGGAGAGAGAGACATGCATCAATCGGTTAACTAAGTCAAGCCATTTATCCCATTTATTACCTGTTAGAGAACGACGAAAAGTGATGTTCAACGTCGAATTTGAAAGTACCTTTGCCACTGAAACTTGTTCTCGTTGGACAATATTATATAACGAAGGGTATTGCTGCGCCAAAGATGTATCCTCCGGCCACGTATCTTCCCAGAACCTTGTGTTCATACCATTGCCAATAGTAAAAGAGCCTCTACTAAAGAAGTCCTCTTTAATTCTCAAACATCCTTTCCAAAACGGTGAATCTAAAGGCTTGGTTGTGACTTGGGACAATGTTTTAGAGTGTAAGTATTTGCTATGGATTAATTCTTGCCACACTCCCTCCTCGTTCAAAAGCTTAAACAGCCACTTACTAAGTAGGCATTTATTTTTCAACTCCAACACTTCCACACCTAGCCCCCCTTGATCTTTCGGTCTACAAATAATATCCCATTTTGTCAACCTATATTTTCTTTTGTGACCATCGCTTTGCCAGAAGAAGCGCGAACGAAACATATCCAATCTCTTGCGAACCCCTTTTGGGATCTCAAGAAATGAGAGCATAAACATGGGCAGACTAGTAAGCACGGAATTTATAAGAATGAGGCGGTCTCCGTATGACAGAAGTTTTCCTATCCAAGCACTTAGTTTCTTATCAAATCGGTCCTCCACTACCTTCCAATCACTATTCTTTAATTTACGAAAATGAATTGGGATGCCTAAGTAATTGAAAGGTAAGGAACCCGACTCACAACCAAACAACTGCATATAGTCAGTTTCTACTTCTTTGGCACTCCCAAAACAAAATAGTTCACTCTTATGGAAATTAATTTTGAGCCCCGACAACTGTTCAAAGATGCACAAAATAAGTTTCATGTTCAAAGCTTTTTCTATATCATGTTCCATAAAAATGATGGTATCATCCGCGTATTGTAAGATGGAAACCCCACCATCAACTAAATGAGGGATAAGACCCGCTACTTGGCCATCTTCTTTTGCTCGGTTGATCAAGATTGCCAGCATGTCGGCTATAATGTTAAACAGAATAGGAGACAAGGGATCTCCTTGTCTCAAACCTTTACGAGTTTGAAAGTAATGAACTATGTCATCGTTAACCTTGACACCCACGCTGCCCCTACTAACGAATTGGTTAATCCATTTACACCAAATTGGGTCAAAACCTTTCATTCTCATGACTTGTTGAAGAAACTCCCAATTCACTTTGTCATATGCCTTTTCAAAGTCAATTTTTACAAGAACCCCGTTCAGCTTTTTGGTATGCATCTCATGTAAAGTTTCATGCAACACAACGACACCTTCCAGTATGTGTCTACCCGGCATAAAGGCTGTTTGAGTTGGGCGAATAACAGTTTGAGCTACTTTAGTAATTCGGTTTGTACCAACTTTTGTGAAAATCTTGAAACTCACATTAAGAAGGCATATTGGTTTATATTGTTGGATTTGAGTTGCATTTTCTTTTTTGGGCAACAAAATGATTGTGCCAAAATTTAGTTGAAATAGAGGCAGCTCCCCTTTTTGGAAATCCAGAAACATGCCCATCAAATCATTCTTTATAAATTCCAACAGTGTTGGTAAAATTCAGCGGGAAACCCATCTGGTCCCGGTGCTTTGTTTTTTTCCATTTGCATGATTGCGTTGTAAATCTCTTCCTCTAGAAAAGTAGTCGTTAGTATTTCGTTTTCATGTGCTGACAGCTGAGGCATATCCTGATTTTCGGTTTCTACCAAAGGAAAACTATTAGCAGCCGGTGCCCCGAATAATTTCTTATAGAATTCTGAAATATATACTTTTAGATTCTCATGACCAACTATTGTACCTTCATTTTGTTCCAATTGGAAAATCTTTTTCCTTCTATGTTTTCCGTTAGCAATGAGGTGGAAATATTTCATGTTATTTCCTCCTTCTTGCACATGTTTAATTTTTTGCTCGTTGTGCCCATTTTGACTCCCCATCCCTTCTTAATTTGGCCAAACACTCATTTGCCTCTCTCAATTTATCTCTCTCAGTTTTAACTAAAGGTACAATTTTGGCCTGCTTGTCAAGGAAATCGATAAGACTCAAAAGTCGTTCTTTTTCTTTCTTGTAAGCACCACTCAAATTTTTAGCCCATCCTCTCAAAAAAACTTCTCAAATGCCTAATTTTATTTTGCCATCTTTCTATACTAGAAGCCCCATGAGAAACGGACAGCCACTCCTTTTTAACCATTTCTATAAAACCTTCTTGACGTAACCATGATAACTCAAAAGAGAACTTAGGTTTATTCCCTAGGTGAGCTTGTTCACCCGAATCGAGAATAAGATGTGTGTGATCCGAGCCTTCCCTAGTGGGAGCAACAACAGACAAAAGTGGGAATTTTTGCTCCCACTCAACACTAGCCAAAACCCTATCTAATTTTTCATAGGTTGGTTTGTCTCTCCGACTAGCCAATGTAAATTGTCTACCAGAAAGAGCAATCTCTCTAAGGTCTAGACTTTCAATAATTGCGTTAAACATAAAAGGCCAACGAGAGTCAAAATTATCATTGTTATTCTCCTCCTTTCTGCGAATTATATTATAGTCACCCCTGACTAACATAGGTTGAGAATCATTATCGCAAATCCGAGCTAACTCAGCCAGAAATTCATGTTTTTGGTCATCTTGTGCAGCCCCATAAACCGAAACTAGAGACCATTCAAAACCATCAGTTTTAGATCGTAATTTAATCTTGACACATCTATCTCCATGTGAGACATTGTTAACATGAAGAGTCGTGGAATTAACCCCAACAAGCATCCCCCCCGGACCTCCCTTGTGGTGGTAGGCAGTACCAATGGAAATCGAAACCACCTGACAACTTATTTAGAAACGGGGCAGAAAATTTGGCTCTACCCGTTTTCGAAATAGCAAAAAAATCAAGCTTGTAGTCTCTTATAGTCTCAATAACCAGTAAATGCTTGGCGGTGTCCCGGAACCCATTGCAATTCCAAAAGCAACCTTTCATTGCTAAAAAACAGAAAATTACTTTTTCCTTAGCCTATCACTTCTTCTAACTACGGATTTATCTTTGACAGATTTCTTAGAGACCCTTGTGGTCCGTGGTGGCCGGATAGAAAGATCCTTGTGATCATCTATGTTTTTTGGCTCATCTAATTGTAAATCAGTGCTTAAATCCATAGCCTCTTGTAGCACTAAAGAACCCAGATCATCATCCACTTGACTTAAACCAATTTTATGGTCCCGATTAAGAATGGTTAAAGATCTATTATACTATTTGTTTTAGAAGATCCACTGACTCAGAGACTTGAAGAGGTGATTTGCCTAAGGAAACACCTAGTTTAGACGCTCTAGCTATGACAACATCATTAGGAATAGAAGCTATATTAAACTTAGGTGTAAAAGTACCTGAGCTGTTGCCGGGGTCACGTGCATAGGGCTTGTGCTGCACACGCTCCATCACAGTTGCGTCAGTGTTCGGCTGAGCCCTAAGACGCTCGCTTGATCGGATGCCAATAGCCGAAGCTTCAGTTAAACCGCCATACTGAATCACCTCCTCCTTGGAATAACGACCTCCATGAAAAAACCCTGTCCCGCCTCGACTACCCGGTGACTTGGGAGATAGCAACCCGTCACGATCCTCAACCGGTGGTGTCCGCACCAAAGTTTTATAAGGGCGAGTAGAAGGCGATCTAGGGGACTCCAAACCCTCATCTGCCCGAGCAGCAGTCACACGTTTCGATGCCTTGGTCGACAGTAAAGCAGGCAACAAGGTGTCCAACCGCGTGACAACCATCGGTACCCCAACAGTTTCCTGAATCGACAACGAAAAAGCAGACTCCACTGACCCTATGTCCTATCTCGGCAGAGAAAACTGAGGAAACTCTGTCGCGATAGCCTGCCGCGGCAGAGAATTTTGGAAAAACCCTGCCTCGGCAGAATTAGCAGAAAAATTCACATCCGATAACAAAGAGATCCCACGCCCTATTATAGATTTAGGAGGAGCAGATCGGGCAGCCTCCTCTTCTTCCTCTTCCACCATCTCGTACCATCTCTTTGTGGGAACGGACTTGGATCCACAATTACTTGTTATAGACTTAGATGGAGAATCATTGGCCTTGTCCTTTGATTCCATCACAGACTTCTCAGAACTTTCTTGTGCCTTTCCCTCCATGTCCATGGGTTTAACCTGCGAGTTGTCATCTGATGCTTCTTGAAAGAACAACTATGCCCGGATGTCGCCTAGAGGGGGGGGGGGGGTGAATAGGCGATTAAAACTTTTTCTATTAGGGGCTTGATAATTGCGGAATAAAACTATGTGTTTAAATTAACAAGCCAACAACCTAATTCTAGGCTTACCTATGTGCACCAACAACCTTATGCTAAGCAATTCAAACAACAAGGTGATAGCAAGATATGAACTTCAAGCACGAGGCTATCACAATGTAAATTGCATAAGTAAAGCTCGGGTATAGAAATAACCGAGGCACGCGGAGACGAGGATGTATTCCCGAGTTCCTCCTTGTTAAGGGAGTACGTCTCGTTGGAGGGGTGTGAGCTCGCCACAAAAGGCCTACTCAAGATGCCACAAAGGCCTCACCCTATTCTCCGATGAACCTCACCCAAGGCTTGGTTCACCTTCCACTATCGGAATCCTTCGGGGCGGATTCCGGAGCCCTTTACAACTTCTTCTTGGGGCACACACCCACAACTCAATTGGGGGCTCCCAAACTCGTGCCGAAGCTTCACAAGCGAAGTCTTCGCGGCACCTCCAACCGTCTAGGGTACACACTGCACCCAAGAGGCAACAAGCTCTTGGGAACACAATGCACCCAAGAGTAACAAGCTTCCAACCTTCAATCCCACGAATCACCGTGGGGAGCACAACCCGATGCAACAAATGCAAAAGGGGAAGAACACACCAAGTGGTCAAATTCTTCTCCCCAAAATCCAACCGAAGCAACTAATGCTACGGAGGGATTTAGGAGGAAGAACGGAGGAGAAACACCAAGAACTCCAAAATCTAGATCCCACAAGTTCCCCTCACTTAGAGGAGATTTTGTTTGGTGGAAAGATGGATCTAGATCTCCTCTCTTGTTTCCCTAAATTTGGGCAAGAATCATCGGAGGGATTAGGAGGAATCGAGCTCTCAAAATGTTGGCAATGGAGGAGAGAGAGCTAGGGATGAGATCTACACAAAAAATGGGGAAGAAAACCCTTTTATAGGTGGCTCCAAAAAGGAGCCGTTGAAGCTCAAAATGTGGGACAAAGGGGGAAAAAAACAGCCAGGCAGCCCGGCCAGCAGCCGGCCTGGCAGCCGGCCAGGCCGGCCAGCAAGCATCGCAGGAACCAGGCAGCCCGGCCTGCCAGCCCCGGCCTGGGCCGGCTGCGCATGCGGGTGGGCCGGCCATGCGCCCGAAGGCTCCGGCCTGCCCCCGGCCTGGGCCGGCCAGGCAGTGCGCGTGGGGGCCGGCAGCCCACCCGAGCCTCCCGGCCTGGGGCCGGCCTCGGGCCCGGCCAGGCCGGCTGGCCTGTGTTTTTTTTTCTATTTCTCTTTTTTGAATTTCTGTCTAATAAAAACTCCGAGAAGAAAACGCAATAACTTTCGCATACGAACTCCGTTTTCGATAAACTTGGACTCGTTGGAATCGTCACAACGAGCACAACAAGAATATGCAGAGAAACATCATAGTTCAAGAATATAATATAAAGATAAATGGGGAAAGGTAAAAGCTCCCATTTGCAAATTGGAAATACAATAACTTTCACCCACGAACTCCGTTTTCGATAATCTTGGACTCGTTGGAATCGTCACAACGAGCACAACAAGATTATGCAGAGAAACATCATAGTCCAAGAAAATATAATAAAACCAAATGGGGAAAGTTAAAAACTCTTTTTTGCAAACCGAAAAAGCCGGAACTTTTGCAATTGACGTCCGAATGAAATAAAACCAATTTTGTTGGAAAGAGGACGTACAAATGCTACCTTTGAAAATGACAAACAAGCAATGGAGATTTTGCAAAGAAATGGAAGAGATAAATCTCCCGCACGGATGAACCGGCAAAATCTCCAATACCGAAACCGCAATAGAAGACGCATATGAAAACCGTTTTCGGTGAACTTGGCTTTGTCATGACAAGCACGACAAGCACCAAGGCCACACCACGATTCGAGACAAATAAGAACCAATAAGGATGATTGCATGGATGCAAAGGTTTGTGCTCTCTACGATGATACGATCACGATATTCGGTCGAGAGCCCCTCTTGATAGTACGGTTACCTATCCTATAACCCGGTCTCTCACTAAACATCATGAGACCGGTAAAATAGAAACCCTATCAAGAACATACCTTTGCCTTGCGCTTAAACCACTTGAGGTCGATGAAGACGATCTTCATCTCCTCAAGACGCACCACCTTCCTCGATCGCGCTTCGGTGAAGATTCACTTGATGCTCCCCCATACACCAAGATGGGAGACACTCTCTTCGGCATATCTTCACTTGGCCTTGATTGATGATCAACCCGCACAAAGCCTTGATCAACACAAACTTCTTCCCTTAACCTTGATTCCAACAAATGGAGATCAAGCAACTCAAATGGACACACCTATAAATATAGCTCAATGCAAACATTAGTCCATAGAGATTGTCATTAATTACCAAAACCATGCATGGGGGCAACCATGCACTTTCAATCTCCCCCATTTTGGTAATTGATGACAATCCCGTTTAAGAGGGTTTATATAAAGAATAAAGCAACCTTGCACGACAAACAAGCAAGGAAGCAAAGCGCATTAAAGGCAAATGCAACAAAAGCATAAAACCCAAATTCCCTTAAACCCTCTAAACTTCTCCCCCATTGGCATCGATTGCCGAAATGGGAAGAAAAATTTAGAGAGCCAATATAATATGAGTTCCTCCATAAAGGTGATGACAATCCCTTTTAACGAAAAATAGAGGAAATCAAACTATATTGAGGATCAAAAGATTGCAAAAAGGATGAAATCATTTTAAACATCTCCACAAAGGAGAAAAGCAATCAAAAAGATCCAAAGCGAGAATTCTAAATAAAACCGGAGAAGCTCCCCAATGTTCATGCACATGAGAAGTGCACAAAAATGGCATCCTCGCTCCCCCAAAATTATCTAGAACACGCAACAAGTGCAAGAGTGCATAATGCAAAAGCAAATCATAGCACTTGCACCAAAGATGTGGTTGAGCCATAAGGAGATACCAATTTTCAAAAATCAACATAAGATAGGCCCAACCGAGATAAAAAGATCTTTTAAAGAAATATGTTCACAAGCTTAGGGATACCAATTGGAAACTAAAACCAATTGAAAATGCCAAAAGCTAGAGAGAACATTTAGCCAAATGCCAAAAAGATACTTC
Source organism: Puccinellia tenuiflora (assembly GCA_012064385.1). Classification (NCBI taxonomy): domain Eukaryota; kingdom Viridiplantae; phylum Streptophyta; class Magnoliopsida; order Poales; family Poaceae; genus Puccinellia; species Puccinellia tenuiflora. The sequence goes on from QRDG01001950.1 coordinate 17,583, forward strand.
ATGCTTACCATGGTGAGCATGAAGTAAAAGATCCTCAACAAAAACATGAGTGAGCAAAGATACCAATAAACAATAAGACAAGCACTCATGAGGCAAATTTGGAGCCACCAAAGAATTATAGATGAAACACATGGTGGCTCAAAAGGAATAGGATACCGACTAAAAGGTGACCCTCTCATATGTATAGGTTTCTAATTAGACAAACCACAAAGATATACATCCGCAAAGAAACATATACATACGAAATGGTCCGGGAAAAAGAGAACAAGGTATCCAAAAGGAAGTCATAAATATACAAATGAGATTGTTGCTTAAAAGCATAGCACATAGCTCAAATTTATCTCATTGTATATAAATGAACTTCAAATATATCAAATGCATCACACATATCACTAAGGGAACAAGAGATAGTGGAGATGCTTTGAGTTAGGCAACAAGTATCACAAGGAAATAATATCAATTGAAGAAACGGTTTTTGCAAATTCATCACACATATCACAAAGATATATTAAGTGAAAGAAAAGGCTAAACTCACAACAATTGCACATATAGGATTTCATGCCAAGAGGCAACCTACACAAGGTTGAATACTAGACAAACATGCATGGGATAGATACTTGTTACCGAGATGACATTGGTGATGAAGATGATGTGAGTTCGTTTGACATCAAAGCTTGACTCCGACAATCACATGGTGAGAACACCTTCCTTATGAATGAGGCAAGCATCCAATGCATCTCCATTGTACCTAAAACACAATTAGAGTACAAAATGGTTCCCAAACTCATTGGGTTCCATAGTAGTTAGATAAACTACAATATATAGGAAACACTCCACATAAATATGTGCATATAGATATGAAATTGAATTTCATGCACATCTTAGCCGATTTAGGATTCGGTGGAGTATCCCCTATATATTGGAACTAGAAAGACTAGCATGCTAAAAAATATATATACTAGTAAAAGGCATGCATAGACTTACAAGAACCAAAAGAGATACAAATTGGACAAAAACACCAAGTAAACCAAAAAAGCACACCAAGGTGTGACAAGAAAGGTTGTCCAAGTTATATCAAAATCCAAATCAACACATGATTGAGGAAAAAATCAAATCAACAAATGATTGATTCCATAACACATCAACACATGAGGTGTGATATCAAAAGGAATCAAATCAACACAACAAATGATCGATAAGACACCAATTGAAAATAAGATACCAATTAAAACAACAAATGTCAATTTAGGAGAAAAGATACCAAGAAGAGGGTGATACTTGACCAAAATCAAGTATAGGAAAAAGGCAACAAGGTATCAAGACTCCCACAAAAAAATATCAATTGGAACAAATATCTATGAGGGAGATATTAAATTCCAATTAATACCAATTGAAGGTACCAACACAAGATAAAGAATCAAATGCCAATTGAGAGGATCAAAAATTGATAGAAAGAATAGTGTTCTAAATAAAAGGAATGCTCCCCCAAGATTCATGCATTATCTTAGATATTTGCATTTGAATACAAAATGCATACACAAGGGATCATTACTCTCCATATTTTATTTACAACACTAAACACTACTAATTGAAAAAATAGGATCCATTCAAAAGGCAAGAAAGGCAATAGATAAAGCAAATCAACGCAAGAGCCAATGTGAAGATGGTCTACAAAATCCACCACAATTACTAGTATCACTTGTCATGGACAAGGAGTATATAGAGATATTTCTCGGTGGTATAAAGAAATGATATACAAGACCAACTCCACCACAAACTAGCAAATGGCAAAAGATAGGAATTAAAACACCATTTTTTAAAGAGGTTTGTTGGTAGTTTCAATTATTCGAACCAACCGGCAAAGCCATGGTTAGAATAAAAGGAAACAAATGGTTTCTCACATAATATATGGAAATGCATATTAGAGAAAAACCACACCAAGCAACCTCACACAAACAAGAACCAAAGGGTAACCACAAAGGAAAATTGGAACTTGTTTGAGAAAACATGCCACATAGGAAATGGATAATGTATAATATCAACTCTAAGTGGCAAACCTCAAATGTTCACATTTTTATGGGATTGTAATATGCACATAGCTTATTACTCCCCCATAATGTGATAGTTCATTTTATTTTTAAACAAGAGGCAAATGAAACCAACTAGAGAAATTAATGGACATGTAGAATTTGAATTTCTCATGAATATGACATACCACATAGTAGCTAGATAATATTGAAATATCAATACTAGGTGGTGTCCTTCATGTACACACATTTTTAGGTTTGTGAAGTGCACAAAGCATTTCACTCCCCCAAAATGGGATAGTCCATTAATATCTCAAAAAAAGCCAATTAAAATCAACACAAGATCCAAAAGGCTCAACACACAAATTACACATACATGATACACAACTAACATACACAACCTTGAGTAACAAGACTAGTAGGAAAGAAGCATATCACATACAAGCACATATTAGGAACAAGACTAACACATGCAAGGGAGCAAGCAACTTTCAATGAATATTTGAGTTAAATACAAGTTACCGCAAGGAGGAAGCATTGGATATGAGATAGATATGTGATAATCCAATTGACTTGGCTTGAGAAATAAACCCATGAAGATCCCTTAATTCTTCAAAAATAGCCAAGTCACCAATGTCCTCCACTATCACCTATTGATCAAGTTGAGGCTTGTTGGTCCCCAACCAAGTTGGGTCCTAAGAGGTTAGTCACAATAGGCTTGGGAACCCAAATGGTGCTTTTCTTCACACCACTTTGAGCTCCCACATATTTGGCAAACACATTGCCAATTCTATCCTTCCCAATAGAATAAACATCATCAATTATGATAGGGTTGGATGGGGTACCGTTAGTGCATGAAGAAGCAAAATGACCTTTGCCACGGCAAAGGTAGCAACACCGACTCTTCTTCTTCTTAATAGGCTCCTCAACTTGAGGAGCAATAACTTGAGTCTTCTTGAGAGGTGGCCTTTGTTCAACTCGTGGTTGAGCACGAGATTGAGCAAGAGGCCGCTTCCCTAGTTGCTTCTCACTAAGAGGCATCTTCTTCTTCATTGGGCAATCCCGAACATGGTGCCCTTCTAGCTTGCACTTGAAGCAAGTGATCTTGGCCGGATTCTTGATTTGAACTTGGCCCTTATTCTTCTTCTCAACCTTGGACTTGTCCTTGTTGTTGGAGTTGAATCCAAGTCCACTCTTGTCATTGGGGGATTGTTGCACACTCAACATGTTGTCAAGTGCACGCTTCCCTTCATGACGCTTTTCCAAGCCTTTCTTCAAAGAAGTGGCTTGGGCCTTGAGCTCTCCTCTTTTCTCTACATGGTTAGTGACAACACAAGAGCTAGAGGAGGTAGATGCATCATTGTTAGAGCAACAAGGCAAAGCAAGTAATTCATCACATGATGTACCAACATTTTTAGTGGATGAACTACTAGGACTAGCACATGGCATTTTAGCATTTTTAGTTATGGTTGTGCTATTATCCACATGAGGCTCACAAGATGTTACCTTTGTAGTGACGGCCTCATGAGCTAACTTAAGACAAGCATAGGAAGCAAGAAGTTCATCATTAGAGCTAGATAGCTTTTCATGATTTGCTTCCAACTCCTCATACTTGCTAGTTAGCAACTCAAGTTGAGCCCTTAGCTCAACATTCTCCTTCATAATAGATGCTTCATAAGAAGTGGAGTTAGTAGCACAAGCATTATTAACTTTAGGAATAGAAGAAGATAACTTGGTAAGCTCATCATTTAATCTAGCATTTTCATTTTTCGTGACTTTATATTTAGCATGAGCATGGTCACGTTCTTTAATGATTTTAGCAATTATATCATTATGAGACTCCTCGATAGAATTTAGTTTCTCCTCAAGAGAAGCACGAGTCTCATGCTCTTCCTCAAGAGCATCTTCTAACGATGCTTTCTCCATAGCATCATCTCTTTCAACCTTACCCTTTTCTTCAAGGCTTGCTTCCAAAAGCCTCAATAGATTCCCCACGCTCAATTAAGGTGCTCATGATTTCAAAGAGATTAGCTTGGGCATTTTTATTGCTAGGAAGGGCTTTAAGAATCATTAGACCTTTATTTTGAAGCCTAGCATTAATTTTTGCAATATCATCTTCTTCATCATTATTATCATCATCATTATCATCATTATTATCATTGCTAGAAGAAGATTTAGCCATAAGGCAATAAGTGATGGATGAATAAGAGCAATTAATTTTTGAACTACTCAAGTTCATATCTTGTTGCATAGCAAATTGGGTTTCCTCTACATTATTGTTCATGCAAGAGTTAGAGGAGACACAAGCATTTTTATCATGGCAACAAGATAAAGCAAGCATATCATCATTAGATTTATCTAAGCAATTTTTGGATGATATACAAGGACTATCAACACTAGCATGTATGACATTTGGAGTGCTAGAAGAGTTTAAGTCCAAAGATGAAGCATTGCAACAAGATAGAGATAAATGATCATCAATAATGAGCTCACTATCAAGATTGCAAAACCTATCACTACTCACCATCACATTGGTTTGTGGCTTACCACATTTTGGTGAAGTAGATGAAGACGAGAACTCATCACGGCCGGAGGTGGAGGGAGAGCAATCATCCTCAATTGCGTTGGACACTCCATATTTTTCTTGAAGCTTGGTCCAAAGCTCATGGGCGTTCCGGAAAGGCATGATTGACTCAAGCACTACATCGCTTAAAACACATGTAAGACCATTAGATGCTAGAGTATCGAGATAAGAGTTTTTCTCATCCTCTAAGGACAAATTTTGGGAATCCTTTGGAGGAGAAAAACCCATATCTACAACACTCTTTAAAATTGGGTCTATATCCCTAAAAAGATTAAGCATGCGAATTTTCCAAACATCATAATTTGTGCCATTGAATATAAAAGTGGGATCGTGCACTAATTCTCTAAACGACATCTTTACTCTCTAGGCGGTAAAGCCAAATAAGAGAGACGAGGCTCTGATACCAATTGAAAGAACAACTATGCCCGGATGTCGCCTAGAGGGGGGGGGGGTGAATAGGCGATTAAAACTTTTTCTAAATTAGGGGCTTGATAATTGCGGAATAAAACTATGTGTTTAAATTAACAAGCCAACAACCTAATTACTAGGCTCACCTATGTGCACCAACAACTTATGCTAAGCAATTCAAACAACAAGGTGATAGCAAGATATGAACTTCAAGCACGAAGGCTATCACAATGTAAATTGCATAAGTAAAGCTCGGGTATAGAAATAACCGAGGCACGCGGAGACGAGGATGTATTCCCGAGTTCCTCCTTGTTAAGGGAGTACGTCTCGTTGGAGGGGTGTGAGCTCGCCACAAAAGGCCTACTCAAGATGCCACAAAGGCCTCACCCTATTCTCCGATGAACCTCACCCAAGGATTGGTTCACCTTCCACTATCGGAATCCTTCGGGGCGGATTCCGGAGCCCTTTACAACTTCTTCTTGGGGCACACACCCACAACTCAATTGGGGGCTCCCAAACTCGTGCCGAAGCTCCACAAGCGAAGACTTCGCGGCACCTCCAAACCGTCTAGGGTACACAATGCACCCAAGAGGCAACAAGCTCTTGGGAACACAATGCACCCAAGAGTAACAAGCTTCCAACCTTCAATCCCACGAATCACCGTGGGGAGCACAACCCGATGCAACAAATGCAAAAGGGGAAGAACACACCAAGTGGTCAAATTCTTCTCCCCAAAATCCAACCGAAGCAACTAATGCTACGGAGGGATTTAGGAGGAAGAACGGAGGAGAAACACCAAGAACTCCAAAATCTAGATCCCACAAGTTCCCCTCACTTAGAGGAGATTTTGTTTGGTGGAAAGATGGATCTAGATCTCCTCTCTTGTTTCCCTAAATTTGGGCAAGAATCATCGGAGGGATTAGGAGGAATCGAGCTCTCAAAATGTTGGCAATGGAGGAGAGAGAGCTAGGGATGAGATCTACACAGAAAATGGGGAAGAAAACCCTTTTATAGGTGGCTCTAAAAAAGAGCCGTTGTGGCTCAAAAAGGTGGACAAAGAGGGAAGAAAAACATAGCAGGCAGCCCGGCCTGCACCCAGCCTGGCAGCCGGCCAGGCCGGCCGGAACATCACGCAGCGCAGCAGATCGAAGCAGGCAGGCCGGCCTGCTCCCGGCCTTGGGCCGGCCGGGCACCGTGCTGGGCCGGGCAGCAGCCCGAGCCGGCCGGCCTGCCCCCGGCCTGGGCCGGCCACGCGGGAGGCAGAAGGCCGGGACACAGCCCGAACAACCCGGCCTTGGGCCGGCCTCGGCCCGGCCAGGCCGGCAGGTTTTTTTTTTTCTTTTTCCAATTTCTGAAATCTGTCTAATAAAAACTCCGAAATAAAACCGCAATAACTTTCACATACGAACTCCGTTTTCGATAAACTTGGACTCGTTGGAATCGTCACAACGAGCACAACAAGAATATGCAGAGAAACATCATAGTCCAAGAATATAATATAAAAATAATTGGGAAAGGTAAAAGCTCCCATTTGCAAATCGGAATGCAATAACTTTCACCCACGAACTCCGTTTTCGATAATCTTGGACTCGTTGGAATCGTCACAACGAGCACAACAAGATTATGCAGAGAAACATCATAGTCCAAGAAAATATAATAAAACCAAATGGGGAAAGTTAAAAACTCTTTTTCGCAAACGGAAAAGGCCGGAACTTTTGCAATTGACGTCCGAAAGAAATGAAACCAATTTTGTTGGAAAGAGGACGACAAATGCTACCTTTGAAAATGACAAACAAGCAATGGAGATTTTGCAAAGAAGTGGAAGAGATAAATCTCCCGCACGGATGAACCGGCAAAATCTCCAATACCGAAACCGCAATAGAAGACGCATATCAAAACCGTTTTCGGTGAACTTGGCTTTGTCATGACAAGCACGACAAGCACCAAGGCCACACCACGATTCGAGACAAATAAGAACCAATAAGATAATTGCATGGATGCAAAGGTTTGTGCTCTCCAGGATGATACGATCACGATATCCGGTCGAGAGCCCCTCTTGATAGTACGGTTACCTATCCTATAACCCGGTCTCTCACTAAACATCATGAGACCGGTAAAATAGAAACCCTATCAAGAACATACCTTTGCCTTGCGCTTAAACCACTTGAGGTCGATGAAGACGATCTTCATCTCCTCAAGACGCACCACCTTCCTCGATCGCGCTTCGGTGAAGATTCACTTGATGCTCCCCCATACACCAAGATGGGAGACACTCTCTTCGGCATATCTTCACTTGGCCTTGATTGATGATCAACCCGCACAAAGCCTTGATCAACACAAACTTCTTCCCTTAACCTTGATTCCAACAAATGGAGATCAAGCAACTCAAATGGACACACCTATAAATATAGCTCAATGCAAACATTAGTCCATAGAGATTGTCATTAATTACCAAAACCATGCATGGGATCAACCATGCACTTTCACTTCTTCAGTGTGTTGCTGATCGTCTTTCTTCTCCTCATCATCCTGTTTCTCCTCCTCGTTCTTATCTTGATCCCCATCATCATCCCCATCATTATCAACATCAAAAGAGCCAGCCGGCACCACAGAGCCATCCTCAGCCTCAATGTCAAATACAATCTCGAAGCCTTCCCCATCATACAGGTGATCCAAACCGCAAAGAATGGCCTGTGGACAAGCACAATCAATCCGAAGCCTAGCAATGCAATTTTCCCTGGTAAATTTCATATCAACCTCTATCGTCTTTCCGATTAGAGAACCCACACCAAAGAGAGCCAAGTAATCACGGCAAAGAGTCTCCGGACATCCAGAGACACGCACCCAGATATCGTACAGTCCCCATTTATCAAACTTTTTGGACGCCCAGTCCTCAAAATACATTTCACAGTGACTTTCATCTACCTCAATAAACTTGATCTTCTTCAAACGCACCAGATCGGCCTTAGTAGGGAAAACAAACCGGTAAGCATGATCACCATGAGCAGTGATGTCCCATTGATGCTCACCTGGAACCAACCATTCCAACTCCTTGATTACTTGCTTGCTTATCATGGATCCCCCGGATATGTGAATTTTGCCAACCTTGCCACTGTCGTTCTTCATCCTTAAATTATCGGATTTGAAAACCTCAAAGAAAGTCAGACTCGGCCTTGCTATGCCATATACTACAGCAGTTGGCTTTGGTATTTTTGGTAGAGGACAATCTGCATCCACATGAGAGGCCGAATCACAGAAAATACATAACACAGCAGTGCAATCATCCGCCACATGACCGTTCATATCACATCTAAAACAAAGGACCTTGTCCTGCTTCTTGGCTTTGGTCGTAACCCCACCTTGAGCATTAGCAACAGCAGGTGTAATAGCGTTCAGCTCACCAATTTTTGCCTGTCCACTTGGCTGAAGCTGAGGATTAGTAGCTCTAGTGACAGATGCAACTACCTCTGTTGCGCCACCTTGCTGTCCTTCCGACTCATGTTGCTCATCTCTTCTATTATTAGTGTTGCGATTACGCACCCGCCAACGATCACCACCCCCACGTCCTTGATAGCCAGAATTGTTTGTACGGCGATAATTCAGGTTATGCCCATAAGCATTATTAACCTGGCCTCCTCTACGCCCTTCTTCAAAATTACCAAACTCACCACCGAAAGCAGCCCCATTGGCATTAGAGTTAGCACGAAACCCTTGATGATGCTGCCCTGGAAGAAAGCAGGCCCCCTAAAATTGTTGCCGCCTGAACCGCTGCCTTCACCTCGCTCGAACTGAGAGTGTGCCGATCGGAAATTCTGCCCTCCATACCCTTGTGCTCTATCGTTGCCTTCCCATCCGCCCATATTTCTATGATTATTGAAAGCAAGATTACCTCCACGTCCTCCCGATGCATTTGCTTGATGATTACCACCGACAGGGCCTTGTCCCCGATCATAACCACCGCCTCTTGCAGCATCCCCGAAGATGAACTGCTGCCTGCCATTGTTGGGGGCAACACCTGAACTACCGTTTCCATTCTGTCCCCCATTAAAACCTCGTCCCGCCATCACGACGGCAGCATAAGATCGTCGCGTCGCCGCCAACAGTGAGGGAGGAGCAATCAAGAGTTGTGGACGTAACCCTAAAACCCTATCATGCGATAGCACCTGAGGCCTTGTGCCTCTTAAATTTTCTGGCCATAATTTGTTATGAATATCTTCCCTTCGGATTGGAGGTCATCCCTAGAGTCAAGAATTGGTGGGCGGAGGTGATCCATAGGGGTTCCCAGCATGACAAAGTTCTTGCTTCCTTGACCATGCTCATATCTTGGGAGCTAGAAAGAACGTAATGCCCGAGTTTTCGTAATCAACCCTCCACTACGGTGATGGTGGTGAACAAAAAAGGACGAGGCCAGGCTATGGTTGCTAGCGGGGGCTAAGGTCTTGAGTGTTTTGATACCGCGAGAGTAGACTATTTTTTTAGGCCAAGCTTTGACTTGGCCATGGCTTGTAACAACTCTAAAAACTTTCTTCTTAATTAATGAAAACGTCAAATCTTTTGCCTTGTTTCGAAAAAAAACAAGGTCTAAGTTTACCAAACTGGTGCACCCTTTGGCAACTATGAAAGTATGATACAAATAAAAAGAGCTTGCAGGAATACTTGTTTCCCAGATTGAAAAACCCCTTTAGCCTAGAATAAATTCCGTGTTGTAGCACCAAAGGCTGAGCTTGTCGGCTAACCTGGGGCGGCGGTGCTTGGTGGTACCTTGCCCCCAATGCCGTGGCAGCGCTGATTAGATCCCGGCAGCTAGGCTCCAACGCGGCCAGGGCCAACGACCATGTCGCCCGTAGACGTTGTTATTTGTTGAAGATGTTGTTGTTTTGACGCTCTATCCTCCTTCTTGATCTAGGGTCTCCCGGATTGGACGGTGATGACACTATCATAGTCATTCTCTCTTGTAGGCATCATCTTGGAGCACGTTCAGGCTGGATGGGTTAGGATGTGGAGCAGTGTTGCATCTTCTGCATTGACGACGGCGAGTCTCGACAACGTGGTGCAATGGAGCATTAGTGCGGACGTGTGTTTATGAACGCGAGCATGGTAGTGACCCAGTTTTTTGTGGACGGTAGGACTGGCGAGGATCATGCAGACCTCTGCGTTGTTCGATGGTGGTGATGGCTTCTGGAGCGTGTGCCAGCGGTGCTCTCTCATAATCTGGTGGACCGGATGTCTACTACCGGTGCACCATACGGATGACTCGGTGATACCACCGGATCTAGTTGGTGGGGCATTTATTTGTGATCGCTTGATTTCCCCTATTGTCGAGTTTGTAGATGTGCAGTGGTGGTTTCATGCTCATTGATGTCTGTTTTCGTTGAATAATAAAGAAGGTTATGTGCATCTTTTTTAATGTACAACCCCGATGGATGGGCTGTTTTGAGAATGAGTTGCTAAAATAGGGTCCACCAAACAAGTTTCCCTTCCTCGGTCGACGAGGGCACTCCTCGCTTTGGTGCCCTTGCACACCTTAGGCTCCTCGTCCTCGTTGCCAGTGTGCCTCTATGGATCATTTTTTATCTCAACACGATGCTCCACTTTTACCTCGCCCCGAGTGGTACTGTTCCTGGCAGCGAGGTCGACAACCGTTCTTCGAGGTGCAGTGGAGAAGCATCGAATATCGTTTCTTCTTTTGCTTCTGTTTTGAGGTATTCTGAACCTTTTCCATGTTCAAAGAAAAAAATGGTGCCAACAAGTTTTCTACACGAGATACATTGCATCAATATATTTAGTGAACAGGGTGGGTTGACGAGAAATTTCTTGAATGAATTACTTATTTTCATGAAATATGTGTGTAGCGAACAATAAAATGGCATGCGTAAAAAACAAGAGTTGGCGCCTTTAAACCGTCCCATAACACGTGGCGAATAAAGCATCGGCGGCGATGGGAGCGGAGTGAATACGAGAACTTTGAGAAAGACTACGGGGCATGGGGTCAAAGATGTCTTGGGAGAGAAAATCCAGTGTTTTGGCCATCAACAATTCGAGTCGAGATGTCCACCACTGGATCTTAAATCATGTTAGGTCACGTTATAAGGGTGTTGATATGAGATTTGACAAATGGTGGTCGAGCTCCGTGGAGTCATTTATTTAAAAAAAATCGAAAATCATATTCTGATGTTTTAGCAAAACTGAAAGAAAATCCCACATAGTAGGAATATTTTCACCTTACCATTCTTACATTATTATTTCTGGACCATTGGTGAAACGAAGATCCAACGCATAGCCTGTCACAGGGCCCGGGTATTCGATGTGTATCTCTATATCTGTGTCCCGTGATATATAAACAAGGTGAGGGAGGCGACCAATGGAGGAGTCGTGTCTGTCGTCGCTCACCCATCATCGTCTCCCCCTCCTTTGCTGTAGGGGAAGGATAGCAGTGGAGGATGAAGAGCCTTCTTGGGGAAGAGCGCAGCTTCATCATCGAGAGCGACGACGACGTAGACGAGGAGGACCCAACCCACAATGACGCCGGCGGCGACCACGACGAGGACGAGGATGGGTCCTCGTCGGACTCGTCGTCGTCCTGCGCCACCCCGCGCTTTGGCGGCGGAGACGGCAGCCACCCAACTCCTACACCAACCAGTGGCCCCAGAGTTACAGGTACTACGGTACATCCTGATTTTCCTCTCTGATTCCCGTCAATCAAGTGCAAAAATCCTGTCTTTGATCCGTCAAATCTCGAAATTCCCCATCTGCCGCATTCACTGTATTTCCATCCGACTAGTGCAATCCGAGCAAAATTGTTATGACTGAACAGAGCCTGCTGCAACTATCTCGACGCCAAGGACAAACTAGTCAAGGTCAACCAAGGGCGTTCTAATCCACGCTCTTGGAACAGCCCGCCCAATCCAGACACCTCTGCTCTGTTTTCTCCTCTGTTTTCGTGTTTCTTCTCTCAACAACAGAGCAGAGTAGAGCTCTCTTTTCTGACAGACGACGACCAGCTCCGTTTTCTGTGGATCTATCTGCACGGTGCTGACGTGGCAATGGATCCTCATCATCATCAGAGTGGAAAAGTTGGGTTTGTGGTTGGCGCTACTACTAGTCTATAATGAAACGGACGGATCCCAAATCTACCTGTACCTGTCTCCAGTCAAGTGGTGCTCTGTTTATCATTAGTTTTTTTTTCCATTAATGCTGTCCCATTACCACCACAATTCTGATTGGGATGCCAAGCCATGCCATGCCATAATAACAATATATAGAAGCTGTAGAGATCAACCCATGGTGGGGTGATCCAGCTCAGCCTTAGAGTGGACCAACACCTAGCTGTCATTACCTTCAGTCTGGTTGTTCTTCCTCAGATGTGACTCCAGTATATTTCCTTTTCAATCGAGCAAATATCGTTCTTTTTTTTCCCGTAGAAAGAGTTGTTTTCAAATTGTACACATAAAAATTTGCTTGACGTGGTTTTCATTTATGTCCTGAATTAATTTAATATGAAACGCCTTTTCTCTATCAGACCACAACGTGTGCGCGTGACAACTCGTTCATAGAATGAACCTGAATTTTTCTTTACTGAGAAGTCACAGAATGCAGCGACGCGGTTGTTGGTTAACGAGCACGAGGATGGAGGGAAAATGCACCCATAGAGGCTGATGGGCTCGGCATGCTCTGTTATCTGAAAAATATCTAGTTTTACCAGATGACTGCTACTCCAATATAAGAACTATTTTTCTTAAAAGAAGATATTATAATTGCCAGCATAGTTTGCGCTGCTTATATCATCTCTGAATAACAATACATTTCCTCTCTTGTATCGCAACAGGCAATCGATCGACATTCTCAGTAGCGTGCAGTCGCCCAGCCTGAGTTTCCTGGGGACACCGACACTAAGTAGACTGTCCAACTCTTTCCTCAACTCCTCTTTCCGAGGCAAAACCCCCGAGATCATCTCTAATCTCGTCAAGCCGCTTATTCGCCCGACAACAAGCGATGAACAGCAGCAGCAGCAGCAACAACAGCAGCAGCAGCATGAAGATAGCCGCAAGAGTTCGCAGCACCTTCTGCCATCGAAGAAACCGTCTCTTCAGCAGATTCCGGAGGATCAAAAGGCGCCGGTGATTGGTCATGGGCCTTCCTCCTACCAGCAGTGCTCTTACACCCAGGGAGCGATGAATGGTAAGCACCTACACTGAGATCTATGGATTAATTTTGTTGTAAAGAAATACTACAGAGATTCATTGATCGGTGCAAGTAAATCAATTAGTAGATCCAACTAACACTTACATGCGTGTACGGCTGTCCTGGAGAGTAGAGCATGATAAGTAGGGCTCCTCAATTATTGACACTGCAGGATATTCTTGAGATGTACCATTTCTGAATATGAGGTTTACTGAACCTAGACGCATTCCCGACAGGCCAGTGTCCAAGTTCGATGCACTGATGCTCCGGTTAGAAAAATTTACACGCTGTAGTATTTCGCCAAGCGCTATCAACACGTAGTTTGCACCAGTTTGATGTAGCACAGGCACAATCAAGGAAATTTTGAAGGATTTGCATGTAAATCATACTGTTTTAGTTTGATGTAGCACTGACTCAAACAATCAACCATGTGTTTTGGCAGTTTAATCAGGAAGCATCAAGTACACCAAATGGTCAATTATGCATCATTAAGTACGGTCTATTCGCTTTGTTGATACGCCGCATCACAGGTCCACCATTTGGTTTTTTCTTCCTGTTCTCTGTACTAATAGGGACACCACATGGTTGATGAGTCAGCACAAGCACAACCATGTGACAACCCATAGATCTGGAGGCTGTACTGCTGCTTCAAGACAACCCGATTTTATACAGAAATAACTCCTTAGAAAAAAATATGGAAATAGTGATTTCAGATCTGGCATTTAGTTTTTATCTTCTTGTTCACGTAGAGAATGACCGAAGATTTACAGTATGTAATATTTTCCAGATGATCAATAACACGTCACAAGAAAATAAACAGTAGAAGTTCTATTTTGAAGATCTGCTTTGAAATCCCTGTCATAATGTTTACTGAACCCGAAGATTCACCCAAGGAAAATGAAGCTTTACCATGTGTAGTTTATTTCAGTACACCCATAATATATGTCACAAATAAACACTAGATCTTCTGAAGGTCTGCCTTGAAATCCTTGTAATAATGTTTACTGAACCTGAAGGATTACTTTTTTTTACAAGATGAAGGATACTTTTCTATTGTCATGGACAAGTCTTCAAACTCTTGATTATAAACTGCTCTTCTCACTTAGTTCGGTGAAACAATTCTGTTTTCAAAATGCAGGAATAAATGTTCTGTGTGGTGTTGGAATCCTATCAACACCGTACGCGATTAAGCAAGGGGGCTGGCTCGGGCTGGTGATACTAGGTGTGTTCGCCGTGCTTGCGTGGTACCCGGTTGTACTCCTGCGCCGTTGCCTAGACAGCACGGAGGGCCTTCAGACGTACCCGGATATCGGTCATGCTGCCTTTGGCACCACCGGTCGTATAGCCATCTCGGTAAAATCTCCTCCATTACATATTAACTTGCTCAGGCACATTTCAATTACTGAATGTTGTTGTGCTAACTTTAGTTTTTCCTTGTTTGTGGCTTCACTATCTGCAGATAATCCTTTATGTGGAGCTGTATGTAAGTACCCATTACCAACCATCCATTTCAATAAGAATTGTTACTTCCTAGGCCGAGGGAATGTACTGAAACAACTCACACCAAACAACACACACATGCTCTGATATTTACAAGGTCCCTAAGCACTTACTTACATGCTAGTTTAGATAATCTGAATCGTTATGGAAAGTGTACGCTTTGACACCATTTGCTACTATGATGAAATTTATATCCTTACAACGATAACCAAACAGTACCGCAGTTACTTAGACACTAGAATCATAGTGTGAGACCCTAACACATTACTTAACCATGTACCTTTTTACGAGTTAGCTCAGTTCAGTGTACGGTGGGTTCCAAGTTCCAACCAAAACATAATGATTCTTGCTTCCTGAACAGTAACAGTATTTGAAATATTTGCAGTTCATTAACTGATCCTTAATCTATTCTTGCAGGCCTGTTGCATCGAGTACTTAATATTGGAAAGTGACAACTTATCAAAGTTATTCCCCAATGTACACATATCCATAGGGAGCTTCACGCTGACCTCACATGTATTCTTCGCAATCCTGACCACCCTCGTTGTCATGCCGACCACTTGGCTCCGTGACCTTACCTGTCTGAGCTACATTTCAGGTCTCTATATATTCGCTTGTTGCTTCTATCATAATTCTGCTTGTTGCTTGACAATCTCACAATTTGTGTATATGGTCTTTTGTAGTTCAGCTATACTATGTGCTATGTATATGTATCACACATCATTACTCACGATGATGTTTTATTTTTTTACTTTGCAGCTGGAGGTGTCGTTGCAACAATCCTTTTAGTCATCTGCCTATTCTGGATTGGGGTTGTCGATGATGTGGGCTTTGAGCACAAAGGCTCTACGTTAAACCTCCCAGGAATCCCCATTGCAATTGGATTGTACGGTTATTGCTACTCTGGACATGGTGTGTTCCCGAACATATATTCTTCTCTGAAGAACCGCAACCAGTTTCCTTCCATTATGTTCACTTGGTAATTTCCTCACTTGGGACAACCTACATGCCATCCATCAATACTCCATATTCTCTTTTTCTTTTTGTGAAATTCAGCACTCATATTTGGTTTGTGCTTATTTTCAGCATTGCGTTCTCTACTGTCTTGTTTACATCCGCTGCGGTGATGGGATACAAAATGTTTGGTGAATCCACAGAGTCTCAGTTCACACTTAACTTACCACAGAATCTGGTGGTTTCCAAGATTGCCATTTGGGCTACGGTACTTTTTCTCTTGTCTAAACTTTCAGAGCCCATTTTTCTGTACTAACCACATTAGACAGGAGTTGCCATCATTCAGTCATGCTGAACTTGCCCTCGACTTCCGTTGCAGGTGGCAAATCCAATAACCAAATACGCGTTAACCATAACCCCTCTAGCTATGAGTTTGGAAGAGCTGCTGCCGCGAAGTCAGCAGAAGTACTCAAACATAATCATCCTTAGATCAGCCCTGGTGGTCTCAACCCTCTTGGTCGCTCTGTCGGTTCCCTTCTTCGGTTAGCTCGTTTTCCTTGGTCCGAATATATCATGGTTGACTTATTGGACCGCAGTAGCAAGACATCCACTGAACTTTGCTTTTTACGTTTTTCAGCACTTGTGATGGCTCTGATCGGCTCTTTACTCGCCATGCTTGTGGTAAGTTTTCCCTGATTGTTACATCAGATTTTATACTTGGTCAGTGATTGGTGAGAGGCTAAAATAGTGTTTGATTCCAGACCTACATTCTGCCCTGTGCCTGCTTTTTGGCTATCCTTAAGACAAAAGTGGCTTGGCATCAGGTATGCAAATACTTCCGGTTCTACATTTGTATATAATTTTTTTCTATGCAGGCAGAACAGAGAAGGCTATGAATTCATATTTTTATGACATGCTCAATTAAATTAACTTAAATTAAGCAGATATGTACTCCCACCACGTGAAAATATGTGCACATTAGTATCTTCCATATTCAAGCTATGTAAAGTTTGACCAATTTTATAAAAAGTACCATTATCTACGATACCAAATCAAGGACGGACTGTATGATGAGATTATACTAGACATGCTGAGCATAACTAAAATGATATTTTGCAGGTTGTGATCTGCTCATTCATCATCGTCGTAGGTGTTACCTGTGCTTGTGTGGGGACGTACTCATCCATCTCCGGAATTATCCAGAACTACACATGATTCCTCAGAATTCATGCCTTAAATGCATATAAAGAGAGAAGATTGCTCGCTCAACCACATTATTATACGTGTAATTAAGCATATCTACGAGCATAGCATATAAATTTTGCCCAACAATGAAGTCAAACCCATCAATATATGGTGTATAATTAAATTTGTATTCTTATTTATTTTGTGGAGACTCCATGCATGTACGATAAGATTGTATATGTTGATGGAATTTTGTTCTCAAGTTTCTGGTTTGCTTGAAATATCCCTAGATCTGTACTCAGTGAAAAATTGTAGAAACATGTATCCGTAAGTATTAGTCTCTAGATTATATTAAGGATATTAAGTGTGTATGATGAAAGGTTGAACCTTCGTTGGAAGGAGTTACATGTAAGATAAA
This sequence comes from Puccinellia tenuiflora, assembly GCA_012064385.1. Lineage (NCBI taxonomy): Eukaryota > Viridiplantae > Streptophyta > Magnoliopsida > Poales > Poaceae > Puccinellia > Puccinellia tenuiflora. Next base: position 34,840 of record QRDG01001950.1, read on the forward strand.
CTCTAGCTAAGTCTCCATGAGGCTTTTGGAGCGCGCTCCAAAATATTTTGGATGCTGCTGAAGCTGCGTACAAATTGAGAGTCGTTATATATGGACAAGGAAACGACAAGCTTAGTTATGCATGTGCCAAAAGATAATATATCCTTTCACGATGAACCAGGAAGATATAATTTCGATCGTTAAGCAGATTAGATCTACTTCACGAAATACACAACAGACCCTTTCAACCAATAAGGAAAACTAACACATGACAACTCTCCCGATATCAACTCAATATTACATAATTTTTTTTGTGAAACACATTACAACACAGGCGTTCACATACACGCGTATACACTCACCCCTATAAACGCACGCACACCCTACCCCTATGAGCACCTCCGAGATACTGAGCCGGCGGGCCACGTCTTGAGATTGACGAAGTCACCACATGCGTCTCGCTATCGACGGGAACGTCACCTCCCACTGAACAATATTCCGCCTATTATGAGAAACACCAGTGTCAAACCCGGGATTTGAACTCTGGTGGGCTAGGGGTACAACCATCCTTCTAACCATCCAACCAAGGATTGGTTCTCAATATTACATAATTTTAACTCCCCAGTTATAGTCGGCGGCCATATCCCTTATATAGGCGACCCCAAAACCGTGAAACCCATGTGGATTGAACAAGAGCTAAACCAAACCGCACAGAAAATAAAATTCTAAAGGGCTCACAACATGACAAAGCTGAAATAATAGTACTCCCTCCGATCCATAAAAAGTGTCACTCATTTTGTACTAAGTTAGTACAAACTTTATAGTAAGTGGGCGACACTTTTTATAGATCGGAAGGAGTACTAAAAATGAAATGCATCCGACTAAGCACCTACAGGGAATTGACCTCCATATGTGTTCACACATGTTAGGTGGCCCCCGCCCGGAATCCACCAAGGACAGAACGCTTCACCAAACTTGTACACTCCTTGCTCCTCTGGTCTTCTCATTACGCGGCATGAATAGGAACAATGGTTGTCTCTTGACAGCATCAGCAACAACAGATTCTTCAGGGACACCACAAAATACGCAATATGAATCATAGGAGGCGCCACATCACTAGGGCTCCTAGCGAGGTGCCATGCCATGAATAGAAGAGGGGAAGAAAGGATAAAACCCTTTGGCTGTGTTTGGATGTTTGTATCCAGCCTCTGAATTGAGAATTGGAATTTACTAGCGTTCAATTCTGCCGTTTGGATGGTCACGGAATTGATTGACGGAAACGAGTTCAATACCGAGCAACCCTCACACACACTTGAGCGTGCCCATCCTCAATTTCGAGCTCTACCTTCGTATTGCTCTGAATTGGCTTTACCCGCGGTACCGCTCCGAACGGAGGTGAAAAGGAAACGAACATGTTGACTGCGGGCGGAGAGGAGTGGTCGCAACCAGCGAACCATCGAGCTCGACCACGGCGACAACTCTCCCGCCGATCCTCGTCACACTTGACCCCTAATCTCCGTCCGGAAGGGAGCTCCGTCGTCACCGCTATGGTGCCAGTCGCACGAGATCTAGAACATGGTAGGTTCCGCCAAGTAACTCGGCCGCCGGAGGGCGGCGTGACGTTGCTACTAGGAGCTGCGACCATGACGGACACAACCCATGTCTCGAGCTGCTCGTCTTCGTTTGCTCCCATACCACCGGGGGCGGCTGCCTCCTACTCGGTGCCGGCGACAGGGGCTGCTCCATGGGAGGGGAGCGGCATGGGTGCTAAGGCCCGAGGGGACGGGAGCGCAAGGGGTGCTCGGTGAGAGGGGAGAGACAGGGCTGCCCTGTGGGACTCGGGTGTGATGCAGGTTCCGACCGGCCGGCGTGTGGGGCGACGCATCAGGGGAGAAGAAGGGATGTGTGCGGGTTAACAAGTTAATTCAATGCGAAGAACATCGAAACTGAAATTATATACTGAATTCCAAGAAGCAAATCTACCTGCAACCAAACAATAAAATTGAATTTGAGACCCATTTCAATACAGAGGCTGTTTTGGTATTCAGTACAATTCAATTCCAAGGCACTCAATTCAGACATCCAAAGAGAGCCTTTGCTATTTACGATTAGTTGATGCATTTTTTATTGTTTGGATTGTGATCAGAGATCTTCCATGCCACTTGTATACGGGAGGGAATAGAAGAAGAGGCGGTTTGCAGCTCGATGATTTTGTTTGTTTGTTTGTAATGTACAGCGACGAGGAGTGGAGAGCCGTTATGGTGTAGAGGGCCCACATGGCAGTGAGATAAAAACAAGGCAGCAACGGCTCTCTCTCTCTCATCTCTCTGGATTCTCCAATTCGATCGCCACTCCACTCAGTGAGTCACTGGTGCTGGTCAAAGCCCTAGCCTTACTCGGTTTGACCAAAACCAAATCCCCACCTCGCCACTCTCGATTTCGATTTCGAATTCCGGAAGGTCGGCGGAGGGAGGCGGCGGCCGGCGGACCGGATGAGCGGCGCCGACGTGTCCAGGTGCGCGAGGCACCCGGCGCAGCGCCCCTTCACGGGCTTCTGCTCCGCCTGCCTCCTCGAGCGCCTCTCCGCCGCGGCGCTCCCGGCGACGCCCCCCGCTCAGGCCCCCTCTCCTCTCCCGCTCCCTCCTCCACCCCGACAGGCCGCGCAGGCGCAGGCGCAGGAGAGGACCACGCTGCTCCGCCTCTTCCAGCTCCACGACCAGCAGGACCGCCCTCCGGCACAAGAGCTCCACGCGCAACAAGAAGAAGAGCAAGATCCCCAGCCGCAGCCGCCCGAGCAGCTGCAGCGGAAGCGCTCCCTCCGCCAGTCCTGCGAGTGGATGGTCTGCTGCGAGCACGGCACCGGCGACGGCTCCTCCTGGCTCCCATCCCGCCAGTCCTGGGACGCCAGCGACTCCGCCGCCGCCTCTGCCTCAGCCGCGGCCGCGCCCAGCACCAGCGCCAGCGCCGCCTCTGCCTCTGCCTCCGCGCTTGTCCCCCACCCCAAGGACAGCAGTGGCAGCAGGCGGCCGTGGTGGGAGCGCACCACCCGGAGGGCCGCCGACCCCATCAGGGGCCTCCTCAGCAGGTCGCTCTCGTCGCAGTCGTGGAGGGACACCGACGCCGCGGCGAGGTCCCGGCCGCAGGGTGGTGGCCCTGCGGCGCGGATCAACGGCGTCGGCAGCCACTCCGTGTCGTCCTCCGCCGGCGGGGTCGACTCCGAGGTGTCGCCCGCGGACTCGCTGCACGCGCAACAGCAGCAGCACGCGCACCGTGGCCACGGCTCGCTGTTCAGGAGGTTCTACTGGCTCGGCCACAGCCGCAGTGTCCACTACAGCCCGTCGCCCTCGAGGAGCCCCGACGCCGCCGGGACACTGCCGTTCGGTCTACCTCCCTCCGGCACGAGTAGCAAGAGCATTGGGAGGCGGCTCAACCCCTTTGCGAAGCAGAGACATCGACAACAACGATAGTTCATACTCCGCTGCCGCCTGCTTACTTACTGGACAGAAGAATGTTTCTCTTGCAGACATTGTCTGTCCTGCTCATGCTGCAAACAAGATCCTTTCTTCAAGTTAACTGTATGATCTTTCATGTCATCGCCGGGATTCTTCAGGTTTACTACCATTCCTAGCTTGGTAATCTCTCGGGATACAGACCAGCAAGATGGGCGCATCACAACGGTGTCGATGGCCCTTCAACATCAAGTCAAGAAAAAAATGTTGTCGCCGCAACAATATTTCAGGGTTTGCCGATGTTTCGCTGCTGGCGACAGTAATCGACCTGCCTTCTTGGACCTGGAAACTGTAACTTGTGGGTGTTAATAATTCGTCTCATTCTTTGTACTATGTATGGTATAGAATAAGTTGCTGAACTCTGATACCAAAATAGAAGCTGATGTTTGCTGACCATGTTTGTTCATTCTTCAATGTGATGACTGCTGATTGATGGACACGCTACTCTGCTCTCTTGTTGTGGTTGCAAGTTTACTTCTCTGCCTGATATTGACCCGTCCTGAATAAATTCCATGTTTTTGAATACTACAATAAATGTTTATTGGATTCATCTGATTACGAGATTTTTACATGTTTTGTTAGATGCGGTTCTGAACAAAAGCTCCTTTTGCGGTGTTAGCAAGAGACGGCAGAATCTATTTGTCAACTTAAGAACTCTCATACTGGTCTTGCAGAGCAAGTTCAGTGATGTGGATCAATTTCAGTTCAGTATGTGCTCTCACCCAATTTGGTGCTATTTGTTGTATTACAGAGCTGGACAACACATCCAGTCAATACTTACTCAGTGACTTTTTGTCACTGGACACCAAGTCATGAGTTTAGCACTACTGTGAAATATGTGCTGCAATGCTCCTGATATGAGGAAGAACTTCACCTTTGGAGCCTGTTCCAAGCCTACTTCTCCTCTCTGCTGCTCGATCAGCCCCTACCGGTCCTTTGCTGCTCCGCCTCAGCAGGTCCTTCCCTCCCTCCCTCCCTCTTCTTGCCATTGCTAATCCCATCGCCTGTGTCTCGTGCTTGGCAAGAGGCCCGCCAAGGACGACGACGACGACAACGCCAGGCCCAGGAGGCCAGGAAAGGTACAGGCGACACACCCTCCGTGAATTCGATATCCCAGCATGAGCGAAGTTGAATTGGATCTTTAGAGAAGACGCATGTTTAGTAACTGTGAGATCATAGGATTGTAAACAACATGTTGTTAATCTGCTTGAAAATGAATCAGTTTCTTTGATCATGAGCAATCTCAGCTATTTAATTTGAAAATGAATCAGTTTCTATGGGGGCATCACCCCTCATTGTGCCGAGCATTGTGTCGGTCACTCCCAAAGCGGACACTTTTTAAAAATTTCTAGACATATTTCCGTGGTGTAAGTGGAGATGCTCTACCATTCAACATCGATGTGGTGTCCGCATGTCAGTTCTTTTTGGTTGTGCACATAAAAAAAAACACAAAAGAATTTATCGAGTCAGCCTTGTGCCGTACGTCATCACGATTCAGAGGCCATATATATCGATCTGTGATTTAGAAATCATCAGGGGAATCCCCACGAAAAGATGAGAGTCGTGGGAAGATTTAGGAATAAAAATACTAGGAAAAATGAAGTCGTAAATATTCGTAATATTTAAATGATTTTTAATAAAAAAATCTGTATCGATGTTGCGCAAAAAATATTTGCATATGGTATACAAAATATTTCTGCTGCAAGTTGCGACCTGTGGCTGTCCGCGGTGCGGGGAAGAGAAGATTGCTTTCAGCAGCAGAAATCAACCACGATGGGAAATCAACTGTTCTGTCATGATAAAGAACTATGTTGATGGGATGTGTTATGAGGATGCAAACGGGTGAAAACACAGGCTGTGTTTCATGGGAAAATAACAAGAATGCCAAATTGAACCAGCAAGTTTGTGGCATTTTCCTGAATAGCACACATGTTCCAGTGATATAAAACACACTATTGTGGCAAATTTAACGAACAGGGTCTAAGTTTTAGTTGCAAAATACAAAATGAAAAAAGTATTAGAATGTGAAAGCGTTTGTGGAGACAGATCAGTCCAATATTTCCACGGTACAAGGCCTTTCTACTGCTCATATAATTCCTGGCAAGTGGCAACGCATAATCTTATTCACTGAATTGTACCGCAACATTTGTGCAAAATCCCATTAGAAATGTAATGTGAACAACATCATCTGGGACAGAAACAGTCTACCAAAAAAAATATGATGATAAAATTCTTGAGACAGATCTGCTCATTATGATCCAGAGTGCACAGGACGCACTGGAGAACCAAATGAATACAAGGCAGAAATTAACTGACAGATCCTAAAGCAACTAGCAAGCTACCGTCCTGCAAGTGAAGTTGACTAATGTCGAGAGATATTACTAGGCAATAAAAACCAAGCTAGCAATTTACACAAACTAAATCCTGCAAGTCCACTTCACAGCCCATGGCAGCCTAGAAACCACGCAGAGGTTTAATTTCAGCACCGACCATATTAGCGGCCAGAGAGAACAAAGACGGAATAACCGACCACATATAGATAGCTATTTCCGCCTCCCGACAACTCCAATAGAACTCCAGAAACCTGCACAGCCATAAATGTCATGGATCAAAACCAACTCGTGATAGTCATTCGCTGAAAAGTTATATATCTCCCAATTCTGCACGATTTCAACAGTATTATCAGAGAAACCTAAACGTTATTCCAGGAAGCAAAAGAAATACGCTCGGTATGGATGGAGTTTGTACTACACCCATGAAAAGAATCATACAGCAATAATTATTGCTTATACTTTTTATGTCAATTTCACAAGTGGCAACTCAAATATGTATCACCTGTTTATTTATTTCTTCTAACTTGTGTCATCAATTAGGATTCCATCAGGTATCCAACACATTCTGTGACCTGGAGGGTGGTTCACAGCTTCCTTGTGTTACAACTTACAAGCACCATAATCCAATTATACATGTGGCAAGCATCCTACAGTGATCAGCAGCGCTCCTCTGGCTTTTGGTCACAATCGGAGCAGTACGCTAGCTCCAGGGGCCCCTGCAGCTGACAACCTGGTCGAGCTGCGACGGTGGGAGGGCAATGGTTGCTTCGCGCCTCCCCGACTAAAAGGGATATAAAGATGGTGGCTTCGCACGCCTTGGTGTTTTACTTGCTGCAATGGTTGGCATCTTTGGACTGTTTTGGTTAATTGAGTTAATTCAGCGAATCATATATTTAAGCGTGCCAGTGTGCATGAGTGAACTTGCTGTCGCCGCCAGGCCCTGGAGGAAGCTGGTATTCAGTGTAGTCCTCCATCTCTGTCCCCTCGCTGTTGGGCATCAAGCCTCTCTGCTTATCTTTATTTCCTGCTGTGATTCCTGAGTGTTGTTAGAGTTCCATTCTGCACATCAAAACACAATTGAGGACTGAGGTTATTTTTCCTTGTGTACAGCGGATGAGAGATTAAGTGAGTGTATTTTTTCCAGGTGAAATGTGCTGAAAGTGACTGAACTGATGTGGTCTCTGCTATTTTTATCATCGGAGCTTGGATTTGGCATCAGGGTGTATGTGAGTCTAAGTGTGGAAAACTTTTACAAATCGTAACTACACCTAAATTGCATTTCAAGGAAAACTACAAAACCAACCTAAGCTTGAAGCAGAATCAAGATCCCTGGGACAGAATTACTCTAAGTCTCCGAATAAGGATAGAATTACTCCGAGTCTCGGAATAATAGAACTATCTAGCTACCTCAAAACAACTTGAAAAGGCATGTGATTCTATATTTACAGTTAAAATATTCAAACTCGATCCCAGGTAGCATAATTAAATGACTGAAGACGGTGGATAGAAGCCACAATAGCTACCAGAGATGAAACTGGAGAAACGACAGCACAAACCTGAACATGTGATGTTAACAATGAGCTTGAATCTTGCATCTTGTCACTGCCATGCCCCAGTCAAGACTCTAAACATACACCGCTACCGTCGTCAAGAAAGATTGGTACAGTACAGGCATGCATAGGGGCATCATTAGAAAATGATCAGAACCAGAACGACAGGATTATAATAGAAGAATGATACCTTTTCAGATCAATTATCAATCCGATGGTCACTTGCCATTAGAATAGGCCTTGCATTGCCCCTGCCAAAAAGATTTGAGCAAATATGAAGCCTAAAGGTATGGCAAAAAGAGAAAAGAAATCTGTGACCAAAAATAATTTTAAACCATGGAAATTGCTTCGAACAGGTCAGTACTATCGGCATTTCAACATGTGTGAAAAAATCAGAATTATGAAATTCTGGAACCAAACACTTCACAGGCTGGAAACGTAATCACTACCAAAAAGTCATAACCCAAATTTGAAACTTCACAAGCTAGCGGCCTGATAAAACAATATATGGCCATACACATCATTCAGCAAAGCCAGCAACATAATCTCATGACTTTCCCTTTTCTTCAGCCAATAGTAGCTGACAAAGAGAAAATTGAGAAGTGTTCAGCAGAAAATGAAAAGAAACTTGAAAGCAAAATAACGATGAAACCGGTAATCATGAAAATATAACGGAAGTTCATAATCAGAGTAACATTGCAAGCAAATCCCTTTTGTAATGCAGACTTCGCCGAACATACCCTCGCTTAGATAGCAATAACTATGACATGGATAAAACTACAATTTAAGACATGAAAACTAAAGGAACAGGATACTAAGGACAGATCACTTCTTTCCAACACCAATTAAACTACAACGGATCTACATCCCTCGCATAGCTGACTTAACAGATCTCAGGATTCTACCATACTCCTGAAAGAGAGAACATTGCTTGCGATACAATTCAGCACTGCCAGTGGGGTTGCCTCCAATCAGCAAGTGAAATCCACCGTATTTTCTGATTAATGCTTCAATTTTTTCATCATTCACAGAACTCACGTCATTAATCTGAATCAATGTGCCAGATTGGGTCCTCTCCCACCAGCTTCTGGAGATGTTCCTACTGACCTGGGAAATCTCAACAGAGACCACCGTTTTCATGTGAATTCCAAGATTGTGAAGTGCAACCTCGCCTCCTCCAATGCCAGTGAACAAGGATAAGACATTCACGCCAGAGGGAAACATATCCTTCAGGACTGACAAATGAAAGGCCACCGTATCTGTTTGGAAGGAATTTTGTAGAGATATGTATCTCTCCATCTTGGTGAATCCTCTAGTATGGTGTTTTGGAAATCCAAGAAGATACTCTAGATCATCTGGCTCCAAGGGAGCAACTCTGTACTTCCCAGTCCATATAAGGTTCCACTTTCGACATCCTCCATAACATATTCCACAACCTGTGGCGGGTGGTACATCATCACAGCATGCGAGAATAGAGCGAATATGCTCTAACAGCTCTGGACTCGCCATGCATGTCTGCAAGGAATCAAACTGGGTTCTTTTGTCCCAACAGGGCCACCATGCCTGAGAATGGGGGAACACCCCAAATATGGTCTTTTGGGGGAGAGGAAGAAGCGGTGACCTGTTGTCAATTGGCAAGTTGTGAATGTATCCTCTTTCCTGGGAAATCGCACACATGTACTTTGAATCCAGAAATTCCGGGACAATGTTGTCTAGGAATCTTGATATTCTGTCCCATGTGTCTTTTGGAGAAGGAACCACCTCATAGTAGAAATACGGCGGTCCAGTAGCTTGTTCCAGAAGTCTTCTATTCGTTGATGATACCCTGTCATTCGGCAATATAAATCCCTTCATAGGATTTGGAATTGGCATCATATCATCATGGCCATCATTCCGAGATGCCCTGCTTCCTCGTGCTCCACCTCTTTCACACCGTTTTCTTTTTTTCTTAACCTCTACCATTTCTCCAATCTGCAAAATTCGAAACAATTTATGCTGTTATTACATCAACTAAAAGGAAACAACCTTTCATTCATATGCATAGTCAAACTGTACCTGAGCATCCCTGAAATTACCAACTTCCTCAGTAATGACTGCGTGTTCGATGGCGCCCGCCCATCGTCGAACGCCCTGGGCACCAAGATCAGAGACGAGGCCGCCCTTTGGGCACGAGCTGGTGCTCTTGGCCTACGAGTCATTCTGCCCCAGGCCTGGGATGTACACTAATTTCTGTGTGTTTTTCGCTTGTAACCGGCCTCCTAGGAGGAATGTACCAAACTCTGTCTTTCCAATGAAATGAAACGCAAAAGTCTTTTGCGTTTTCTCAAAAAAAAAAATACCAACTTCTGCCATTTGTGAAGAAGTTATTGCGTCGACCAATACGTCGATATCAGAGTGTAAACCTGGGATATTTTAAACAAAGATAAATAGCATAAGATGTTATACTTGTCACAGCGTAATCATACAGAAACAATATCAAAGAACACATACCACATCTTGAAATAGCCTGATCCGCTTCTTCCTCAGTAAATCCCATGTTTACTAATAGCTTGACCTTACCATCCTTTTGTGGCATTCCTTGTAAAAAACCCTACACAATGGCACATCAAGAAAATATAAGAATGGACTAAGTATCTATTCCTGTCATTTTAACGCCAATTTAATAACTGCACACTAATGGTGAAATAAAATGATGCAATAAGGTCTTCAGACCAGGAAAAAAAGAGGGAAAACTAATCAAGAAGTATATTGATGAATCATTTTTATAAAGTGTTTAGTACCGAAGTTAAAGTGTTATGCATGATGCAGTAGTCCACTAGCGTACACTTGGCAGTAGCGATATAATTTGCTTGTAGTATCATAGGTCTTCAAGTGCACCAAAAGTTCCATTGTTATTATATCAACTAAAAGAAACAACCTTTCATTTATATTCATAGTCAGACTGCACCTGAGGATCCATGGAACTACCCACTTCTGCGATTTGTGAAGAAGCTATAAAATCAACCAATACGTCGACATCAGAATTTAAACCTGGGATATTTCAAGCAAAGATAAATAACAATAAGATGTTTTTAACTTGTCAAAGCATAATCATACAAAATCAGTATCAAAGAACACACACCACATCTTGAAATAGCTAGATTCGCTTCTTCCTCGGTAAATCCCATGCTTATTAAGAGCTTGATCTTATCATCCTTTTGTGACGTTCCTTGTAAAAATCCCTACAAAATGGTTCATCAAGTAAATATAAGAAAGCACAATGTATACATTTCTGCCATTTTAACTCCAATTTAATAACTACGCACTAATGGCGAAATAAAACAATACAACAAGGTCATCAGACCAGAAAAAAAAAAGTAAAACTAATTAAGAAGTATGTTAATGAAGCATATTTAGAGACAAACAAACACGACACAGTGTCTAATCATAACAAGGTAGTAATAACATGATATGAGTAATGCTAGAACATTTCTCAATTACCTGAGGCACCGGCATGGACAGGCCAGGAGCAGACGAGGATTCGGTCTCACCATCATTGTCCCAGTCATCGAAATTGTAACTACTATCACTATCGCTGTTGTAGTCCTGTGACATGAGAACTTGAACTATAGCCATATGGGAAGACAGGAAGCTTTACCATCTCAAATGTATGGTTGCAGTAGAGAAAGAAGTGATGAAGCTATCTGCAAAGAGTATACATCGACATGCACAGATTATGATGCATTTGCAGATAATGAGAAATGCCAGGATCAAAATGAACAGGAAGTGGGAACACCAATAAAGCGATGCCGTTAGCTGCGGGGCCGAATGTGAAACCCAAGATTTTCATGAATACGAGTTAGTGGAAACAACACACTCCAATGTAGGAAGATGAGAAAACTACGAACAAACCAATCACTGTATGGCGATCGCTAGGGAAGTATCATAACACAGCCTCCTAATTCAAGATACAGAGCATTTCCCCCTAGCCTAACCTTTTCCCTTCTTTGCCAGGAAGGGAGGTTGCATTTTTCTAAATAATAAGACAGACTCCAGCATGCCAGCAAGTAAATTCCAAGTAGCACATATATCGCAGTAAATCATCAGTACGGAGCTCTTGTGCTTGTGCATTGCCAAGAGAAATTCGACAAGAAGACTGAAGCCTTGCTATACAGATTACAAAATGTAGTTCTTGTGCCTGTGCATTGCAAGAAATTTGGCACTAAGACCAACATACATACGCAAGCATCCCACGGTGAATACAGTCGTAATCTCAGATGAGAAATCATCAAAGCAGCAGCGTTTATTCAGTTGAACGCACCAAATTACAAAGAAAAAGCCCGCCTTTTTCATGACCACGAATATATGTGGGCGAGACACAGACCCTAAACTTGCGGTTGCAGTGACAGATGGATGGAGATCTTACCCCCCATATCTGCTGCAGATGATCACGAGGGGAGGCCTGATTGCCTGCCTGGAGGGCGGAAGCTCTTGGATTCAGTCCGAAATGGACGGTGAACTCTGCCTGCAGACCAGTACCCTCGAATTACGGCCCTTCCGGAATGAAAACGCACGAAAGAGGGGGAGGGGAGGGAACTCACGGGTTAAGTCAACGGCGTCTGTGAGCGCGCCTGTGACGGCTGACGGCCGTCGGCGAGGAGCAGGAAGGGGGGTTCGAGGGCCGAAATGCGGTGGTCTCGGAGCCACCCCCCGTCGTCTCTTCGGTGGTGTCGGCGCCGCGGCGAGGAGAAGGACGTCGGGTCAGTGAAGGCACTGCTTCGGGAGGTCACGGGTCACGGCGACGGAGGGGGGGGAGGAAGCCGGGCGGATGGCCGTCGGGGAGTAGCAGGAAAGGGGTTCCAGGGCAGACTGCGCCGGCGAGGGTCGTTGGGGTGGCGGAATGCGGGGGCTCAGGAGGAAGCCGGGCGGACGGCCGTCGCCTCGTCGGTGGTCTCTCTAGGGTGTACGAGCAGAGGAGGACCGGCGACTGGACTCGGGGGGTCCATATCTTCACTGGTTTCGTCTGCGCCCGGGATGGGCTGGGCCTCCATCACTTTACTGGCCCAACGTGCCTTGAATAGTTGAATTGACTCTCTTTTTTCGTGGAAGAGCAAATTTTTGGCTTTCAATCATTATCTACCTAGACCCTAATGGTTAACTTTTAATTACCCTAGGAAAACCTAGGGTTTCTCTACTCCGCCGGCGACTCCGTTTCTGGCGTGAGATTCGTTTGTTTACCAATTAATTTGCTCTCCGCTTCCAAGGCTGGAAGAATCGCTCGGGCTGATTAAGGGGGTGGCTCGTCTACCTGCCCGGCCTTGGTGATCTTTGAGGCTTAGGTTTCGGGGAGAGGCCTTGTGGGTTATTCCGTGGTCTCAATACAGGCGATCATGGCGTCGTCTGAGGAGGGTTCGCGTTCAAGATCGAAGGGCCATGAGGACGAGGGGCTAGCAAGCGCAATGGAGAATCTAGAACTCAGGGAGGGAGAACTTGATGACGTTTTCATTGGACAGGAAGATTTGGTGGACATGAAGAAAAAGGCGAGATGGCTAGCGGTAGCTAAGGTGAATACGAGGAAGCCTTTTAGCGCTGATGCTTTGTTTGAAACACTGCGATATATCTGGGGGCTGGCTATCAATCCTGATCTCCGCGAGGTGGACGATAATCTTTTCACGTTCAGATTTTTCTGTCTAGGCGACTGGAATAAGGTGATAAACCAAGGTCCCTGGTTGTTCCGCAAATTAGTTGTGGTGATTGCGGAGTATGATGGCATGGTAAATCCTGCGGACGTTCCTCTGGAACGGGCGGAAGTATGGGCACAAATTCACTCAATTCCGGAGCTTCACCGTGTGCAGTCCGTGGTTGATCAGCTAGCAAGGAGAATTGGGCGAGTCAAGAGTGTGGAGATGAATCACAAACGTTGGTTTGAGGGGGATTATGTCAGGGTTCGGGCTAGCATTGATGTGAGCAAGCCTCTGATACGATTCACCCCTCTGAACTTGGGAGGAACTGAGAGGAAACTTCTGAAAGTCAAGTATGAGAAGATTGGATATTTTTGTGATGTTTGTGGCATAATGGGACATGATAAGGAAGAATGTGGGGATGGTGTCCATGATCAAAAAGATATCCCGTATGGTAAGTGGATGCTTGCTAAAAGAAGAGCTCAACCGGGGGTTCTGAATTTCCGAGCACAATCTGCATGGTGGACAGGTGGAAGAGGGCGCGGGGGTAGAGGGGATGGTAACCTGGGAAGGAAACGTCCCTCGGATGATGCCTTTCAGGGAGATGACGATGATTTGCGTGACACTGCATCAAGCCCTCTTAAGAATGCAAATAGTATGGAAGAGGATGATCCGGAGGAGGAGGTCGAAAAGGGGAGCAGGGGGGCTAGTAAGAAACTTGATTTCGATACTGAAGCTGGGCCAAATGGGGAGGATCTGCTAGGCATGGACAAGGAGAAGGGTGCAGCGGAAGGGACGGAGGCTGTGCCTCCCTCGCCTCCTTCATATGCCAAACCAAGGGAGAAGAAACGAACCAAGAAGGTGAATGAGAGCAGTAACGAGGGCTCTGTTAATGGTAATGTCGTGGCGACATCGGTGGCCTCCTTGAAGGAGGGCCACCAAGCCCAATGAGTACTATGGGCTGGAACTGTCGCGGTTTGGGCGACCCCGCGACAGTTAACGAGCTACGCGACTTAGTTCGCGAGAATTCGCCCGCTATCTTATGTGTGATGGAGACTCAAATTGCTAAATATAGAGTAGAAGGGCTAGTGACGACGCTGAGTTTTGATCATGCATATGGAGTGAGTAGTAGTGGAAGAAGTGGAGGTTTGTGTATTTTTTGGAAGAATCCGATGCAACTTACATTGAGGAATTTCTCTAAGTATCACATTGATATGGTGGTAAGGGAGGATGGAAAGGAGCCATGGCGTCTCACGGCCTGGTACGGGGAAGCAAACAGAAACCTGCGGTTTAGGACGTGGGACATGATGCGTTTCCTAAAGGCGGACAGTAACCTGCCTTGGGTTTGCATAGGGGACTTTAATGAGGTCCTGCGCCGTGAGGAGCAGATGGGGCCTAATGAACGTGAGATGTGGCAAATCAATCAGTTTCGGGAGGTTGTGGATGCTTGTCAATTGTGTGACATTGGGTATATTGGCCTTGACTGGACGTTTGAACGCAAAGTTCAGAATAATGAGTACTGTCGTGTTAGATTGAACAGAGCTCTAGCCTCAAGTGACTGGTGTGATCGTTACCCCCTAGCAACGGTTCATCACTTGCATGCTGTGAAGTCAGATCATTCACCGATCATTCTTCTTAATGAAATGGAAGCACAAAATCAACGTATAGCCATTCAACGCCCTTTCCGTTATGAACTCATGTGGGAGCGACATGAGAACTTTCAGCAGACTTTAGATGAAGTGTGGAGATCCTCTGATGCAAGTAACATACATGAGCTCCAGCAGAAGTTAAATTACACAGCCATGCGGCTGTCTAGCTGGGGTAGTTCGGCTTTTGGCGCGGTCCGAAAGGAGCTGCGGGAGCTTCGTAAGCGGCTGCTGGAGCTACGCTCTGATGAATTGCGAGTGGGTTCGGGATATGAGGAGAAAAAGATAGAGGTCCGAATTGATGAATTATGCTACAGAGAAGAAATCATGTGGAAGCAAAGGGCAAGAGTCCAGTGGCTTGCCGGGGGGGACAGAAACACGAGGTTTTTTCACCAAAAGGCGAGCAATAGAAAAAAGAGGAACAAGGTTCATCGGTTGGTGAGACCTGATGGTACATTCTATGTCGACTCGAATGAGTTAGAAGTGATGACACGCGAATTCTATGAGAACTTGTACACAAGTGAAGAGACGATTGGTATAGAGGAGGTACTTTCCCATGTGCCTCGAAAGGTGACTGATGAGATGAATGTGAAACTTGATGCTGAGTACTCAGAAGAAGAAGTTAAACATGCTCTGTTTCAAATGGTTCCAACGAAAGCCCCAGGGCCCGATGGTTTTCCGGCCCACTTCTTCCAAAAACATTGGAATTTATGTGGTGGCGAGATCACAAAGATTGTTATTCGGATTCTCAAGGGAGAGGATTCATTGGAGGAGATAAATAGAACGTTCATAGTTATTATTCCCAAGGTACAAAACCCCACATCCCTCTCTCAATTCAGACCTATTAGTCTGTTTAATGTGATTTTTAAGATCGCATCGAAAGTACTTGCTAATAGGCTGAAAAGAATTCTTCCTGAGACAGTTTCAGAAGAGCAATCTGCGTTTGTCCCTGGTCGCCTTATAACTGACAATGTTATTACTGCATATGAGTGTTTACATTTTATGAAGAATAATAAAAGTAAGAGGAACTCACATTGTGCACTCAAGTTGGATATGCAAAAGGCATATGATCGCCTGGAGTGGGACTATTTAGAAGCCATTATGAAGAAGCTTGGACTGTCAGCGAGCTTCGTGGAGACTATCATGAGAGGGGTAAGATCGGTGTCGTTTTCGGTACTTCTTAACGGAGCAAGCACAGATTTTTTCAATCCCAGCAGAGGTATCCGACAAGGAGATCCACTCTCCCCGTACTTATTTTTATTGGCAGCAGAAGGGTTATCATGTTTGCTCAGGCACGCAATGACGACAGGAAATATCACCGGAATTCACATTGCTCCGACGGCACCGAGAGTAAACCATCTACTTTTTGCCGATGATTGCTTATTATTCTGTAAGGCAGAAACGGCGGGATCGGTGCAGCTAAGGGAGGTCTTGACCAGGTACTGTAATGCCTCGGGTCAGCGCATAAATAATGACAAGTCCGCAATTTATTTTGGCAAGGGCTGTGCTGAAGATATAAGGGCTGAAGTAAAGGCAATTCTAGGGGTGTAACGCCCCAAGATCGGCACTATGCAGATTTTAACGTCCCAGCCAAATCCGCATAATAACGATCCTAAAGGACGCCCACCAGGCATAACGTGCACGTCGCAACACACACGTTATGCGGGTGGAATAGTGATAACATTACAACAGTTCTCGATGGAACCCACAAAACAACATATATATATATAACAACGACTCACCGAGTCAAGAGCAAAAGATACAATACAAAGATCCAAGGAACAGCGGAAACGAAATAGCGTCCGACTATGGACAAGAAACAAATTGGACTAAGAGTCCTGCAGATAACCAAATGCACCATATCCCTGCCCAGGCCAAGCCTAGCCGGAGGGATTCCCAAGCTAACGTCGTCAGACTTCAAACCTGTTTGGCTGCATTGGAATAGCAGCCCCGAAGGGGGTCAGTACTAGTAGAAGTACTGGCAAGTAATACTCACAAGATATCAAAGCTGGAATTCCAGGGAAGAGGGTTATCGATTGAGGCGGCAAGCAACACTAACAACTTATAGAGACACGCTATAACTTTCGTCTAAAAGAGACAAGGTAAGAGAGCGCAAAAAGAACCAACTATACTACTCACCAAACAAAACCCGCCCTAAAACGACTCCCTCGTATCCTCGGCCCACGAGGAAGAAGTCCGGGCACTCACACGGTTGACAAGTTTTAATCAGATTATTATCATCATAAAATGCAAGTTGTCTATGATCTTTTTAGCCAGCGCATTTCACCAAGTCGTCCATAACCGCGGACACGGCTTTTCGAAAAGATTTAACCCTGCAGGGGTGCACCAATGAACCCACACGCATCGAAACTCTCGCTTAGAGGTGTACCGGTGGAGGTTTCGACGCAATTCTTCCCTTCTCTACAAACAAGTCCAGGGAGCCACCTAGCTAGGACTGATCCACCTTGAGAGTCCGGCCGAAACTTCGAGGTGGGCCTAACCGTTGCGTGGACGGCTTCGGGAGGGAACACTCATACGATTGCCCCTCCTTCCACATGCGATAAACGCCACGTGCCGCAACATCTATCGAAACACCCGAACTACTTGTGGCATCTGGACAGGTTTGAGGATCCGGTAATAGATTGCGGGGAGGCCCATAGAACTCCCACATGTGGTTAGTGCGCTCATTCTTGGATCAGCAGAAAAGAACTCGGGTCCTAGGCGACACTAGCCGAACAAATCACCACGATTGGCCTTCCGCCGGTGCCTTATCTTTAATTAAGGTAATCCCATCGCAACAGAAATTAAAGATTACCATTTTAGTTGAGCCTAGCTACCATATTAAATACAATACTAGATAAAGAGATAACAAGACTCAAGCAAAGCACCTAAGCATGCACTCGGACTCGCAAGGCCAACAAGGTAAACAAGCAACATGGTAATAGGATGTGGGGTTGGTGGCATATCATGGCTGCAAGGTAAACATGCATATAGGATCGTGACACAAGCATCGTGACATAAGGCTAGCAAGGAACAAAAGATAGGACGAGTAAGAGACAGAAAACAAGCAAAGATAGCAGGTGAGTATCACTTGCCTGCAATCCGATAGAGGTAGCAGGACCTGTCGTTGCTCACATCAACTCAACGTCCTATTCCCGAAGAAGCAACGAACACTGGGGAACGGAAAAAGATGCATTTTACTCTACGGCAAAAGAAGCGGCATGTTGATGCAATGCATGCATGACATGGCAAAAAGCAACTTAAGCAAAATTAAACGGAACCGAGATTCCGACATTAAAATATATGATTCAAGTTATTTTTCTAACCATCAAAATTAAATGTTGAATTAACAAGGAGAGACAAGGCATGGGGGAGCTAAGCAACATTAAATGGAATAGGGACGTTATTTAAATTAGGCCCTTCACATTCCATATTTAATTATTTAGGTGAAATACAAAACACAACTAAAGTGCAATCTACATGATGTAAACATGATCATAGATGGCATATTCAAATTCTACACATTTTTCTGATAAAATTTCATATATAACATTTTTAATTTGGACTTATAGATTAGAAGATATGATTTAAAACATAATTTGCAAAATAAAAAAATAAAACAGAAAAAGGAGGGGGGATTGCAGCAGGGGGAGTTGAACTCGGGTCTGCTGGGCTGAGGGAAAGAGAGCCAGCCACTGGGCTGGGCTCGGGTTGGTGTTAAGATATGGCTCGGGATTTACATGAAGGAAAAGAAGCGATGTTAACTGAACTTTAAACAGAAGGTTCAGACTTGGGTTTTCAGGTTCAGGACGGGGATGATCCCCAGCGGGCGGCCGGTTCTTGGCGTGATCGGGAGCTCCTGTGTGCGCAAGGAAGCAGCGGGTGCAAGATGGGTATGTGCCGGGGTGCGGACTGGTGTGTGGGTGCAGGGGAGAACCAGCGGAAGCAGGAACGCGGGCGTAGCCGGCCGAGCACAAGAGCTTGTGTGCAGGGCGTTCATGGCAGACGGACAGGGATCACAGAGTTGCGCCGGTGCCGGCATGAATTCGAGCTGGGGCAGAGAGGGGAAGGAAGTAGGGGACGCGGTTGCTCACCACGGGGCTGCTGGTGAAGAGAACGGGCTCGGGGACGACGCGGTGACGGGGATGGGGAGGTGAGGCGGAGGCGCGCTTGATGGGGAGAGGAGGTGGAGGGGACAGCCATGGGAGCAGGGGCTCGGGCTTGGGAGCGGCCGGGGCGGCGCAGGAGAGGCAGCAGCAGAGCTCGGGGAGGAGGAGCTCCTGCGGGTGCGGTGCGTGCGGGGGTGGGGATCGAGCTGGGTGAGGAAGAAAGGGAGGAAGAAGGAAGCTGCGGGGAGAGAAGAAGAGAGGAGGATTTGGTCCAGGGACCCAATTGCAACTTCAGGGGCCTGTTTGCAAGGAAAAAGGGAGGTGGAAGGGCATGCCCGTGAAAAGAAGAAAAGAGGAGAGGGTGGCTGCAAGGTGTAGGGGGTGGGAAAGGAAAACTGCCAGGGGCAGGATTAGGGTTTGGAGGTTAGGTGGGCTTGGGCCGGTATGGGCTACTCTCTCGCAATTCTCAAAACATTTTTATTTTGCAAATTTAATTTGACAAATAAATTTCGAAAACGGAGACGACTGTCTCGATTAAAATATTTTCCGACAAATTTTTAGAAAAATAAAATAGGGTTTAATAAAAATAATTTTTGCGGACAAAACATGCGATGCGATGATGCTGATGTCATGATGATGCAAAAATAAAATAACAAGCAAATTCTAATTTGGGGAAAAACCCCGGGCATTACAAGGGGTGACCAATGAAACACTTAAAGAGAAATATTTGGGTTTACCTTCGGATGTGGGAAGGTCGAAGAACGGGGTGTTTGGGTATCTCAAGGATAGAATCTGGAAACGACTACAAGGATGGATGGAACGAGCCTTGTCAGTAGGAGGGAAGGAGATACTGATAAAATCTATAGTCCAAGCCATACCAACGTATTCAATGGCGTTGTTCAAGCTACCACGTGGACTCTGTGAACACATAACATCGATGGTGAGGAAATTCTGGTGGGGAAGCAAGAAAGGGGAGCGAAAGACGGCATGGGTAGCATGGGACGATCTAACCATGCCTAAGTACAAAGGGGGTTTGGGATTCAGGGACATTGAGATTTACAACCTGGCTCTGCTTGCGCAGCAAGTTTGGAGACTTCTAATGGACCCGGAGACACTCAGTGCTCGGATTTTAAAAGCTGTGTACTTTCCGCTATCAGACGTACTAGCAGCACCAGTGGGTTCGAAACCATCTCAGATATGGAGGTCGCTATGTGAGGGACGTGATATATTGAAGTTGGGACTTATCAGAAGGATTGGAGATGGGACGACCACCGATCCTTGGGCAGACAATTGGATCCCAGGCAAGGTCTCCTTAAGACCGGTGTGTTGCATGGCGGACGTTCCACCGCGACTAGTGTCGGAATTCATGTGCCCAACAACTAGATCCTGGGATATACAGAGGCTGCAGCAATCTTTGCTGCCAATGGATGTGGAGGTTGTTTATCAGATACCTATTAGCTATGTTAATCAGCCAGACTTTTGGGCGTGGCATCACGAACGGAGTGGAGTGTTTTCTGTTCGGTCAGCGTATCGCATGCTCTCTGACTTGAAGTATAGAAGAGTGAGCTACCTGGAAGGAAGAGCAGAATCATCTAATGTAGTTGAGGAGGAGCACCAATGGAAGCGCTTATGGAAGGTGGCGGTACCGTCCAAACTCCGCATCTTCGCATGGCGTCTGGTTCGATCATCACTACCTACGGGTCAAGTGAGGGCTCATAGACACATGGCCAATACTCCAACATGCTCAGTTTGTAATATGGCAGTGGATACATGGAGACACTCTCTCCTTGAGTGTAACATGGCTAGGGCAGTTTGGGCAATGAAGGAAGACGATATTGCTGCCCCAGTTTTTGGTGATGAATCGGATGATCCAAAGCTTTGGCTCTTTTCTTTGAGTAATTCGTTGAGTCAAGAAAAGTTTATTGAGGTTTTGGTGACCCTGTGGGCAATATGGTGGGCTAGGATGAAGATAATACACGAGGATGAATACCAGTCACCTCTGTCAACACATGCATTCATCTCAAGGTATATTGCAGAGGTAGCGTCACTTGGAAAGCGACCTACGCCCAAGAATTCATCACGTGTATTACAGGAGCGAAGGCGGATACCATGGACTCCACCGCCAGCAGGCTTTGTGAAAATTCAGGTGGACGGAGCTGTAGCAAAGTCTCAGAACAAGGGGGCATATGGAGCTATCTGTCGTGATGAGAATGGTCATTTCATGGGAGCTTCATCCATGACGAGGGAGGGCATAACTGACCCTGAGGTCTTGGAATCTTTAGCTTGTTCTGAAGCGCTTTGTTTGGCAAAGGATCTGAACGTTCAGAAGATTCAGATTGTCACGGATTGTTTAAACGTCACCAAAGAAATTCTAGGAGGACTGATGCAAGGAGCAGGTGGTATGATTCTCAGAGAAATAAAATCCAGGAGTGATGAGTTCCAGGAGGTAGTCTTCAGACATGAACGGCGAGAAGCTAATGGAGAAGCACATAATCTTGCTAGATGGGCAACTACTTTAGATTATGGCAGGCGTGTGTGGTTTATCACCCCTCCCACGGGAATGGGGATTTCTGTAAACTCTCTATTAGTTGATCAATAAAGCTCGGTCGTTCGACTCAAAAAAAAAACCTAGACCCTAACCTTAAACCTGGAATGTAGGGGCAGTGGCCTTGGGTTGGGAGGTGGACCGTTTCGCCGTATTTCCAGCATCTAATAGTAAATGGTGTGCTCAGGCATGTGATAGTAAATGGAATATAAATGCAATACTAGTAAATATATAAAAATATAGATTATAATGCTAGGTTAGTCACGCAAGTAGATGGATAATTCAGGAGTATATAGGAATTCATGTCTACCACCAATTTGTTTCCTTTTTGCTGGATAAATCTGGTTACATCGTTTCCTAGTTAGGAAAAGATTTTCATGTTATGTAGAAGATGGTAGGTCGATCTCCAACAATGTAGAACCACACTCTTGCCTATGCATATCCTTGAACTCCAAGTCAAAGAAGGTGACGGTGTAGTTATTGAAAGAACAACTATGCCCGAGATGTCGCCTAGAGGGGGGGGGGGTGAATAGGCGATTAAAACTTTTTCTATTTAGGGGCTTGATAATTGCGGAATAAAACTAGATGTTTAAATTAACAAGCCAACAACCTAATATACTAGGTTTGCCTAAGTGCACCAACAACTTATGCTAAGCAAGGCAAGCAACAAGGTGATAGCAAGATATGAACTTCAAGCACGAAGGCTATCACAATGTAAATTGCATAAGTAAAGCTCGGGTATAGAAATAACCGAGGCACGCGGAGACGAGGATGTATTCCCGAGTTCCTCCTTGTTAAGGGAGTACGTCTCGTTGGAGGGGTGTGAGCTCGCCACAAGAGGCCTACTCAAGATGCCACAAAGGCCTCACCCTATTCTCCGATGAACCTCACCCAAGGGATTGGTTCATCTTCCACTATCGGAATCCTTCGGGGCGGATTCCGGAGCCCCTTTACAACTTCTCTTGGGTCACACACCCACAACTCAATTGGGGGCTCCCAAACTCGTGCCGAAGCTTCACAACTCGAAGTCTTCGCGGCACCTCCAACCGTCTAGGGTACACGATGCACCCAAGAGGCAACAAGCTCTTGGGACACAATGCACCCAAGAGTAACAAGCTTCTCAACGTCGATCTTCACGTATCACCGTAGGGAGAGCAACCCAATGCAACAAATGCAAAAGGCAAGAGCACACAAAGTGGTCAAGTCCTTTACTCCGAAATCCAACCAAAGCAACTAATGCTATGGAGGGATTTGAGAGGAAGAACAAAGGGAAGAACACAAAGCAACCCTAAATCTAGATCCACTAAGTTCCCCTCACTTAGAGGAGGATTTGATTGGTGGAATGGTAGATCTAGATCACCTCTCTTGTTTCCCTAAAGATGGGCAAGAATCATTGGAGGGAAGAGGAGGAATCAAGCTCTCAAAGATGTGCAATAATGGAGGAGAGAGAGAGCAAAAGGTTCACCAAGATGCATAGAACCGTTGGGGAAGAAGGGGCACTTAAATAGGTGCCCTGGGAATCTGGCCGTTGGGCACAGAATCCCGCAGGAGCGGAAGTACCGGCCCAAGGGGCAGTACTACCACCCCACGTGAAAACAGCCCCAACGGCTCTCTTCAGAGAAAACTTCAATCCCGCATGACCGGAAGTACTGCGGCGGGGGCCGGTACTTCCGGTGGGCCGGTAGTTCTGGGCCCACTTCCGGTCCAAAAGTTGGGAGACCCCGAGAAGTCCAGTGCCTGAAAAAAATAAGCGGAAGTTCCTCCGGAACTTTCCACCGGAAGTAGGAGCGGAAGTACCGCTGTGGCCACCGGTACTTCCGGTGGCCCGGTACTACCGATGCTACTTCCGGTGCAAAAATTCGGGGGAACCCGGGGAGTCCAGTACCCAGAAAAATAAGCGGAACGGGCTCCGGAACATCCCACCGGAAGTAGCGAGCGGAAGTACCGCTCGGGCCGCCGGTACTTTCGGTGGCCCGGTACTTCCGTGGCTACTTCTGCTACGCAGTTCGAAGGCGTCCAGAGGTTCCAGTACCTTAAAAAATAAGCGGCAGTAGGACCGGAACTGGGCACCGGAAGTGCCCAGCGGTAGTACTGGTCTAGGGACCGGTACTTCCGGCCAGCAGAGAAAACTGGCAAACCCTGAAACTGAATAACTTTTGCGTGGCAACTCCGAATCGAGTGAATCCAATTTTGTTGGAAAGAGGACGACAAGAGCTACCCTAAAAAAAGCAAAAATATTGAAACCAAGCAATGAAGATTTTGCTAAAAAATGGAAGAGTGAAACCTTCCGCATAGATGAACCGGCAAAATCTCCAAAACCGAAAACGCGCAAGCTTTTCATCAAGACTCCGTTTTCTATGATCTTGGGCTTGTTTCGAAGATAATCACAAGCCCTACAAGATCATGCATATACACATCATAGTCTATCATGTAAGGAGGAAATCATAAGGAGAGAGTTTGACCTCTCGTAGAAGAGACAAACCGGTAAAGCCTCCGATATAAAAAACGCAAGGAGATATTCATGAGATCCGTTTTTGATGAACTCGAGCTTGGTATGGAGATGAACACAAGCTCTAAATTCTCACATGGATAAAAGCCAAATAAGAACCAATAAAGATGATTGCATGGATGCAAAGGTTTGAGCTCTCCACGAACGATACGATCACGATACTCGGTCGAGAGCCCCTCTTGATAGTACGGCTATCTATCCTATAACCCGGTCTCTCACTAAACAACATGAGACCGGTAAAATAGAAACCCTATCAAGATCATACCTTTGCCTTGCGCATTAATCCACTTGAGGTCGATGAAGACGATCTTCATCTCCTCAAGACGAACCACCTTTCTTGAATGCGCCTTGCTTGGTGAAGATTCACATGGCTCCCCCATACACCAAGATGGGAGAAGCACCTCTTCGGCATATCTACACTTGGCCTATATCTTGATGACGAACACCTTGGCCTTGATCAACAAAAGATCTTCTTCCCTTAACCTTGACTCCAACACATGGAGAACAAGCAAGCTTGGCCTTGATCAACACATGATCTTGACACAAGCTAAAGGACAACCTACACATAGAGCTCAATGCAAATATTAGTCCATAGAGATTGTCATTAATTACCAAAACCATGCATGGGATCAACCATGCACTTTCAGTTATAACTGAGGTATCCGGGAGTAGCGACCGTATCTTCTCCTCCATGTCAATCACAGTCTCCAGCGACCAGCCGCTACGCTGGTGAAGATAGGAGTTGTAGCCACACGGGGCATCATGAACCCTTCAATGGCGAGTAGTATCAGCAGTTCTCATCCGACGATGTTGCCAAGTGGAGCTGGTAAACTTCACCGTTGGTGGGTGGGAGCTTCACCGAGGCTAGTTTCCCTCTACACAAGTCGTAGCTTATAATTGGGTTGTCATGGGATACCAACCAATGGACGATGTCGCCATGAATTTTTGACCGACCGCCATGGGAGGCCGTGATTGGTCACATGCGTGACACACCCCCATGTACCATGTGACGAGCAACAGAAGGAGCAGTCAATGCCGTCAGCGGCGGTGAGAATGATGTACTGATGGTAGGATAGGATCGAGCACCCTCTTGATAACTGGGGGACATCAGAGGAAGGTCTGGACGCCGCTCATAGGATCGTACACACACATGTAGGAGCAACAGTCGGAGGAGGGTTGGCTTATGATGCTTGTGTGGTGGGGGAGATGACGGGGAAGAACGAGACCGCGTCAGGATGTCTTGACACTGTATTTGTCAAAAAGATTGGCCCGACACGAAACAAAGGGAAATAGTTGGTTAGTAAATAGTTTGCGAAAGAGATTGGCAACCCATCTGCACCAGCATCCTCCATTTTCCCCACGCACCACAAGACCCCAACTCCAGATCTAGCTCGGGTTCCGACCGCCATGTACATCGCCGGCACGGTCAGCCGGTTGAACTCTCAACTGCATGCCCTAGGGAAATTGACCATTGCAGAAAAGTGAAACTGAAAAACTAGAGAACCTACAGAGTGAAGGATCAACGAGTAATTAATTGTTCAACTAAAACACGGATGTAATCTCTCCAAACACATGTACTCCCTCCGTCCTAGATTATAAGACCCATCTTTAAATTCATGCAGTCCCAAAACAAATGACCTATTTGGAGTAATAGCATTAATTTTCCTCACCCCTCAACCAATTAACTTCCATGCATGGCGTGTGTGTGAATTAAAAAAATCTACATGCAAGGGTGGGAAACGAATCAACCAATGCATGGAGTGGATGTAGAACAAAACAAAGCCAATCAGAAATCACCTTGGGCCTAGACATTTGGCTATTGAGTCCTATAAACTAGGACGGAGGGAGTAGCAACAATGGCATTAATTGTTGCTGCCCGGGTAAGTTCCTCACCCAACATTGGGCATATGGAAATGACTCGACCATATTGGCATACCTACCATCTTCCACCATGCCCAAGTGTCAAATCTTCGAGCTATTAAAATGGTAGGCTACTGTACTTCCGCCTCCATTAAAAAGTACAATATATTTGTAAGGATGAAATCCAAAACACGTGAAAATACGAGCGTTACAGCTGCACTCTGTAGGCCATTGCAGGGTGTCAATAGTGTCTTCATCTTCAGAGTTCCATTCAGTGACATCTTCCACCGGTACGTATCATTTTGTGTACTTATCCTGCAAATGCGCGAATCAATCGTGAGAACACTAATAAGTAAACTAAATTATGTTTCTTGCTGCTACAAAAACAAATTAATAATTCATTAAGGTGTGAGCAAGTAGACGCTACCTCAAAACAAAGCCGTCTGCAGATCCAACATAAAGTGCCTCCTACCAGTAGGCGGCGTGGTACATAAGAGAGTGCAAGAGGGTTGCAACGACGGCAGCTCCATCATCTGAAGCGTGACGGGGTTCAGCACGTAGTGCCAGAGGAGGAGGCGGCCGTTGCAGCAATCCATCAGCTCTGGCTTTGATAATGAGTGGCAGCGACGTGGGAGGCTGTGGAAGGGCGGCAGAGAAGCTTCGGGGTGTCCATCTTAATAGAGTTTAGACGTAACAAAGATTGGGCTGACCCGACGTGCCTCGTCGGGTAGGATTGTTCTCATTATATAATATAGACAGGTTTGTACGATTACAAGTCCTATACGAATATGTATACAAATATATTCTAACATCCTCCCTCAATCTCAACTAGTAGAAGATTGAGATTGCGCTTACAATGCTCGTACAACGGTAAGGGGAGTGGTTTAGTGAAAATATCAGCAACTTGATATGCAACGAATCTGCAGTTGCTTCTGAGTAACACGCACGAACAAAGTGAAAATCCACTTCAATATGCTTTGTCCTTGCGCGAAAGACTGGATTGGATGACAGATACGTCGCACCAATGTTGTCGCACCATAACATTGGAGGTTGCACTTGGACAACTCTAAGCTCTTGCAACAATGACTGAACCCAGACAAGCTCGGTTGTAGCATTAGCAAGTGCTTTATATTCAGACTCAGTACTGGACCTGGAAACTGTGGATTGTTTACGAGCACTCCAGGCGATCAGATTACCTCCATAAAATATAGCATATCCCCCCGTGGATCGCCGGTCATCCATATTGCCAGCCCAGTCCGCATCAGAGAATGCTGAGAGCAATGAAGAAGAGGAAGACCGTAACTGCAGACCACAGTCAATAGTGAACCGCACATACCGAAGGATGCGCTTAACTGCCGACCAGTGAGGAGTACGAGGCTCATGGAGGTATTGACACACCTTGTTGACAACAAATGACAAATCCGGCCGTGTCACTGTGAGGTACTGTAGACCACCAACAATACTGCGATACTGAGTAGCTTCCTCAGATGAGAGAACATCACCATCAGTGCTGCAAAGACGCTCAGATGAGGCCATGGGAGTAGTAGTGGGACTGCACGCTGCCGAAGAATGAGACCTGACAAGGGTGAATGTACCTCAGTTCCCAGAAAATAATGGAGAACACCAAGGTCCTTAACCGAGAATTGTGACCGGAGCTCAGCAATTAACTTGGGAATAGCAGACGCAGTCGAACTGATGACAATGATATCATCAACATATACCAGCAGGTACATCGTCATATCAGAACGCTGAAGTATGAACATTGACGTATCAGCAACTAATGGCGAGAACCCCAAGGAGCCAAGAACAGAACTGAGGCGAGCATGCCATGCACGGGGAGCCTGTTTCGGACCATACAGAGACTTGACTAGTTGACAATAGTGATCAGGTTTATCAGAATCAATGAAACCAGGAGGTTGTCTCATGTAGACATGTTCATCAAGGAAACCATTGAGAAAGCCATTCTGAATATCAAGCTGTCAAAGATGCCACTTGTTAGAAAGAGCCATAGAGAGAAACAAACGAATAGTCGCTGGCTTAACTACAGGGTTGAATGTCTCATCATAATCAAGACCATAACGCTGATTAAATCCTTTAGCAACTAGGCAAGCCTTGTATCTCTCAATAGAACCATCAGCATGAAGTTTAACTTTAAAAATCCAGCGGGAGTCAATCAAATTAACACCAGAAACAGGAGGTACCAGTTTCCAGGTGCCGTTGGTCCGTAGTGCAGAAAACTCGACCTCCATGGTAGCACACCAGTGAGGAATGCGAAGTGCCTCGTGATAATCACGTGGTTCAGATGTGCTTTTGGACGCTGTATATACTGCCAAAATACTGCTCCATGCAACTGTGCCATTAGTACGCACCTTTGGCTGTTGGATGCCGCGCTGCAGACGAGTAACTGGTCGATACGGAACAGCGGGTGCAGGTTCAGACGATGCAGTAGGAGATTGCATAGATGTGGAAGGACCCGGCGACGGAAATGCCGTCGGCGAAGCGGGAGGTGTGACCTCATCTACAGGATCCACATGGGCAGGGGACAGTGACGGCGATGGCGCATCCCGTCGTCCTTGATCGTTTGTGCGCGCATGAGCGTCGCGCGACACAGTTGCATGCACGGGTGATGCGGGGTTGATGCATCTAAAATGCATACATGAAATTTGCATTATAATTCTCATATTTCAATCATATTTGCATCATATAAGGGTTATATCATTGTTTTATATTGATTTTGGGGATAATTCACAGTTTCCCCATTTATTTGGAATTAACCCTGCACTGGCAGAAAACCCTATTTTCTATATTTTGATGTTTCAGGGACCCAAACGACGTCCAAATGAGCTGAAAATTTACGGGGATCATTATTTTGGAAGGAGGAAGACATTGGAGCGAAAGAAGTCAATGAACGGAGGCCGGAGGACCAAAAGGGGGGGTCCCACATGGCTACAGTACCAGGCCGCGTGGGCCCATCCCATTTGGCCCTCGTGGCCCCGTTTGCATCGATCCTTCGCCCAAAAGCTTCCTCGTGACCTAAAAACGACTATATAAAGGGTCCCCCGACATTTTCCAGAGGGAGGCGGCGGAGAAAGGCAAAACCAGAAACAGAGAGGCAGAGGGCTGCCGCCGGAGAAGATCGGAGGGGGGAAACGCCGCCGGAATCCACCTCCGGAGGGCTCCACCCCCTCCGGCGTGATCATCATCAACATCTACAGCAAGATCATCTCCACTCCGGGCTGCACCTCTTCATCAACCTCTCCATCAAGCTCATCATCTCCATGATGAAGGGGGAGTAGTCCCTCATCGGGGCTGAAGGCTCATGCCGGTAGCTATGTGGTTTATATCTCTCTCCCATGGTGTAATCTTTATGTGACCATGAGCTTTGTAATCCAGTTGAATCCATAGATGGTACTCTTATTTATCTTATGAATTATGCTACTCAAGTGGTTTTATTGATGTGATTGTCGGAGTCACCTTTGTCCCATGGTGTGAAGTTGACAGTGCGTACACCGTGTGTGGCTCTTAGGTTTAAGATTACATGAATACTTATCAGGAGTTATTATTTGTGTTGGATGTCTCTATGATATTGTGGTGTTTGTTAGTACTATCTTTGGATGCATTTAGTGACCGCATGAAGTGTCCATAGATGTGGAATGCGACTTTAAGGTGTGCTGTTATAGCCCTACACAATGGATTGGTGTTCTTTATCCAACCAGAAATTAATTCAGAGTAGCATAATGAGGAGGAATTATCTATGTATTCAATTATATTATTATTGTTGAGAGTGTCCACTAGTGAAAGCATGATCCCTAGGCCTTATTTCCAAAGCACCGTTTACACACACTTGAGCTTGTCCTCTTGCTGCATAGAGGATTGGGCTTTCTCTCTTTAAGAGCTTTCACTTGTCATATTGCATTCTTAGCATTTTACTTTCTTGCAATCTATACACCAAAAACCCAAAAACACTTGCATCATTTAATCATTTTAGTTTGTCTAGTGCATAGATAATAAGGGAAGTGGCACTCTTATTTGAAAGGATAAATACTTATACCTTCTACTCCTCGTGGGATCGATACTATACTTACACATCGAAGACTTCAACGATCCCCTATACTTGTGGGTATCAAGACGTTTTCTGGCGCCGTTGCCGGGGAGCGTAGCGCTTAAGTTTCTATTCTTGTTTGCACTAGATATTTATTTTAAGTTTGCATATACTCTAGTTTACTTTCAGTTTTGCATTTAGTTTAGTTTTACTTTCAGTTTTGCATTTATCAAAAACCCAAAAAAAATTAGAAAATGGAAAACAACAGAAAAATTAGAGAGCTTTATAAAATTTATCTTGAAATTGGTCATGATGCTTTTGAAGAGAAAATTAAAAAACCTATGGAACTTTATTTGCATAACAATCATGCTAGTAGCTATGTTAATAGTATGATTTCTTTGAATGCCATTGTTTCTAATGCTATGGAAAATTGCAAGCTTGGGGATGCCGGTTTTGATGAATATGATCTTTTTAGTCCCCCATGCTTTGAGGAGGAAATTTGCTTTGATGATACTATGCCTCCTATTTATGATGATTAATGATGAATGTGATCTTTGAGAAGGATTCTACTTATGTGGAGAGTAATAATAATACTTTTATGCATATAAATCATGACAAGAATGCTTTATATGATACTTATGTTGTTCAGTTTGTTCATGATGGCACTGAAATTTATTATGAGAGAGGGAAACATGTCTCTAAATATCTCAATAATACTATGTTTCCTCTCTTTATGTTGAAGGTTTTAATGTTGCACTTGGTTTACCTTCCTATGCAAATTACTATATGCTTCATTGATTTATTTTCTTACAAGATCCCAATGCATAGGAAGTGGGTTAGACTTAAATGTGTTTTATATTTTTCTCTTGATGCTCACCTTTGCGTTTCAATTCTTATTCCTATGTGAGCATCATTAAAACTATCATGGCTGTCTAGAAAACAGATTCCTAAGCTTCACTGAGAAAAATGTTAAAAATCACAGAAAAGGAATTTTGACCTGAAATTTTACGACAGCAATTTTCAGATATTAACACACATTTAAGTAGTTCAAAGTTTTCTGATTTGAGCAACTTAAGTTCCTCTGAAAATTCACTCTTTACGGGCTGTCCAGTTTTTGACAGATTCTGTCTTTATTTCGCATGGCTCTCATTACTTGTGTTTTGTGCGGTTCTTTTGATCAAGGAGCATTACACAACCATAGTAACAGTAGCTAATGTTTAGAATCAATTCATGATATGTCTTTACTGTATCTATGTGGATTTAATTTATGGAGACACTAACCCCTCTAATCAAGTTTTTTGATGAGTTATGTGTGAAGAGAATTTTCAAGTGGAAAAATTGAGAGTGATAAACAAAGATCAAGAGGGACAAAAACTGAAGCTTGGGGATGTAACCCCTAAGCTCACCCTACCTACAAGAAATTAAGCTTGGGGATATCAAGCCACCTCACTTCAACCATCTTGATACCAAGTAAGTAAGCCTAACTATATGGCTATAAAGAAAACGCTTTACGGGAGGCAACCCGGTTGTTTTTATTTGTATTTTCTTTGTGTCCTCTTGCTGTAACAAGAGATTGTTTTCTTAATTTAGTTTCTGAAATTTTTAATAAAGTGCCAAGTTTACCCATTTTGGTTTGAAAAAGTTGCTATTTCTATGTCAGAGATTTTATTCCTACACGGAGTCTGTGCACGGTTTGATTTTTATTTCTTATTATGTAACTCCCAATGATCTGAGATTTTTACTGTAACTGAAACTTTTCATCCTCTGTATGCCTGAATTTTTTCAGAATTTTTAGACAAGTTTAAGTAGGAAAGAAAAATACGTTTTGCTGCTGCTGTTTTTCTGGACAGATTCTGTCCCATATTGTTTTATGCATAGTTTGAACTGTTGAGTTGATCCAATTGAGTTTATGAGTAGGCATACAACATTATACACTCTCTGATCATTCATATGAATTTTGGTCCATGGATTACATGCAGTAAGAAACTTATTTATTTGTCTCTACTAATATCACCCCACAGAAAAGAGATGGGAGAAATTGTGTTTTGAAGTTTTTTCACAGGGATTGGAGGAGATGCACCATGAGTTATCCAAGGATGGTGAAAACCATAAGCTTGGGGATGTGAACATCCCCACTGAACCAACACACTCTCGGTTTGCACACGTCTAACTTCTGTTTTTCTATCAATGCACTTTATCGCATAAACTTGGAGCGTATTTTTGTTTGTTTTGCTTTTATTTTTATTTTTGTGAGACCACTATACTATCTTTCATATGAGAATGCTAATGGAAATATGGGTTGAAATATATTGCATGCTTTTATTGTATTGGGAAAAGGGATGTCTAAGTTGATTTTTAATGACACATATAGTTGTATGATTCATGAGCTTCTTTATGAGTAATAATTTGCAAATGATTATCATGAGCTATCTTTTATTCATGTTTTGATGTTGTATGTTATTTCACCTTGTTTGACATGAATTATTTAGTTCTATGGACACTCATGCATGCATCTAAATGGTCATCTTTCTCCCTTTTGCTAGCCCAAAAATTTCAACAAGTAAAAAACTTGTTTCCAATACCTTCAACCCAAGTTTTTTCCAGTGAGTCCACCATATCTACCTATTAGCTTTATGCTATCCAAGTATGTTTTTCATGTTATTTGTGTTATCTATACCTCTAAATGAAAATGATGATGTTATTTATTGAAATGGCAAAAGTTGGTTAAAAAGCTCTCACGAACTTGATGCACACTTTACTTTTATTGTATTCAAAAAAGATGAACCATTATGATTAATATTATGAAGATAGTGGCTTGATACAAGTTTAAGGTTGGGAGTTAGCCCATATGTGCTGTCACATGCAAAGCTTTCAACATGTTCTATCATTTGTTTAGTTGATATCATGTACTTTTGTCTAAGGATGCCTACATGACGAAATAATGTGGGGATGGAGTTAAGTTTAAATGAGTTTGTATAAATGGTTAGAGAGAAACCTGGGCCGCTAATCTAAGCCATGCATCATTCATGGTGGAAATTTACTTACATGCAAATTTGAACTCTCTAGGATACACCCTACAATAAAAGGCTATAACAAGTGGTAAATAAAAAGGGTGTTGAGATTGTTCATTATGTTTGTTTGTCTTGTTGTTTTGATATGGGCTTGATCCATATCATGGGACAAGAGGTACCCCAGACGAGACTCTTGATGATACCATTATTACTTACAATGATAGAAAACTTAAACTTGCTTTGTTTGCTAAGTTGAGTAATCATGGTGTAGGTACTTGTATTCAAGGGGCATGAGACATCTAACCTTTATTTTATCAAGGCCACTACTCATATTTGCTTTCACATTCAACTTTAATCATTCAAGATGCTATGATAGGGGAATGAGAGCTTGACACCAAGTATTACCATTGCAATCAATAACTTAGGTAGAATAGTTTGGAGGATAGATGAAAATTATGCATGCTTTACCTCTGCTCATTTATACATCTTTTCCAAAGTGTCCACCTTTTATATTCAGATTTTCATCTACACTCTATGGACCACAAGTATGCAAAAGTAAGAATGTCCATATTACTATCTTTTATGTTACACTTTGTGAACTATCATTGAACATCCTTGCATTGAATACTTGATATCACTTTATAAACTATTTGCATATTGCTACTTCTTTGAAATAATGAATCATTTGACTTTATGTAGCAGTAGCAATCATCTTTTAAATCCATGTTATTATTATATTGCAAAGTTCATGCTAGTTTTATCACTTTCATACTCGAGGACGAGCATGAGTTAAGCTTGGGGATGTTGATGCATCTAAAATGCATACATGAACTTTGCATTATAATTCTCATATTTCAATCATATTTGCATCATATAAGGGTTATATCATTGCTTTATATTGATTTTGGGGATAATTCACAGTTTCCCCATTTATTTGGAATTAACCCTGCACTGGCAGAAAACCCTATTTTCTATATTTTGATGTTTCAGGGACCCAAACGACGTCCAAATGAGCTGAAAATTTACGGGGATCATTATTTTGGAAGGAGGAAGACATTGGAGCGAAAGAAGTCAACGAACGGAGGCCGGAGGACCAAAAGGGGGGTCCCATGCGGCTACAGTACCAGGCCGCGTGGGCCCATCCCATTTGGCCCTCGTGGCCCCGTTTGCATCGATCCTTCGCCCAGAAGCTTCCTCGTGACCTAAAAACGACTATATAAAAGGTCCCCCGACGTTTTCCAGAGGGAGGCGGCGGAGAAACGCAAAACCAGAAACAGAGAGGCAGAGGGCTGCCGCCGGAGAAGATCGGAGGGGGGAAACGCCGCCGAAATCCACCAACGGAGGGCTCCACCCCCCTCCGGCGTGTTCATCATCAACATCTACAGCAAGATAGTCTCCACTCCGGGCTGCACCTCTTCATCAACCTCTCCATCAAGCTCCTCATCTCCATGATGAAGGGGGAGTAGTCCCTCATCGGGGCTGAAGGCTCATGCCGGTAGCTATGTGGTTTATCTCTCTCTCCCATGGTGTAATCTTTATGTGACCATGAGCTTTGTAATCTAGTTGAATCCATAGATGGTACTCTTCTTTATCTTATGAATTATGCTACTCAAATGGTTTTATTGATGTGATTGTCGGAGTCACCTTTGTCCCATGGTGTGAAGTTGACAGTGCGTACACCGTGTGTGGCTCTTAGGTTTAAGATTACATGAATACTTATCATGAGTTATTATTTGTGTTGGATGTCTCTATGATATTGTGGTGTTTGTTAGTACTATCTTTGGATGCATATAGTGACTGCATAAAGTATCCATAGATGTGGAATACGAACTTTAAGGTGTGCTTTTTATAGCCCTACACATTGGATTGGTGTTCTTTATCCAACCAGTAATTAATTCAGAGTAGCACAATGAGGAGGAATTATCTATGTATTCAATTATATTATTATTGTTGAGAGTGTCCACTAGTGAAAGCATGATCCCTAGGCCTTATTTCCAAAGCACCGTTTACACACACTTGAGCTTGTCCTCTTGCTGCATAGAGGATTGGGCTTTCTCTCTTTAAGAGCTTTCACTTGTCATATTGCATTCTTAGCATTTTACTTTCTTGCAATCTATACACCAAAAACCCAAAAACACTTGCATCATTTAATCATTTTAGTTTGTCTAGTGCATAGATAATAAGGGAAGTGGCACTCTTGAAAGGATAAATACTTATACCTTCTACTCCTCGTGGGATTGATACTATACTTACACATCGAAGACTTCAACGATCCCCTATACTTGTGGGTATCAGGGGCCCGAGGAGGCTGGCGCTGGTGCTGCATGCACGGGCAGTGCGGGAGCCGAAGAAGAGCATGGCTCAGCTGGCGTGGAGACAGAGCCAACCGGCAATGAGCCCGAGGCCCAGCCATGCAGGGGCACCAAGCCCGAGGCACAGCCATGCTGAGGTTGCATGTGATCGACATGCTCCTCTGGAGTATAATCTGGAAGAATTTCCAGGCGAGCGCCATGTCCCGTACCTGCACCATGGTTAGCGAGCAAAGACGGTGCATATGCAGTATCCATAAAGTGGTCAGCTGAAAGTAACGATGATTTTGTAGGTGGTGAAGGGTGAGGGTTTGGCATATTGGCAAAAGGAAAAACATTCTCATCAAACACGACATCCCTAGAGATATAGACTCGATTGGAAGGAACATGGAGACATTTATATCCTTTGTGTAAAGCAAAAGACACACTTCTTGGAGCGAAAATCAAGTTTGTGACTGTTGTAGGACCGAAGATGGGGCAAACAAGCACAGCCAAAAACCTTAAAGAAGATATAATCAGGAGTTTCATGAAGTAATTTCTCAACGGGAGTTTTCATGTCGATGGTACGACTAGGAAGCCTATTTATAAGAAAACATGCTGTGGCGAAAGCATCATTCCAATAATATAGAGGTATAGATGCATGAGCTAGTAAAGTAAGACCAGTCTCAACGATGTGACGGTGTTTACGTTCAGCAGTGCCATTTTGTTGGTGAGTGTGTGGACAAGATACACGATGCGAGATGCCTAGGTTGTGGAAGAAGGGATGAAGTTTCGCATACTCTCTACCGCAATCTGTTTGAACATGGAGTATCTTTCTATTGAGGAGGCGTTCAACATGTTTTTGAAACTGAAGAAACACATCATAAACATCAGATTTATGCTTAAGAAGATAGAGCCACGTGAAACGACTAAAACCATCAACAAAACTCACATAAAAGCGATGTCCACTGACATGTTTGGGCAAGACCCCATACATCAGAATAAATGATTTCTAGGGGAGACTTTATTACACGAGTAGACAAAGAGAAAGGCAACTGGTGACGTTTCCCTTGTTAACAAGCATCACAAACTGCTTTATGTTTATTGGACTCGACAATAGATGGTAACTCATGGCTACGAAGAACATGTTGAACGACTTGTAAGGCTGGATGACCTAGACGACTGTGCCACATATCACGTGACACCTTGACACTGCTGAGTGCTTGTTTGATGGCAGGTGCTTTAATCTCGTAGAGACCTCCACGGCAACGGCCTCTAAGTATGGGTGCTCTCGTGTCCCGATCCTTGACAAAGAGATCGTGAGGATGAAGTTCAATGAAAACATTATTATCATGAGAAAGTTTACTCATAGACAGGGGCGAAGCTAGGTACAATTAATGGGGTAAAATGACCCCAATGACCTAATGCAAACCCTTGGTAAATTTAGTAACAATACAGATAGATAGTACAAAATGACCCCAATGCAATGGAAATGACCCCAACACTCTTCTTGGCTGGCTTCGCCCCTGCTCATAGACAAAAGATTACGAGTGGCATTAGGGACATGAAGGACACGACTTAGGGCTAATGGTCTAAACGACGGAGTAGGAAGAATAGCATGACCAACATTATGAATACGCATACCTGATCTGTTGGCCGTGTGAACCTGCTCGGTGCCGTGGTAGGGCTCGCGCGTAGTCAGCTTCTCCAGATCATGAGTAATATGGTGTGTTGCACCCGAGTCTGCATACCATCTACAGACTGCTGACCACCATGCCATTGCCATGGAAATTTGACGCTCGGTATTGCTCCCATCATTGCCAACTCCCAGAAATTCACGGTTGAACCGCTTGTAGCACTTGGCTGCCGTGTGGCGCGGAATACAGGGGCGGAGGTAGGGGACCAGCAGGTGCCCCCCCCCCCCCAACACCATGGATTAGCTGCTAGTTAGCCAATGAACAGTGCAGTTTTTCCTTTTATTTCTTCAACCGGCCCCCCTCAACATGCTAATTAGACAAATCCTGCCTCCGCCACTGGCGGAATACCGCAGAGCTGGCAGATGACAGTGCCACGCTCGGTGTTGGACTTGGGCGCAGGAGGAGTGGCGCCGGTCTTGGGCTGCGGCGTGTACTAAGGGGCGTGTGCCGCGGGTGGATGGTAGGCGGGCCGTGGGCTACCACGAGCAGGAGCAGCGCCATAGGCTGCGTGTGCAGCAGGGTAATGGGCTGTGGCGGAAGTCGCACGACGTGCGAGCATACGTTGCTCTGTGGAGACAAGCTGCGAAAATAAATCCTTGATGGGCATGGGCATCTCACGAGCAGTGACTACTCCATGGAGCGCGTCGTAGTCGCCGTCGAGACCAGCGAGGATATAGGAGATGAACTCCTCGGGGCGGAGAGGCTGCCCGATACTCGTCAGTGAGTCCGAGAGCGCCTTCATCCGGTGGAAGTAGACCGTGGCCGTCATGTTATTTTCCTTCTTGAGCTCAGACATCTGTTGGCGGATGGCAGAGGATCGCGCAATGGAGGTGG
The DNA here is from genome assembly GCA_012064385.1 of Puccinellia tenuiflora. Classification (NCBI taxonomy): domain Eukaryota; kingdom Viridiplantae; phylum Streptophyta; class Magnoliopsida; order Poales; family Poaceae; genus Puccinellia; species Puccinellia tenuiflora. The sequence goes on from QRDG01001950.1 coordinate 72,412, forward strand.
AAGCAAACGCACCGCTTAGTGTCTCCCACGCCTCCTGCGCGGGTAGCAGCAAACATGACCATGCCAATGATGCCTTCCGTCATTGAGGAGACAAACGCCGAGAGGATGGCCTGATCTTGCTGAACCCAGTGATGGTAAGCAGGATTCTGCTGCTGGACCATGGTGCCGCCATGATTGATGACGACGTGAGGAGCAGGGCACGGGGTTGATCCGTCGACGTACCCCATAAGCAGTTGGCTCCGAAGAAGGGGGCCAACTTGGGCCCTCCAGATCAGGTAGTTCTCGCTGGTTAGCTTGATGGTGATCGAAGACGCGATGGAGACGACACCATGATTGGAGTAGAACAGAACTCCCTGGTTGTAGACTGGCCCAAACATGGACGGACCAGGGGGCGTCTCGGTGGGGTACCTCGGCGGCGTCATGGTGGAGTACGGCGTGGTGGAGTACGGCGCGGTGGAGTAACCCACCGTGGCTCCAGCCATGGATCCAGCAGCCGCAGATGCTCCAGCCATGGAGGAGAACATAGGAGCCGAGGAAGTAGCGATCAATGGCGTGGTGAAAACAGGGTCAACCGTCATCAGCTGACTCGGGAGCGTCTCCAAGGTGGATGCGCTCAATGGACTTGGAGCAGCAGGAAGCCGAAGCGACGGCGCTGCCGTGGTCATGGCAGCGGAAGAAGAGGCCGACAACGTCGAAGGACCAGTAGCCATCGCGGTAAAGACACTCGGCGGCGGCGACGGAAGCGTATTAGGTCAGGAGCTAGACGAGCTCTGATACCATAATAGAGTTTAGACGTAACAAAGATTGGGCTGACCCGACGTGCCTCGTCGGGTAGGATTGTTCTCATTATACTAGATCATGTAGGCGCGCGTTGCCGCGCCCGTTTATTAGGAATGTAGAATGTTAAGAATTGATGTATTATATTTTGAATTTAACTGGAAAGTTTGATATGCTTAAAATGAGATAACAATTTGAAATGTATTTTAAGTTAATTTAATTACTGTTATAAATTATCTTGGCCATTATTTTTAGTTAATCTTATTATAAGTAAAATGAACAGGTGTCATGGCACAGGATACCGCGTCCGTCAGTTTGTACAATAATATGACATGTTGCTTGCTAGAGTGGCATAATGTGCGATGAAACCTACCTCAGTAAAAAGAATTGAATCTACAATCACTGTATAGCAGAACGAGTAAACCGACAAACTAACATTATTGCTCTCAAAGTTGCTACAGATCAGCATGTTTAGTCTAGAGTTAACATGATGTGTTCACAAACAATGAAAACGTGCCAAATGCTGCTAAAATTAAAATGGTAGCCACATAATCCAGTAAGTTCACATAGGTCAGCCATTGACATATCTTTTTGCTAATAAACACACAATTAGTTATGGCAGAAGGCGTACATCTAAAATTACAATTCATATATAAATTTGAAAAACAGAAATAGGCTGGTTTGGGATTTCCTTAAGACCAGTAAATAACACTTGTTTCCAATGGAAGCACCAGATGTAAAGATGGTCCTTTCAGAATTTTCTTCAGCGTTCTCTGAAATTATAATAATAAAAGAGCAACATTTTCAGCTAAATGCGTCACATGACACAATTAGCTAATAGCATGTCATATTGTGTCAAATTATATAGAGTGAGTTTACTATAAGCTTACCACTGTATCGACCCATTAGGTTTACCAGTCCTCTCCGCATTTCCAGCTTCGACATGAGAATGCATGTTGAGCCTCCTCAACTGTGTTGTCGAAACTAAATGGCTTATCAACTATCTGAAACAAGAGCATAAATGGATTCAGGGATACACAGGGAAGTATGTGATTTTTCTCTACAGTATTACTATAGCATGGAACTGAGTATTAATGGGATTGTCGTTATCAATAATCTTAGGACTGCCAGCAACAACACCTGTCCCCATCTATTCTAACCTCCTGAACTGAGGTTCCTGTCAACAATACACTTACAAGCATGTTTTAGCAAACTTTTAGAACAATATACAATCGATTCAATATCAATATACCAATTAATTTTAATTATAAGATGTAGAGGATATTATAACCGACCAAATGTTGACATGTGCGGAACTCATCTTTGCATCAATCATAGATTAGAAAATCAAAATCAAAGAGCATGTAAATACAATTTCATGTAAATATTGAAGGCTCTCACATAATTCACCAAACACATTGCATGAATGAACAAATAGCTACGACAAACAACTCAGGGAATGAATTACCTTCTCTGCTTCTTGTGGTGTTGCTGGCCATCCCTCATGCAGTCTTGTCGGAATACTAATTTTCTACTAATGGCTATTCACCCGCCGCCATCGGAGCAACAACCCATGACGTTTACGCAAGTTGAAAATAAATCTGGAGTCAGAAAATATATCATAAGTAGGCTCATGAATTAACGGAAAACGGAGCCGAGGCAGATGAATTTGGTCGCTCCAGTATTCACAACCATCTAGCAATATGAAGTAGCTTGCAAAAAGTATAGATAATGAGTTGGATTAAAATACTCACAATTGCAGCTTGATATTTCTAAATTGGAGAGTCCGAGCAAATATACACTGCTAAGCTAGCTGGATAAATTGGAACCACCAATTTATAGCGAACTACTAATATTGTGATGATCATATACAGATCCATGCATGCAATAGTATCGAAGCAAATGTAAAGGGCCATTCTCATGTATGTATAGCCATTCACATGTCCTCAGCGGCTCAGCCGGTTCAGTAGACTCAAGCATATCCACCAGTTCAGTGGTCTACTCTGTTATCTGTACAACTCCTTGAGAACAATACGGTGAGGGTATAATTCTTGTCCATGGTTATGGTCGTTCTATGTCCGGTCTGATCGCGGTGGTCAAATAAAAAAGAAGATGAGCCAAAGTATAGTAATTGACCAGTGAGTACTACATCGAGAATATTCATGAGGGATAAATTACGTGAGGGTATAATTGCACTGGAACTGACATCATATCAACACACCGTCAGTGGAATATCAAATAACGCCATTTCCACATCAAGGGAGTAAAGATTCTAGTTGCCGGTCGGCCGCATATGCTCGTTACAGATTTGTGCCAGATCAATGTCTGCTGTTAAAGCTACTTATCTGGTATGCTTCAACAATTGGGACAGAGAGGGAATGAGTGAACTCACAGTGTTCATGAGTGGCCCGTGGATATCGAATCATGACGGCATCACAGCGTCTGCAAGATGACAAAACATCTACAAAATGAAGCGATGTTAATTTCATAGCGGAGTACAATTCACCCTTACAAAACTGACGACGTTGTAGAGGTGGGAGAAACGAGTGGGTGATGGATTGAGGCATACAGTTGCAAGAGACGGGGGCGTTGAGGGCGGAGGGAAACACACACTTGGTGAGGCGGAACTCCGGCGAGGAGGCGAAGGTGCGGATGGGCGCTCGTTGGCAGGGTCGGAATCACCGAGGCCGTGCAGCCACAACACAAAGCTCCGGTTCCGTGACGCCATGGTTCCGGCCTTCCGGCGTTCAGCTGGGCGGGGAGGCGGGAAGGCTGCGCAGAACGGCAGAGGAGGCGGCGAGGAGGGAGGCCGCGACGAGGGAGAAGAGGAAGCGGACGAGACGCATCTCCTCTGCCTCTTCATCGCGTTGATAAGCCTCCTCGTCGCCCGCTCTCTGCGTTGACCACGCGCTCGATCCGGTCGACCCGCGGTGGGTCGTCCTCGCACGGTCGCCCCCCGTCGCCCGTCGCGCTCGATCCGGTCGCCTCGCGGTGGGTCGTCCTCGCGTTGACCAGAGACACGGGACGGAGGCGGCCGCCAATGGAGTGTGTCGAGCTAGATCGGGAGCCAGATGGTCTACACCTAGCTGGGCTTCAGCGGGGTTACTAAGGCCCAATTCACCACAACAACCCGATTTGATCCCCGGTGTAGCGTCCCCTAGGGACATTTGGCACAATGCGAAACTGACAGAAATCCAACGGCCAAAATTGTTTTGAGAGCATGATCCGACGGCCGAAACAGCCCAGATCGGGAGAGATCGTGAGAGAGCGCCTGGTTGTGCCAGTTTTAATATCCCTAATAATATAGATAGACAGGTTTGTACGATTACAAGTCCTATACGAATACGTATACAAATATATTCTAACACATCTCGCCTGCCAAGCCGTGCACACGTGCGCGGCGACGTGCCAATCGTTCTTATTGCGTGCAGTAGTATCGATCAGATACATATGCAGTGCGTTATGCTTTATCATGGTAAGGTTAATTTGGAGGAGGAGTTGGACTCCATCTGATCTCGGCCAAGGAGTTGTGATGTCTTACGTTCAGATTTGGACGGACAACATATGAAAGAAGGATCTGACTTGTGCTACTAGCTCCGAGATCCTATCGAGGACGATCGATGACATGGACGTGCTGGAGCACCACGACGTGCTGCTGGACATCCTCCGCCGCCTGCCACCGCGCAGCCTAGCCGCCTGCCGCCGCGTGCGCACTGCTTGGCGTGCCACCGTCGACGCGCACCGTCTGCTCCGCGCCGCCGAGCTGGAGCTCCCGCTCTCGCCCCAGGGCATCATCTACGAGACCACAAACTCGATCGGCCCGATGCTCTGCTCCACCCCTTCCACGGCCCGCCACGTCGTCGGAGCCTTCCGCGGCCTCGAGGACACGCCGCCGGATCTCATGGACTGCTGCAACGGTCTCCTCCTGCTCTGGAACCGCGTGCTGAACCCCGCCACGGGCCAGATGGCGCCGCTGCCACCACGGCCACGCCCTTGCGAGGTCATGGCTTGCCGGAGTTGCACCGACAACCACTACCTCCTCTACCATCCTGCCGTGTCGCCGCACTACGAGGTGCTCTTGGTCCCGTCTATCCCGTACGAGCTGCCGTCTGATCATATCTCTAGACATGTGTCCTTCGGGTATGCAATGGACTGGCCGCCTTCACCTTATATCATGCACGTCTTCTCGTCCAAAACCGGGAGCTGGGAGGAGAGGTCATTTGTGCGACAAGGGGCGGCGGCAGGGACAGTCACCAGTGTCAAATCGCCAACTAATGAAGATTACTTGTACCACGCCGCCTACTGGCAGGAGCAACTATACGTTCGCTGTGCATACCGCTTTGTTTTGAGGTAATAACTACTATCTACTCCCTCCGTTTTTTCTATATTAGTTGACATGAGTTTGTTTAAATATGAACGTATCCGCCCGCATATATTTTACGTCTAGATACATCACAAAGTAATTTGGAACGGAAGGAGTACCTACAAATTCGCATCTTAATTAACTATTATGGTTGGTTTTTCTATCGGCGTGATTTATAATATAGTTTACTGGTGTTCTAACGAGTGGTTCGGTCATTGCAGGATAAACTCACGAAATAACACGTACCGAGTTATCAAGTTCCCAAAAAAGAGAAAAGGTAGTCCACATTTAGGAAAGTCAAAGAACGGGGTGTACTGCGCGTTTGGCCACAGCCGATCCATGTTCGAGATTTATTTCCTGGATGAATCGTATGATGATCGTATGAAGTGGGTGTTGAAGAGCAAGATCAATCTCGAGCCCGTGAAACTATATTGTCCCACAAATTACGCCGACGGACCATGGATCGTAGAGTCATGCGATCCACAAGAAACGAAATGGACGAATGGCACATGCCTTGATTCGATGGAAGATAATTTTGAATGGAACTCTGACGATGAAGATGCTATTGACACCACGGAATGGCCCAGGGAGTGCAGCAGTGAAGCTCCCTTTTTCGACTGTCTTGGATTTCATCCTTATAAAGAGATTGTGTTTTTTAATGGGTGTGGAAGAGCACTAGCCTACAATTTTAAAATCTCGAAGATTCGACACTTGGGCAAGTGTATGGAACATCATAGGTATGCCAATATGGCCATGTCTTTTCCGTACGCCCCATGTTGGGCGGGGAACTTACCTGGAAGCAACAATTAATGCCAACATAGGATAGTATAAGATTAATTGTTTCTTGTTTTGCACATTAGTAGTTCTTTGCATTTCTATAGCTATTTGGAATGTTCTATATGTTTACGACATACGAAGCACTATGTATATGGAAGATTCCAATGGTATAATGAATTTGTGCACATATATCTCCATTGAATAGTGTGGTGTGGTCCAATTTAATTCTTAACGGCATGAAGTGAGAATGTGGTTAAAGCGGAGAGAATGTAAAATGATTTGTCACTGAGTTAAAATGGCCAGAATCACCGTTCTTGCATCAGCCGTATCGAGGCAGTTGGTTGCGTAATCAGAAACTTTTGTTGGTTGATGTGATGTGTTTTGGGATCAGTCAGTTAGGCAATTATTTCTAGCCAAGACTTGCGTTGGACTAACTGTTAATCATAAGTATGCAAGTGATTTTGAAAAGTAATGAAAATGCTAAATGTACCGTGCTCTCGCCTTCCTTCCACCGCCCGATCATCACATCTCCAACCAGTCCTTCACCACTTTGCTTGAGCATATGTACATGCTAATCACAATCCCCACAACATTCACAGCCACGGCCATATGGGGGGATATGGACTTTACTCATGATGGTAGTTTTCGAGATAGGGGAATGGTAGCAAGTACTCCCTCCGTTCCACAATATAAGATGTTTTAGATGTTTCACATGTTGTCTCGATTCGTACTAAAAGGAATGGAAAGAGAGTGAACATATACACTAAAACATGTCTAGATACGTGTGGTCCAAATATGAATGTAGAAAAAGTCTAAAACATCTTATATCTTATATTGTGGAACGGAGGGAGTACTAACAGTTTCCTATGGTATCGTTTCCTGGAATGGTGGCAAGTACGAACAGTTTTTGTTTGCCAGCACATGCGGAAGCTACTACGAGCGAAACGGTCAGTGTTCTCTTCACAGCAAGAGCAGGCTTGCTTGATGTCCTCCTACACGTGATGCCACGAACAAGAAAAATCTCAGAGAAGCTTTGCTTGTAGGGCATACCCTATCCGTTCCAATTCTGACTTTGCTGCAACCTTGACCTTTTGATCAGCAATTATATAGCTAGGCTGATTTTCCCATGAATGAATGGCAGGTGAACTATATTTACAAGCTAATAAAAATAAACAAAAATCTTCTACTGGGAGACAGAAAGGGGAACTCTGAGAGAGGATATCTCTGATTCTGATTATGCACCAGAGTTCGAGGGTACTGATAGGGAAATAGATAATTCTGAAGAAGAGATAGATGATTTATTACAGGTCCTTGCTCGATTTGGTTGCAGTAGTGCTCGCAGAAATAGTCACGAAATAGACTAAGATTGACTGTACATAGGTACTTCAGAGACAACATGTGCTAGGTGTCCATGCCTATTGCTTCCTTCATGTACACAAAAAAATGCGAGCGCCGGAGAACCAAGTTGTTTCGCTTTGCTCGACCCAACTGAGCTCCCAAGGCACAAATTAACTGACAAAAGAAGCCTCTTTGGCAAAATTCAAAACTGATTCAGCAATAAAAGAAGAGAAATGGGTCCTGACTCCTGAGGTGCACAAAATAGCCAACCAAGTCGTGAAGGTACATCTTGCATTTATGCACTAAATTGCCCCCGCTTGTCTCTTCTCTTCCTCAACTGTAAAGCACTTGATTCCCACAAGATCACAAAACTTTGCTGAATAATTTGGATCAGATTTGATACATGTTCAGGGACGTAAGCATCACACAATCTATAAATGCATCTGTACTGCTAACGTATCCGGATCAAGCATACTCATGTGTTTAGTGTGATTCAAACCATCTAGGAACATCAATTGGACTGTGGAACTTTACCTCCAATAAGATCCTCCCTGGATTGCAAAGCTGAGAGATACATATCCTAGCTCTTGCAAGTAGTAGTGGCGTAGCAGGAAATGTGACAGCAACCAAGAAGAATTACAGAACATGCTACATTATTAGTAAAGAAGAGGAACTCAAAATTCACCAATTAGAAACACAAGTATGAATTGCTTAAAGTTATCTTACAGATTCAACTAAATGGACAATATATACTTATTGTAAAGCTAATGCATGCTGCAACAGAACTCGCATTTTGCTTCAGGCACTCCCTTGAGAATGCAGGGATTTTAGCAGAGCATGATGGGCGTGACAGGTGTGAGTCATTATCTCCTAGCACCTCAAAACACATTTTCTGAAACTCTCAACTTCAAAAATTGCTCTACTCCCTGATCTGAGCAAGTTTCTGGGCCCCTATTTAGAGGAATGGCTAGACTAGGAGTTTCGTCAAGACAAGAGACACAGAAGTGATAAAATCTTTAAAATCCTTATTCTGATATGTCTCTGTTAGACCCAATGACAGCTAGTGGCATTTATGTAGGTAATCTCACAGGTTAACTTGTATTAAAAAATAAACAAAATAAGAACTAGTGATGGAAGTGGATGGAAATGCCATGGAGGAGAATTTTGGCCCTGTCTTTCCAACAGCTCCAATGTGTGCCTCATCTAAATACGTGTAAGCCTATTAAGATGTCTAAGAACTCCGGTCAATACTCAAGTACATCACTGACAATGGTGAACACCAGTACTGTATCTGACAATGGTGAACACCAGTATTGTTTTTCATTACTTGGTGACGCAGAGTTCATAAAAAAAACAGCACAAGAAGTCAGTATACACAATTCTCAAAACTTACATTTCTTGCAGATTTCCAAAATCTCAGGGAAGTTGCATATCTCCCCTTCCATGCTATAAATGCCCTCAACAATCACAAGTATCTTCTTCCATGGCAGATGTGTACGTCTTCCAATGCAGGATCTGGAAGAAAATAAAGGAAGCATTGAACTCCATGCCTCATCGATGAGCTAATTACTTGAGATGTAGCTATTAGGGAGCTTACTGTTATGTTGACAAACCTGGACTGTATCCCCTAAACCTCTAGCTCCATTCACTATAGAAATATGGTTCCATGAATTGCTAACTATCATTATCCCGTGCAATCATTACAATACATTAGCTACAGCATATATCAGAAGAACAGAAGAAGGAAATAACTATCTCCTCACCACATACCTTCCAAATACATTAGCTACTGCCAGCTTGAAATTTTGCATAACTGGTGAACACCACTGCGGTATATACCACAAGTAGTATGTGAAATTTTGCATAGCTTGAAATTTTGTATAGCACAGTGTTAAGAAAACAGCAGAACCAGTCAGTATGCACAATTATCAAACCTTAAATTTCTTGCAACAACGATTTTTTCCATTACATGACATAAACATTCGATATGGACTACAAACCAACAGCATGTACGGTTTGACAAATGTGAAGTTGCCATGTCAGCCAATGGACTACAAACCAACAGACTGAAGCAAATTGCTCTCCTTGATCAGCCCAGACTCTCAGCATGGGGTCTAATAAACTCTTTTGCTCCATTAACAATATTGCTGTTATTCACCATGTCGTTGAGAAAGTACCAGCTAATTGTGCTTCGCGGAGCACCTCCACCAGCAGTTGGAAGGCAAGGTGTAGACCTCCCAGTTGACATGTCAAACACCATGCCCTGATCCCTACCCCTCCCGCCGATCCAGTAGACACAGTTACCCTTGAGCCCCGGAACGGCTTCGGCATGCACCGACACGGCGTTATTCCTTCCGAGAAACACAGAGTAGCCCCCCAAATCCGTCACGACATCCCAGCATGGTTGGCGCTGCGGATAGTACCTCAGAACGAACACTTCGTCCTCTGCCACACGTCGACGACCGCCTCCGGGCAGCTTAAGGCTAACCGTGCAACTCGTGTTCCTCCATATCTGGTACAGATCACCCTCGCAGAACACCACGTTCTTGGCACTGGTAAAAGCCGAGACTTTGTTGTATGGCGGGGCAAAACTGGCGGCAGCGTCGAAAGGAGAGGACAGCAAGGGCTCGACTGTGGCAGGCGCATTCAGGTTTGGCAGTTGGGCAGCCCTCTGCCTCGGAAGAAGCATTTCACCCCTCTGCTTCCAAAGAAGCATCTTGCACAGCTGGTCAGCCCGCCTCTTAGGAAGTAGAGCACGTTCTTCCTGTGGCGAGCGTGGAGCACGTTCAAATGGCCCTGATGATGATGGACCGTCGACCAGAACAGGTTCCCGGCGGCGGCGCTCCGGTAGGCGGAGCACGTGGACGTCTCCATAGAGCGTGAGGCAGTAGACCCTGCCTTCTTCATGGTAGACGAGGTCGACGAGGCGATCTCCGTCGGCGAGGCGGAGGGGGTCGAGAATGGACCACCTGTCGGCCCCGGCGGTGACGTAGGCGAGCGTGTCCATGCCGCAGATAGCGGCGGCGACAAAGTCGTCCCTGGCGGGGCTGGGCGCGAAGACGAGCTTGGATGGCAGGCTGATCCTGAAGACCCGGTCGCTCTTGGTGTCGATGAGCGGCGGCAGGATGATCTCGGCGCCGGTGACAGGGTTGAAGAGGCTGGACAAGGTCTGGCCGGCGTACACGCAGATGCAGAGGGCGAGCCACCCGTTGCCGCCGCAGCCGACGCATCGCGCCACCAGGGGCGTGGCGCTGAGCTCGAAGGATCGACGCGCGGGGAGAGAGGCGGCGGACAGGCAGCACGCGGCGTCGTCGAGGGCGACGAGCAGCGACGGGGACGGCGGCGCGAGCGCGCGTCGCCACGCCGTACAGACCCCGCGAGCGCTGGAGTAGCCTTTGAGGTCCACGAGGCCGTCGCCGATGTGGCAGAGGAGCTCCGGCGGCAGCTCCGCCCAGCACCGGAACGGCGGCATGGATTTCTTCTGTGTTGAAATGGCGGCGGCGGCGCAAGTGTGGAGGGGACTGGAGTCGCAAGTGTGGAGGAGAGTAAGGCCGTGCTGGGCCATCCCAAGTTGGGCCACCACAACTCTTGAGGAGAAATTAGGGAAAATAGGATAAAAGAGGAGGTTTATAAATATAAATGTATAATATAACATAAAGCTTTTTCTCAAAACTATATTAGTTTTGGATTAGAAATTTGGATGTTTATCATGCTCGAGATGAAACTTGTGAAAAAGTCGCCACCAGTGTGCTTCCTGAAGGAGGTTTGCTTATTGCTTTACTTGCTCAATGGAACCATATTAAGCCGAGTGATGTGCAGATTAACAGTTTGACTTCTCCCGATGGAGTTTTGTGGAGTCAATTTAGGGCGTGTTCGGATCCTCTCCGCTCCCAAACTGGGCTCCGGGAGCGGACGGAGTTAGAAGAGCAGAGCCGGGCCAGATGCAGTTCATTTTCTCGGAGCTGTCAAAACGGAGCTCCACGCGCTCTGTGGAGTCAGAAATCCTAGAGCGGAGTGGATGGATTCCGAACATGCCCTTAAGCGCGAAAAGCTTGTCCTTCTTCCAATGTACAAAAGTTGGTGCTGCCTACGATTGATTATACCGGTATCACACGACACAAATAAAAAAAAAAGTAGTACGTGTACGTTTTGTTTGAGTTGAGTGGGCGTGCAAAACAAGTTTGAGTTTGTGCCGAAACGTGTTCAAACTCAATCAAACAAAGTTGGCCTCCTCCCTCCGGTCCCATAAATAAAGGAGGCCGCCCCCCGTCTCGTTCCCTCACCAAACAATCCCCGCCGCCCCTCGCTCTCGCAACCTAGCTAGGGTTTCCACCTCTCCTCGATCTCGCATCCCCGATCCCCCCGAATCCCCACCCATCCGATGGCGGCCGCCGACGGCGAGAAGAAGATGATCACGCTCAAGTCCTCGGACGGCGAGGAGTTCGAGGTCGAGGAGGCCGTCGCCATGGAGTCGCAGACCATCCGCCACATGATCGAGGACGACTGCGCCGACAACGGCATCCCGCTCCCCAACGTCAACTCCAAGATCCTATCCAAGGTCATCGAGTACTGCAACAAGCACGTCCTCGCCGCCAAGCCCGCTGGATCCGACGGCGCGTCCACCGCCGCCGCCGCCGCCGACACCTCCGCCACCCCGCCCGCCCCCGCAGAGGACCTCAAGAACTGGGACGCAGAGTTCGTCAAGGTCGACCAGGCCACCCTCTTCGACCTCATCCTGGTACCTACCCTCTTCCCCCCTTCCTTCCTCCCCCGTAGATCTATCTGTCTATTTTTTTTCCCCACCCCTGAAGGCGGCCAGATTCGCTTCAGATTGGGATTCGATTCGATTAGATTAGACCGCGCAGTCCCCGGACTACTACTAGGTCGGATTATTGTTTGGTTCGGGCGTGATATCTGGGCGATTGATTCCGTCTGCTTGTTGTGGCCCGATTCTCGAGTCAACAGCCCCTTTGGATGTACTGCGGCTCTAGTTTCGATCCGTCTTATTCGATTAGGGTTTGAGCGGTAGCGTTGTTTTCTCTGTGCTAACTATATTAATCTGCAATCAAGATACAATGGTGATTTATTATACATACATCCACACAACAATCATAAAGCAAAGTATTGTATTATGCTGCATGTGTCACCGGTGTTTCTAACTCTGCTATATATTGTTGGGCGTCATGTTAATTCTAACCTGGGAATGCTTGCTTAGATGTGTCCAAGTGAACTCCTTTTATGTACTCTTGTTGTGGCGGTAAATTTTATTTTTCCGGTGTGAGATTAGAGTTTGGGTGGTCTTACATTTATTTATCTTTTTCAAAGTTTCTCTCTGTATGATAAACTGTTAACTCAGCCTCAACAGTATTTCAACTGTTTCAGCAGGGCAACATACAATGATTTTTTATTATACGTATCCACACAAATACTCCCTCCGTATCAAAATATAAGATGTTTTAGCATTTCTCTTTCCATCCGTATCTAGACATGTTTTAGTGCAAGGTTCAAATGAATCTTACACTAAAACATGTCTAAATACGGATGGAAAGAGAAATGCTAAAACATCTTATATTTTGATACGGAGGGAGTATATGGTGTTGTCTTGTGGTTATGGCACTGATGTATCTAACTCTGCCTTTATTATCTCATCTCTAACCTTATCGATGCCAATATTGATGCATGTGCTCACCATGGATATGTTTCGTCTCCACAATTAGCTTGACTTTTCATTTTGATAGTGACAGCTAAATTCCCAGATGACGCAGTATGCTAATGCGTGTCCATTACTCAAACATCTCAATCAATTCACGATTTTACATTCCTAGTGCACAACTGTGTTCATGTCTGAACATTTTTTTGTTTGTTCAGTAGTATCTGCTCTGAATTTGTTTTTGTTAGATATATGTTGTCTTCTATACCATAGGAATCCATACATGAATGTCTATTGCTAGTGCTAATTTCTGATCTTATATTAAGGATTTTTTTGTTTGTATTTAGCAGTATCTGCTATGAATTTGTTTTGTTAATAGGTATTGTTGCTTCTGTAAGATATTGTGTTTAGTTGTATCTGCTCTCAATTTGTGTGTGTACCAAGTAGTATCTGCTCTTCATTTGTTTTGTCACAGTTATCTTGCTTTCTTTTAATATAGGCCTTTGAATTAACATCCATCAATCACATCATGTCCCTCTTTTGTGTTTAGTTTGTCACCAACACATCTATCTCCAGCACATCTATATGCAAGTCAGTTCATCTAATTATCCCTCTTATTCTTTTTGCAGGCTGCAAACTACCTCAACATCAAGGGCTTGCTGGACCTCACCTGCCAGACTGTTGCTGACATGATCAAGGGCAAGACTCCAGAGGAGATCCGCAAGACCTTCAACATCAAGAACGACTTCACGCCTGAGGAGGAGGAGGAGATCCGCAGGGAGAACCAGTGGGCGTTCGAGTAGAGTGTAGCATCCATCTACACCCTTCTTCCGCGCTGATGCTTAGAACTTATCGCGTTTCAAACGCTCTTTTAATGTCGTAATGGTTGTAATTATTTTGGGTCTGTGAACATCCTCCGTGGTCGGTTATGTCTGCAAGGAAAAACAAATCTATCGTTCGTGGTCAGTGGTCATCACTTGTGAACAACCGAATTCAAGTGGATGTGTTGCTTGGTAAACATGGTCATCTTTAGCTGATTGATTGCGTGCTTGAGATTCTGTGTTCATCAAAGCTCTGTGATTTCTTCATCTGGCTCCTTAAGATATGATGATCATAATTGTGATATCCTGGCTATAACAGTTTTGCTATTTGCTGGTGATACTTTTCTGTCAGTTTTGTGCTTCAGAGTTCAGAGCCATATGTTCTGAAGCTGGAGATGATAAGTTGCTGTCTTATTCAGAGTCTGGGAGGCCTGGAGCCACTCATGTTTAGTAGCCTTGTGATCTTATCCACCAAGTGGCCAAGGCATTGCCTTTGAAAATAACAAAGTCTTGTCGCCTCAAGTTCCTACTCGACCTGATAAGAGTAGAAGAGGCACTGCTACAAGTAGCTTGTCACCACCAGTTGCACCTTGTTCCTCCTTGCTGCTGCCTGCTCTGCTTTTGGCCATGGCGAAGCCGATATCGGTCGAGGTGTGGAACCCCAGTGGTAAGTAGCGTGTGGTAAGCACCAAGTCCATGCCCGGCACCAGGTGGATCCGCCTCCTCACCGACAACGACTGCCGCCTGGAGGTGCTGCTTACTGTTTTTTGTTTTAGTGTTCTTGTTGCTTGTCTGATGGATGATAGTAGAGAGATGTTCAATTTGTTTGGTATCTGGGTGTGTGTAGATATGTACGGAGAAGAAGACCATACTATCCGTCAACGACATCTTGGCGCTCATCGGCAACCACTGCCACGGTGTTAGCCGACCCTGGCTTCTTCTTCCGAGTACTGATGATAGAGTACTACTTAGGTTAGGCTGTTTCCAAAAAACTGCAGTTAAGGTCGTGTCTTTTTAACAGCTATATATCCTTTTTCTTTGGCTGCTTTCTAGTACTAATAACAAGCAGTTTCCAATCTGATGCTGTATACTGGGGTGGCATATATAAATAAACTACAGCTGACAGAGGACTGGGGAGAAGTGCTGTTCTCCGCACTCAAGCGCGCTGGTGGGACAGCCTTCAGCAACATGGCTGTCGGGTACAACAACGTCGACGTCGATGCTGCCAACAGGAATGGCATCGCCATCGGCAACTCGCCTGTATGTGATATATCAATATATTTAGCATTTGATGTGTTTCTGAATCTCTTAATTACCATGACGGATGGATGGATGCAGGGGGTTCTGACGGAGACGACAGCGGAGCTGGCGGCGTCACTGTCGGTGGCGGCTGCCCGGAGGATCGTGGAAGCGGACCAGTTCATGAGGGCTGGCCTCTAAGACGGATGGCTCCCGCACCTGTGAGTGCTACTGCTAGCAAAAAATGAATTTTAGTGCGGCTTGATTTTGCTTCATATGTCTTATCTATGAGAAAAATTATTAACATACAGATTCGTTGGGAACTTGCTCAAGGGACAGACCGTTGGAGTGATCGGAGCTGGCCGCATGCAAGGATGATGGTACTTTTATGTTATTTTTAGAAAAAATACTTATATGTTATCCCCCATCAATATCTCATCATGCTGAAAATGTCTGAAATGGTAGCAGTGTCATTGTGAGCAATGAAAACTAACTCTGGTTATTTCCGTATGGTACAAGATTGAGGGCTTCAAGATGAACTTAATCTACTTCGACCTGTATCAGTCCACACGGCTCGAGAAGTTCGTCACAGGCAAGCTAAGCTTAGATAGTATCTGTATTTATTTGTCCTGTGGCAGGCAGCTATGTGTTTTGATCTGGATTTAACACACATATGCTGCAGCATATGGGCAGTTCCTGAAAGCAAACGGTGAGCCGCCTGTGACATGGAAGAGGGCTTCCAGCATGGAGGAAGTCCTCAGGGAGGCCGATGTGGTAATTAATAACCGAGTCTTGCACACCAATTCGTGCTATTGCAGTTATTAATCAGCAGCATCCACGTAGCTAGGATAAATGTATCTCTGAGACGATGATCTGTGATGATGGCAGATAAGCCTTCACCCGGTGCTGGACAAGACGACGTACCACCTGATAAACCCGGAGAGGCTGGCGATGATGAAGAAGGAGGCGGTGCTGGTGAACGCGAGCCGAGGCCCCGTTATCGATGAGGTGGCGCTCGTGGAGCACCTTAAGGCGAACCCGATGTTCCGTGTTGGGCTGGACGTGTTCGAGGACGAGCCGTACATGAAGCCGGGGCTGGCCGAGATGAAGAACGCGGTGGTCGTGCCTCACATTGCGTCGGCATCCAAGGTATGTATATATGTGTTCCTATCTGAATAACTGAATTGTATATCCATCCTCTGATTGCTTGGCTGTGCATGTTCAGTGGACTCGTGAAGGGATGGCAACACTTGCTGCTCTGAACGTTCTTGTGAGTATATATATCTCTTAGCAAGTAGGTCTGTTTTAGCAGGTGATGAAGGTAACAATTACTGATGAAGCAAGTATTTATGTTTGTCATGTTAGGGTAAAATCAAGGGGTATCCAGTGTGGGGAAACCCGAACGCGGTGGAGCCCTTCCTGGACGAGAAGGCTACGCCGCCGCCTGCTTGCCCAAGCATCGTCAACTCCAAGCAACTCGGTACGTAATTCCATCTATCCATCTAACTTACAATCGACAAGTATCATTATGATTTATTCACTACTTTAGACCATCTATCCATCCTCAGCTCATTTCTGATGTGTCTATTGCAGGCCTGCCATCTTCCAAGCTTTAGACCGAGAGGCGAACGCCGGAGGATCAATCGATCACTGCTGCTTTGCTTGCTTGCTATGTATAGCTGCTAGTACGTATATATATACACACAAGTTTGGAGCTTTGGGATCGATCGTAATCAAATTATGTATTTTCCGTACATGTGAGAGGTAGGATCAGTCTTGGTCATGTACAAGGAAGATTCTCGCCCTTTGGCGGGGTGTTAATTGAGATGGAAAAAATAATAATACAGCATACTACAAGTAAAACCACTCTGTTAGCCATATTTGACAGTATTGTGCTTCAATTTGTTCAGAGCAAATATGAACCAGAGTTCCAAACAAACCTGTCCCTCGAGCCAGTGCAAATTGCCAGAAAACCTGTGCCTAAGTTTCCTCCAGTTCTTCTAAGGTGCACCTGTACTCATGATTTTTTTTTGTAAATACAAGGCTCGGTCTTGAATTTTAGCGACAACATTAATGGAGTATGTTTGGACTGACAGCCAAGTTAAGAGTGAGGGCGTTGTGTTTTTTGATACATATATATTTTTTAAAATATGAACTAGTGTGCTTGCTTCATGCTGTGCTGCTACCCACAAGAAGTCGCTCCTGCTGCTGTGGAATTTTTGACAGATCGGACCACTGTAGGAAGTGAAATGTCAAAAAGGACCACCTGCCGAACGAAATGTCAAAACTACCGTGGCGGCACGTTCCCCAGGCGACACGTGGAACGTGCCGCCACTGCCGGAGGCGGCACGTTACCGGACGGGAATATGCACTGCTGCAGAACGGAAAACGGAGGGATGGTGGGCCCTGCCGCCACCCACCGTGGCGGCACGCTGACGTGGCACGTGCCGCCACCCCCTAAGGCGGCATGCTGACGTGGCACCCCTGCCCGCGCTGCTCCTGCTGTCTGCGTCGTCCTGCAGATGCTGCTGAATATTCGATGCTGCTGCCGACACCCTGCACTGCACCTGATTACGCTGATTTCGAGGCGATGGGACAGCACAAGCGCCAAAAGCATGAAATTTTGGAGGGAAACTTCCGGGAATCCAGCCTCCTGCTCCGTCCTCTCTTTTTATATCGCATGCGTGTGCGCTGCACTCTTCTATACTCTCATTCTTCGACGCCGCGCTGCTCTCCTCTCTATTTTTCAGTAAGCAGAGGTACAAACAGAGCAAACATACCTTAGAAGCACTTAGTCTTGATATTCAGAGTTTTTAGAGTTAGAATTATCGTGGGAAGTGAAGTAAGAAGTTGAAGATAAATGTATGAGCTATGCAATGTATATATTTAAGTTGGCACATACTATGTAGACACCTTATTTGTTAGCTCGTAATTAGCTATCCGATGTGTTTTTAGAAATACTTCACGCCGAGATATGCCGCACTTATAACTATAGTTTCGGGAAGATTTTTATTATGACATCTATTAATTAAAGTATGAAGTTATTAATTTGGTTATGTAAATGTGGTTGTTCGGTAGGTACGATGGAGAAGTTGACTGTATTTTATGGGGACGTCGTACGCGACGATATTTCTGGTGTGAATGTGTCGAACTGTGAGTCAATGATAGTTGTGGTTAAGGACATGGTGAATAAAAGTTTTGCGGATGTTAGAAAATGCATCCGAGTGAAATTTGGTCATGTGATGCGTGGAATGAAGATGACCGTTGAGGCCTTCATCTGCGTAGGAGGGAATTATGGGGAAGTTGCCCGCTGGGGACTGCGGGAGGTAAAAAATGAAAATCATTGGCAAAAGTATATGACCTTTGCAAGCACACCTGATTCCGCCATGTTTGGTGAGCCGATGGTGTATGTGCAGTTTACTTCTGCTAGTGATGAAGCCGGATGCAGTACCAGCGCGGCTGAGGTCGATGTTGTGCCGTCGGCGATCATTGACCCAGGATATTGGTCTGCGAGGGTTGACTTGAGCGAACATGTTCATGGACTGCAGGAGGCGCTAGATCATGACGATGACGGTCACTCATCTTCGTCGTCATCCTCAGACGAAGACGGTGATGGTCCTCCTCATAGGGCGCTTGCGGCGCCGATGGATCCTAAGTTCGTAGAGACTTTGACCATCAGCAATGAATTTCGCTCTGTTCCGGGACTTGGAGAGGCAAGTCTAATGGTTGGGCAAAGTTTCCCAGACAAAGACTCTGCTGACCAGGCCATAAAAAGGTATGCAATAAGCATTTCTCGCCAGCATAGAGTGAAGCAGTCTGACAGAAGTCAGTTGAAGGTCATATGCATCAACATCGCCGATGGTTGTATGGGGAGAGTGATCGCTCGCAAGAGCCCTGGGGTATGTCAGCCTTGGCATATCTCAAAAATAGAACCCCATAGTTGTGAGCTAGTTGGGGCTCTTTCGGAGCACCGCAATGTCACTGCTAAATATGTGTCCCACATCATGATGGCGGCGGTGGAAGAAGATATAAACATGAGTGTTAAGACACTGCGAACAACAGCGGAAGATTTGATTGGCTTCCCTGTGAGTCGTGGCAAGGCTAGGCGTGCGAAGGAGGACATTTTCCAGAGGTTGTATGGAACCTATGAGCAGGCCTATGACTATGCCCCGAAACTGCTTCATCAGATAGCGACAGCTAACAGGGGGAGTCAAGTGTTCATGAAACACCGCGCACACCCAAATAATCAGTATGAAAGGATCCTTGACCGTATTTTCTGGGCATTCCCTCAGACTATACAGGCATTCCATCACTGTCGTCCGGTATTATCAATTGATGGTACCTTTCTTACTGGAAAATACAAGGGCACACTCCTGGTGGCTATCGCAGCAGATGCAAATAATCAGCTCCTTCCTATTGCATATGCACTTGTAGAGAGCGAGAACAAAAATAGCTGGTTCTGGTTCCTAAGCTGCTTGAAGGTGGGGGTCGTCAAAAATCGTCCCGGCGTTTGCATTGTCTCTGATCGCAATGCGGGCCTGTTGAGCGCCCTCGACTCTATCAAGCAGAGTACGGACCCTAGCTGGGGGTGGCCCGATCTAGAGACAAGGTGGTGCATGAGGCATCTCGCCGCTAATTTTTACTCCAAGTTCAAGAACAAGGACTGGTTCAAGCTATTCAAGAGGATGTGCATGCAGAAGACGCAGGCCAAGATGAATGCAATTTGGGCGGCAATAAATAGACAGATCGAACATGATTCGTTACCGGCCAGAGAAGATCAGAGGGGTCGATCTAGGCCGGTGATTAATCTGTCCCAATGGATAACTGGGAATTGCCCAGAGTTATACAAGTGGGCGCTATGTGAAGACACGGGGGCTCAATACGGCATAATGACCAGCAACATGTCAGAGGTTTATAATGGCGTGCTTAAAGGTGTACGCGCCCTCCCTATCACCGCCCTGATTCAAGAAACATGGAACCGGACTCTATCATACTTTGCAGACAGAGTCCAGGTCGCCAACGCACAAGTTGCAATGAACAAGCCATGGTCTGAAAAGATTCAACTACATCTGAACGAGAAAGCAGAGAAATCCCGAAGTCATGGTTGTAGTCAAGTGGATGCAACTAGGCACAAGTGGCAAATCAGCGTACGATCCAAGTTTGTACATGGCCACCACAGAGGATCAAGAAAGCATGCCGTCACTCTAGGCCCAACCACGTGCGAGTGCACTTGCCAGAAGCCGAAGCTTCTAGCCTATCCGTGCAGTCATGTCCTTAGGGCGGCTGCAGAACAAAACATCAGCGTCGAGCCATACATATCTGCTTACTTCAACACTGAAAATCTATTCAACACCTGGAGCGGTGAGTTCTGGGCCTGGGGCATGGATATGCACTATAGGGACATGTTGTCGCCACAGTTAGAAAAATTTGTTCCTGACCCGACATTGCTTAGAACTGCCAAGGGACGGCGTCGATCTCGGCGTTATAGGAATGACATGGACCATAGCCAGTCAGGGGAACCACGTCGGTGTCGCATTTGCCGGTGCCCTGGCCACCCTCGAAGGGAATGCCCGTACCGCAATGTGAACACTACATGATGTATTTTAAAAATTGTGTACTTCTCATTGTTGTAATAACTGTATTGTAATAAATTTGTATTCGTGATGTATTGGAATAAATTTGTATTCATCATGCATTGCAATAAATTTGTACCGTGATGTCTTGCAGCAGCTAAACTCTTTTTTCTCTCTATTCGTACAGACTTACAGTCTTAGAGATAGCAGGGCGATAGAGCAAAACGAGAGAATTGTACTGCTTTGAGTGCGCACGAGAATCAATCAAGCAGCGCTTTCGGCGCATAAAATATCAGTGCACAGTCTATCCAAATCACCTCACTAAAGCAAACAAACATAGGAATCATCGCTCACTGTACGCATGCCAATCAGTGTCGCTGGGAATGCGAGCGCTCACTGTACGCATGCGAATCAGTGCCGCTGGGAATGCGAGCGCTCTGTCCCGGTCGTACAGTGTTGTAACTGCACTGATTTCCACGTTTGCTTTCTTTAGAGATTCGTTGTCTGCTGTTAATTTCCCGCGCTTCATTTTTGCGTTCGCTATAAATTAGTAGGTTGTTAAATTACTAAAAAAAATATATAACATAGTACCTGCGTGGCCGCATGACTGGACTGTGGGCGGCCTAGTAGTGTAGAGTCATGTCGTGGAATAGAAGTCGTACCCGTCATGTCAGGATGTGGCTGGCTGGTACGAGCCTCACTCGGTCTGGTCGACCGTGCCTCCGGCATGTCGTACGCTCGCGTGACAACATCTTGTCACGAGCGCAACCAAAACGTTTAAGACCTTTCATGGCATTATCATAAATACGTCTGAGCAGACCTTTTCCCTCCTGAGAATTAATGTTTCTCAAGTGCATAGCGGACCGCGCATCCCGAGCAATTTGTTCATATTCTTGTATCTACATATAATTTAATTGTTTAGATAAAAATGTAGACATAATTATTTTGTAAATTTATATGATTCGAAGTACCGTTATGTCACGATGGTAAGCTGATGAACGTTCAATTCCTCGATGCAACTGTTCGTCCCTTGTGAGGTTACCTACCCTCGGTGGTGGAGTACCTGCGAGCAAAGTACGGGTGCTGCTACGGTACCATTGATTGTATGTGCCTGTTGTACGTAGATCATACGGTCTGCATAGTGTATAATTTTCATTAGCACATGCACGAGTCCAAATATGTAGAAATGAGAAAGTACCTATTTTCTTGTACTACGTTTAATGCGGCTGCATTGTTCCACATCTCTATCCACATCCTATTACGTATCCTCCAGTCATAACAATTCATGCCTTTATTGTCTTGGCTGAAATGCAATAATTTTAATTGAAATGGGTAAACATAATTAACATGAACATACAATAGATATTGAACTTACGTATGTGTTTCCTCGTCGACTCTTCTTGGTGGTGGTGGGGGAACATCCTGATAAAGACCAAATTGTCGCATGACACGCTCTGGATTATATGGCTCAACCATCCACACGAAGAGTAGTGTGCAACGTGTCATCCATAAACTACTGTCTCTCAAGCAGTATGGTGTTACTGGCTGAACACCCCACACGTCTTCAGTATCAGCATCCGTCCACGGGTCCCATGTGATGTTCATCTCCTCTAGATGCTCAAACTCCTGGTGGTATTCAGGGTAGCTACCCTGTGCCACATTATGGGCCCAAAATTTTCTAACATGTGTCCACCGACTTGCAAATGTGAGAGGGCCATGTGCGCCTTGCCCTGCGTTATATGGGTGGATTTGATCCTGCTCCGCTATTTGGGGACGTCCAACTGGGAGGTACTCCCACGACCACAGCTGCAGAAACTCATAGCACACAGCCAATATCTGTCTTGATTTTAATTTTTTGGAGGTGGCTTCGCATAACCCTCTATACGTATGAGCTAGCATAGCTGAACCAAAGCTGTATGTTGGGTTATCAGGTAAAGGCTTGTCTACTATGTGCTCTGCAATCTTAATCATACTGGGGAATACTATGTCACCGTGTGACGAAGGGAACATCGTACCGAAGATATACAACAAATATGCAAAGAGGTGCTTCATACGGGTCTCATGTGATGCAATGGTTGGAGTATCACTAAAATTTTCTACTAGCCATCCTAGAGGGACCCCCCTTGGACGCCCTCCAGTGCGGGTGTTTGGAGGCAAAGCAATACCTAGCCTGAGTGCCACATCTCCGTGCCAACGACTAGAATATGCTACAGGGACCAATGGCTCACCACTTATTGGCAGAGCAGTGATGAATGCCACATCCTTAAGTGTAGGTGTCAACTCCCCACAACGTAAGTGAAATGTGTGCGTCTCGGGTCTCCAACGATCAACGAGAGCTGAGAGAAGAGATGGGTCCAGCATGAACTTCTCGTCAGTAGATAAGAGCTTACAATATGCAATAAGGCCGTAAGCCGTGAGGTGCCGCTCAAAAAAATGGTGAACCCTCCAACCGTGTTTAATTGTTCGAAGCCTAAATGGCGGAGGAGGGTTTATGTACGCATCGCCGTTTAACCAGAGGTGGCAACGATGTCCTGCATCCCACGGCCCCTGCAAAAGTTCGGGCAAGGGAGACGTCATAACCTGCATGAAATATTAGTACATTTAGCTATCAGAACTCAATATACCAGAACTCAATATAATTTAATAGTCTACGATAATAAATCAATATAACATATTTAAAATATTTACACGTCACAATATTTTCAAATAATATCTGTCATCATGATCAACATATCTCCATTACTATGCCACACTAATATCATGTGATCATAAATATTAGCCATCAAATTAATATCGCTAACTATTTCAGCAATAAAACATTGCATAGTAATTACGAACAGAAGACCAACTAATTTACACCGTGCATGTCAAAATAAATACATGCATTGTATAGCTCGTACCTTGATGCCCAACTCTACAAGCTAATCACCTATACTTAGTGATACTACTAAGGAGAGGAGGAGAGCAGAGGAGTAGAACTAGCGTCGACAGAAAGAATGAGAGAAGGAGAGAGCAGCCACAGCTAAGCATACGATATAAAAAGAGAGGAGGGGAGCAGGAGGCAGGATTCCCGGAAGTTTCGCTCCAAAATTGCATGCTTTCGGCGCTGGTGCTGTCCCATCGCCTGGGAATCTGCTGCCTCGAAATCAGCGTAATCAGGTGCAGTGCAGGGTGTCGGCAGCAACA
The DNA here is from genome assembly GCA_012064385.1 of Puccinellia tenuiflora. Lineage (NCBI taxonomy): Eukaryota > Viridiplantae > Streptophyta > Magnoliopsida > Poales > Poaceae > Puccinellia > Puccinellia tenuiflora. The sequence continues at coordinate 96,136 of QRDG01001950.1, forward strand.
TCAAATGCAGTGGAGAAGGTTGCTAAAACGAATAATGCAGTGCTGGTTTTTATAGCCTTCAATCAGTGCTGCCATTCTAGGCAACAATTGGCAGGAAAATTAATCGGCATCTCTCTGGACACATAAAATAGCAGAACATGGCAAGCTACAAAAGGCAAACCTGGAAAACTATTGATGTTAGTGCACTGCAGTCACCTCTCGTTGGAATCGGTGCAATTAATGCACTGCTCAATCACGGCCAAAACAGATTCGGCCGACAGTGCGCAGGGCAGGCAGCAGAGCGTGCCGCCACCCATGCAGGCGGCAGGCGCCACCTCAGCTTGCCGCCACCCTTGGAGGCGGCAGGGCCCACCGGACTCCGTTTCCCGTTTCGGGCGGCAGGAAGATTCCGTCGCGCAGCTTGCCGCCTTCGGCCGTGGCGGCAGGTGACACGTGTCGCCTGGGGAGCCTGCCGCCACGGTAGTTTTGACATTGCATTCCGAAGGTGGTCCTTTTTGACATTTCATCAGGGATAGTGGTCCTTTCTGACAAAAATTCGCTGCTGTGCCGGCTCCCCTGCTGTAGCAGAAATGGCCCATAAGATATGCAATATGGAGTTTGTGCCCTGCATGCTTTCTTCCTATAGATGGATACTGATTGCCCTGAACCAGTCAGATGTTGAAAAAAGAGGAACTGGACCTCCATCTGCAGCTTTGCGTTCAGAGAATTTCTTCAACATTCTGCTGGCGAGCTGATGCTGAAGCAATTTTATGACACTGGAATAGATGCAGCAGTAGTAGAGGCAAGTGATGATTAGTGATTGTTCAAAATCAACATCTCAAATTGCGCCCCATGGGACGATACCTTGCAACTTTCTGGTACAATACTAAGTTTACCAAATGTTAATTATGTTCTTTCCACATACACTTGCAGTACCACACAACTAGGTAATATATGCATAGTCAGGTTCCTGAAGAAACCATCTCAAACTGCAGTAAATGGAACCATGGGTTCCTTCCTGGCAACGGGGCCTCAACCAGCGACACTACCCCATAGCCCCAGCCGCTGCCGCCTCCCTCTGAATTCGCCGCCTCTTCTTCATCTCCATCCGCCCCTTTTCGACTGTACCAGTGTTCAAACAGCTTGCCACATTCAAGCAAGCCTGCACTTGCTGTGAATAAACACCGCGCCAGCAGTAGCTTCCACATGTTCTGCCAAGGAGGCCAACAAACTGTTAATAATTGCCATCATTTCAGCAGGAAAGGAATGCATCATCATATCATGTACACCACGCACCGTACAAATGTGAAAAGGGTTTTGGCCTAATCAGATACTTATCGCGGCAATTTCTGACAGATGGGTTACCAGGGTAAGGCTTTCACTCGCGACAGCCTGGAAAGATTAGAATGGTGAAAAGGTTATTAACAATATATTCTCACAAGGTCAGAAACTCAAAGGCGCATTAGCATACTAGTATTCTCACGTGTATCATCGGTACAGACTGCATCCACCAGGCAGACAGGTTTTTGCTTGGCTGTTACACTGTCATGAGTGCCAGAATCAACCACATCTATCTTTTGCTTCAAAGGAGACTGGGCAATAAAACTGAAGTAACACAAGGATTGACATTAGCTCTACCAAACAGTATGTATCTAACTGAATTTGGGAAAAGAAAGGTAAGAGTGAGGCACTCACAGATCCACCACTAGTTAGGCAAGATTCTCATGTAAGCAATCGAGCAGCAAGTAAATCCTTGGGAGAAGTGACATCCTGATTAAGTGTTACTTGTCACATCAAAACTGCACTGTTTTGTCATTGAAACTAATGCAAACATAAATAAATAGTTACAGAGCTCAGTGCACAGATTAAAAAAACTACAGTGTCAGAAAATGCAGATTTCTGAAGTCTAAGAGATACTGCCCTGGATTGGATAACAAAAATATTTTCCAGAAGTGTTTACTAGACTGAGAAAAGAACAATGACATACTTAATATCCGTGTAATGTTATACCAAGATGCAGTGGTCAACATAATAAGCTAGTTTTGATCTGAAAATTTTACATAGCCTATTACATCCACTATAACCTGAACAATTCACTATTTCAGCACAAAAAGGAGCTATACCTTCAGACCTGCTACAACTTCTTTTGGTATCGGTACAGTAGAGCTTGAAACAGTTGAGAACTGCATCTACCAGGCTGAATCATTTTTGCGTGGCTGTTGCAGTGTCTGAATCAACCTTGTTTTTTGCTGATTTGATCTTTTGCTTACAGGGAGATGGATCAACAAAACTAAAGTGACACCGTAGCTGGCATTAGCTATACTGAGAGTATGTATATGATATAGCAGCAGAGAAGCGGAAGTTGTTATAATTGATACATGATACAACAGGAGTAAAGTTGCCGTGAGATGTAGGTACCAGATTTATGTGCAGGAAGGAAGAAGATGAACATAATATCAGTAGTGTAGCAACGAACTCTAATTCATGCCCGAATTATGTGTGGTGATATTTGATTCTCACACCCAAACTAGCCAAGCAGACCACGAGTCTTTGAGTAGTAATGAAAACCGAAATGTGAGAACGAGCAGAGAACACCTGCACAGGAAACCAAAGCAAATGGTGAGCACATTACATAACCAATTTCATGATTCTCGTTGAGGAAGGAAAACAAAGGAACTTCCAAAGGCATTGAATGCTAATCACATCGGGTGAGTAAGAAGACAATTGAAGTGGATAAAACATGTTGAACAATTAATATGGTACAACAGGAGCAAAATTCCAGTTTAAATGTACCTACTATGTACAGGAAGGAAGAAGGAGGCCACACCACTTGAGCTATTGAGCTCTACAAGACTAGAAGAATGTACAAGGGATCTCCAAGGCAGAGGCCTGCGTCGTAGATGGAAACAAACAATAGTCAGATTATCTTGTGGCGTAAACACGAAGTATCTAGAACCCTACCAGAACAAACATGAGGAAAACCTACACAACAAGCAATGAGAAATGGTGAATGCAAGAACATCTGTTCAGCAGCAATGTTGCAGTGGGTTAGAAAATGACAAACCTTAATATCAGTAAAGAAGCACCGAAGTCTCGTTTATTTCCCAATTATTTTGTGGTGATATTTTGATCCTCACACCTAAACAAGCCATGTACACCCAGTCTTCACTAGTGATACCGACTGAAATTTAAATGCAATAGAAGCCTATGAGAACAAACATGAGAACACCTGCACAAGAAGCCAAGAAATATGTTGAATGCAAGAATACCTGGTAATGATGTAGTAGTGGGTGTGAAAATGGCAAACCTAAATATCAGCAGCAGAACAACAAAGTCTCATTTACTCCACCATCATTCCGTGTTGATATTTTGATCTTGAAATAAGAACTAGTCATGGACGCAACTAAGCCATGATGTGACCGCCATCGAAATTTAAATGCAAGTATGTACAGGCCTAGGAGAATGAACATAAGAACACCTGCACATAAAACCAAAACAACATGGTGAAGACAGGTTTCATAAATCTGGACCATGAAATAAAGAAAGAAACTCCCAAAAGGAATTAACTGATAATTATATTGATTTTCTTACCTTGTGAACGAAAATTCAAGAATACACAGAGAAACAGAACATTAGTAATGTTGTGGTAGAGTTTTTTTTTTTCCAGAAAAATGAGGGAAAAAGTTGGCATTCTGATATAGCAGGAGCAGTGTTGTGGTAGACCTGCTACTACTATACTATTGATTTCCAAAGTTGTACCACAAGCTACAGCTATTAAGACACCCAAGAACTTTAGTTTAGGCTGAAAGTTGGAAGATGAAACAATTACAGAATTACCATTTTATACTGACGAGAACATGTTGGACATACCTATTTAATGATATCATGCAAAAACACCTGGGAATCATAGCAATGTAGCAGTGGTTGGAAAATTACGAACCATAATATTAGTTACAGAACACCCAAGTCTGATTTATTGCACAACCATTCAATAGTAATCGTACTAGCCAGGTATACCACCAAGTCTTGACGAGTACGTAGTGCACTGATACCCACCGGAATTTAAATGCACTGATACCCACCTACTAGAACAAACAGAAAAACACCTGCACAGAAAACCAGAACAGGTGAATATTTGACAAATTTCATAATTTTCGTCCAGGAAGTAAATCAAAGAAACTCCGAAAAGGCATTAACTGATAATTTTAGTGATTTTCTCAACTTTTGAGTAAAACAAGACAAGGTGTATGGAAAAACAACTACTAAATAATGGTTTCATAGGAGAACCATTTCCATTGCCTTGTAAGAAAATGGAAATCTTATATAGCAGGAGTACAAGTGGAAGTTGTCAATTGCTCTATGGTACAACAAGACTAAAGTTACAGTTAGATATAATATCTGTAGCGTGGCACCAAAGTCTCATTCACTCATGTATCAGGCCATGGTGATATTTTGATCCTCACACCCGGACTAGCCAAGTACACATGTGGATCTTGATGAATGACGCCCAAAATTCAAATGAAAATTATTCATGAGTACAGAAACAGAGCATAAGTAATGTTGCAGTAGAATTTTTTCACAAGCGCGAGAAAATAATTGTATTCTTATATGGCAGGAGCATAAGTGGATGCTGTGTTATAAATGATGCGGTACAGAATGCGTGTTCCAGTTTATATGTACTAACCAGATTTATGTACAAGGCCCTCCATGCCATCCATGTGCTGTAATAGTTGAGCTCTACAAGGCTAGAAGAATGTACAAGGGATCTCCAAGGCAGAGGCCTGCATAGTAGATGGAAACAAACAATGGTCAGATTATTATGCAGGAAAAAAAACAAGGCTGATGGTGGGATCTGGGAAGCGATGGGCACAAGCAAGGAAGTTGTTGTCGGTACCTTGGGTCAGTCTCCATGTTACAGTATGATTTTGGGGATGGTTCCCACTAACCCCCTGCACTGCTGTATTAGCTCCTCGTTGCCGCAGCCCTTGACATCTAATACTTGCAGTGATTTGGGGAGGCCATCCTTGGGCAGCGACCGGACGGCCGGACATGACAAGACCTCTAATCGCTTGAGGTTGGTCAGCTTGTGCAGCCCTGCAGGGAGGTGCTGAAGCTTGCTGAAGTCGTTAAACTCGAGTTCCTGGAGGGAGGCGAGGAGGTGAAGGGCGTCCCCTTGCTCCTCGGTGAAGTGCTCGATCTCGTACATGTAATTCCCTGAAAGGCACAGCAGGGTGAGGGAGGAAGACAGGAAGCTGCAGATGGGCACAGCAAGGAATCCCGCGACATCATCCGTACCGAGCAGCTGCAGTTTGGATGGGGAAACAAGCTGCTGCTCTTCTCCTCCTCCATCATCCCGCCTGGGGTTGGGATCCCATCCAGCCCAGAATCTAGGGCTGCCACGGACGACCAACTCTCTGAGCTGTCCCGCGGTGGTAAGGAGAGGCCCCAGGCCCTCGCATCTCAGATCCTCTCCGCAATTCCACAACTCCAATCGGGTGAGAGAGGTGAGGTTTGAGAGGGGCTCCAGCGTCCCCATGCCTCCCACGCCATTAAGACGGAGCTGTTGCAGAGAGGATGGGAAAAGGCAGCAGGAAAACGAGTTGATGGCAGATAGGAACTTGGGGCAGCTGTAAATTCGTAAGATCTGGAGGGATCGCAGGGCTTGGAGATAAGCTGAAGGGCCCACCAGGACCAGCTCACGGCAATCGTGGATGTACAACTCCCGCAGTGAGTCAGAGAGATGGGCCCGGAAGAGTAGCAACCCATCTTCTTCTTTTTCCACCTCTGATGTTGTTGCTGACGTCACATCCACACCCATTGCCAGCTGCCTTATATTTTCACACGCCCAGATCCACAAATCGGAGAGTCTTGGGAGGTGGGAGAGGAGCTCCGTCAATTCCTTCCCGCTAGCACCACGTAAATTTTGGACCTGAAGATGCTCAAGAGGGTGCTGCCATTGGACATCACCCTCACCTCCTAATGGCCCAACCAGACCATCTGACCTCACAACATACAATTTCTTCAGTGAGGTTAGCATCACAAGGTGCTTCCACTCCAGAGGTGGGCACTTCACGAGTATCAGGTCCTCAAGACCTACGAGATTACTGAAGGCTAACAGCTGATCTAAGCTCCGCAGATCATCCTTCCCAGTAATATCCAAATAGGATGATTTGGAGTTGTACTCCAACTTCTCTAGTAGCTTTACATTGCTTACAACGACACATCGCAGTGTTTCAGTCCAGGGGATATGAGCCACTAACAAGAATTCTGGACAGGCCTGTATCTCAAGCTCTTGCAATTTGGGAAACCAATCAATGTTCCAGCCTTGATCTGGTTTAGGGTAAACAGTGCAGTTCGAAAATGGCAACCCCAAGAGTTTAGGGCAGTCTTCAATAATCAGTACTTGCAGAAGTGGAAACACATGAGCATCCTGTGACGGTATCCATTTTTCAAAGCTTTCCAAGCCAACAAGTTCAAGCCTTATTAACCTGCAAAAGCTTTGCTCGATAACAAACTCCTTCACTGCGGCAATATGCTTCAATATCACTTCACGAAGACCCCACATCTTCCCTAATGAAGGAAGACAATCCCAAGAAACGCCATCAAGATGAAGAGATTCAAGAGCTTCGACAGCGAGATCATCACCCAGCCATGTTGGACAAGATGGGCCTCCGTGCCCTCTAATGCACAGCTCTTGAAGATATCGATGTGGTTGAAGGCTCTCAAGAACGACTGCTTCCACATCAGGCTTGACATTAGACCGCTTACTATCCCAGTCTAGTGTCAGCCTCTCCAAGTAGTTCTTCTCTATCAGTTTTGCTTTGGCTGCTTCTTCTTTTGTGTGTATATTCTCAATGTTATAGATGCCAAGCTCCCTTAGTTCAGTCAAATGCTCTAGTTGCTTCGGTTCAAATCCCTCACTTTCTTTATTGACTCTAAATACCTTCAACTCTTCTAAGAGTACAATTTTCCCCACATTACGAATATCAGAATGCAACTCATCACTTGGGGTATAAAAACGACGCAATTTTGCAAGGTTGCTCAAATCTTTGGGCAAATCAACACAGTGATACCACGATCCCAGATCTAGAACCCTTAAATGATAGAATCTAGAAATGGCAAGTGGCAAATGCATCTCCCTCCCATTCTTCTCTGTCCCTAGACATAGGTACCGTAGGTGGACTAGTGTTGAAAAGTTATGTAACATGGACTCCAAAGAAGACGGCATATTAACCAAATGGAGAACACGAAGAGCATTTGCTTCGCTAAACAAATCACCCAAAATGTTGGCAAAGCTTTCATCCATATCTCCAAATAACATCAAAGTATGCAATTGTTTAACCTCCAACCTTGTCTTCAGCTTTCTCAACTCACTCTTATAGTTTTCAGGAGACAGTATATCATAGTAGTTTATGATTATAGACAAGTGACGGATGCTTCGATGGATTTCTACTGATCCCATGTTGGAGCTATGTAAACTAATACAGTCATGAGATGCAACTTGCAATGCTAAATCATGTAGCAGGTCATGCATAACATAACACGGAGAACCATCAATTTCCTCTTCTTTGAAAAATCCATGCGTGACCAGATCATTCAAATTTCTCAAACCCATATCTTCCAATGTTTGGTTCGGACCAGCAGGTTGTAAAATATCCAGTCCTATCCACAAGTTGATTAGCTCGGTGGTTCTATATTTGTAATCCTCAGGAAACAGTGCAGAACATGAGAAGCATTGTTGCTGATGGAAAGGAAGATGGTTGTAGCTAAGCTTCAAGGCAGGCATAATGTCATTGGCACCAGCCTGTCTCTCCCATTCTTTACTTTTCAGGACCCTTATCCAATGACGCAGACTAAGTTCTTTTCTCAGTAATGTACCAACAGTTTTTGCAGCAAGAGGGGAGCCCTTCAGTTTTTCCATTATCTTATCTCCGGTATCAAGCAAATCACTTCTAAATGGCTCACCACCAAAGACAAATGCATTGAATAACTCCCTAAAATATTTAGATTCTAACCTTCCAATTCTATTGAATGGTCAGCTGTGCCAACGATCTTTGCAATTGCTGGAAACCGAGTTGTGACTAGAATGGTGCTGCCCTTTTCTTGTGATGATTTGAGTGGCAGCAATAACCTTTTCCAGTCATCCGCATCACTGAACTCCCATATATCATCCAGTACAAGCAAGAACCTTTTGGATTTTAGTCTCTGCTCAATCAGCTCTTCTGGTCTATAACCCTTTTCCCCTTCAACTCGAGGGATCTCATTTTTAATATCTTCAAGCAGCTTATTCAGATTGAACTTGACGGACACACATACCCAAATAACTACATGAAAATGTTTTTGCACCTTTTCATTATGATATATGTGCTGTGTCAGAGTCGTCTTCCCTATCCCCCCTGGACCGACAATCGGAAGCACAGTTAAATCCTTGCTGCCGTATTCACCCTCGGTCATATCTTGTATGATGCTCTTCATGACATCGTCCCTCCCATACAATTCTGGCTCTATGCTTCGACCGGTGGTAATGGGGCGACTCTGTGCAATATCTGGGACAGTGATACGATCACAGCTCTGCAGAATGGTGGTGAACTCTCTACGCACGGGCTGCAGTTGCTCTACAATGTGCTTCATCCTTTTAGAGACATCAACTCTATTGAACCATGTAATTGGTGTTTCTTCTGCATGCTCTCTCTGGGGCGAAGCACAAAGAGTTGACTGGCCACCAGAATTGTCATCGTGAACAATTGGGGAAGATGAGCGAGGGAGGTGCTTACCACATCCGCTGACCACCACCTCCTCATCAGCCTGACTGGGGTTTGGCACTGAGGAGGATGAATTCCCACGTGACCTATGCCTCGCACGTGGCCAGGCGCAGCAGCCGACCTGCTGTCTTGCATCCTCTACTGCTTGTCCAGGTTGAGGAGCAGAGGATGAACCGAGCACGGCTGTGGCAGTGTGACGAGCATTGAGTGCGAGGTCGTGGACGCGGCCCTTGGCGTGCCGGTCCGCGGCGTCGCACGTGCCGTGGAGCTGGTCGTGGATGCGGAAGTAGTCGAGCTCGTCCAGCAGGTCCTCGGCGGAGCTCGCGGAGTCCTGCAGCCTCCGCAGCAGCTCCTCGGTTGCCGGGCCTTGGATGTGCTTATGGCTGGCGGTCTCGAGCGTGGCCTTGACGAGCAGCAGCTCCGTGCTGAGGGCCTCGACGTTGAGGCCGAGGTTCCTGCTGCAGTCCCAGTCCTCGAGCACGCGGTCGGCGACGGGGGCCAGCGCCTTGCCCACCACCCACAGCGCCGTGCTGACGAGCGCGTTCATCCTCTCAGTGCGTGCTGATGTAGAAGTAGGACCACACACCAAAGATCTGCTGCATCCATATCCATGAATCAAAAAAGGAAATGCAGCTGTCATCAGCAAGCAATCACATACAGAGAGATATGTATGGGAGCCTGGCTCAAATCTGAAACAAAAGAAGCCTGGCTCAAATCTGAAGAAAAGCCTGCCTCAAATCTGAAGAAAAGAATCGAAATGCAGTCAGGCCAAGGCAATACCTAGTCGGCAGTGCACCTCCACGCGTACAGAAGCGTAGGAGGTATACAGAGAGCTGTGGGTGTTGTAGTTTGGGTTGGAATCCCTATAGAGCAAAGCATCAAGTGGAGGAAAATTATAAGCATCTGAAACAGAAGAAGAAGAAGAAGAAGCCTCATTTATTTCTCGCTCTCTCAACTCATGAATCGAAATGCAAGGCACGGGTGAGTAGGAAATGCAATACCTAGTCGGCAGTGCCGCCGCCGCCGCCGCACCTCCACGCAGTAATCGATCGGTGCTGCAAGCAAGGAAATCCAGAGGCGAACCATCTATCCCCGCACCGCCTCCATCCCGCCGCGCTCCCGGATCTGTTGCTGCTGCAGCTGCGGTGAGGGAAGGAGTGTGGAAGCAGGGTCGTCGTCGGTGGGTCAATGAGGAATTTTCACTTGTAGATTATTGTAGGACGCCGCCGTGCAATCCCGCGATGCTACTTTTTTATTTTATTTAAATTATTATCGCTTCGTACATTGTCAGTCCCACTGCAACAGCTGACCCATGTTCCGCTGTCCACGCATACAGCCAAGATGCATCATTATTATTCGGAAACAACAAACACACCTGGTAAAATTATATCTAATTATTTAAAAGTAGAATTAAAGCACGGGAGTATACAACAAACACACCTGGTACGCATGGCACGAGTTTCTTTTGCAAATACATCATCATCCGCAATCTGTCGAAAAATAAACGTGGGATAAGAATAAAGTTGTTGCTCTAACTTTTTAAAGCTACAGATTTGTTACTTTTATCTATCCCAGAGTACACCGTACATCATCATCCGCAGGACTAAATAAGAACCTTCCTTAAAAGATTCCTATTTAGCTTAAACAGGAATTATTTCTGTTTTAGCAACACTAGCAGGTCCCGATCCCGATTCCGATCCCCATCTAACCTACCCCGAACTCTCATCTTTAACCGACCTGACCCACCTACCACGACCGAAACGAGGTCGTCTCCTACCTCCCGATCCCCTCACCCACACCCCGCTCCCTTCCCACCACCCACCACCTACCAATTGGCCCGACCAGAAACACGCGAGGACCACCGTCCTCAACCTCCGGTCGCGCGACCTGTACGCCCCCCCCCCCCCCCCGATCGTCGGCTTCCTCCTAGCCCGCGCCGACCCGGCCGCCGGCCGGCTTCCCGAATCAGCCCCCCATGGGCAACGCCCCCTGCAGCGGACCCGGTTCCTGGCGTACCTCCCCCGCCGTCGAAGCGGCTCACCGGCAAGCCCCCCTCTGCTTGCCCGGCCCACGAACCCGCCTCCTACCTACCCAGCGCCGCCCTCGCCCTCTTCTTCCCCGGCACCAGCCTGCCTCCAGCTTCCCCAGCGCCGCCCCCGCCCTCTGCTTCCACGGCACCGTCCCCGCCTCCTCCTTCTCTCTCGATCTGGGGCAATGGTGACCCCACATCCGCCGCCTACTATCTGTAGCGCCCTGACCCCAGAGTTATACAGTGGAACGTTGTGCAACCGGTCATGCTACACAATCAAGGGTCACTGGGGTTACCAATCCCAGGCCAAAACACATTGGCAGGCGTGCTCGGAATACATCATCGGCACACAACACCTCGATCATGCCATAAGATCCGACATCGCTTTCACGTATAACAAAGAGACCAAGACTGCGGAACAAGTGGCACATCACAGACTCTATGACACAAAGATATCATAGTTCAACTCATATAATTGAGAAAGATAGCAAATGACACATCAGAGGTCACTGACCCATCATTACAACAAGCGGAAGCAAATTAAAGTTGTCTAAACAACAAGATCCAAATTATGGCCTAAGAGGCCTACAGATAATTATCCCGTGCCAGCCTGTTCCATGACGTCCCAAGCTGCCACCTGGGAACCCCAGACTACTCGTCGAAGTCAACGTAGAACCCACCTTCCAGTTCGGTGGCGTCCTCCTCTGAAACAAATAATAAGCAACAAAGCAAGGCTGAGTACGACGTACTCGCAAGAATTAGTAGGGCGATATAGGCCCGATGCTGACGGAGGCTATAAAGCTATATAAGTGGTTGTTTTGCATAAAGCTAGTTTTGTTTCCTTCCGAAGACTAGGACTCATGGCATCGTCTAATCAGAAGGTTTTCATAAGGGGATAAGAGGGTAACACTTTTCTCTTCGGTTCACAGGGAACCTACTGTATTCAGCAACTCCACTTATCTACACCAAGGCACTCCCTCGAATCTCCCTCGAGGAAATGAACCTTTTAGCACACGTTGATTATGCAACCTCTAGCTGCCATTTGATTAAAGATCAGGTTCAGGTTTTCTATGAGCTAATCCGCCTTTCCCAAGATTTTGTCCATAACCGTGGACACGGCTTTTCGAAAAGATTAAACCCTGCAGGGGTGTACTAATTTACCCAACGGTACCGTCCGACCCCTTGCCTGTACAATTAGCTCTCTTCCGGGGAAAGCCGGCAGGGCGGGCGCGGTTAAACCTTTACAAAGCGTGAGACTATCCAAGGGTCATCGTGACGACAGGACAAGTTCAGCGCCTATTTCAACACCCTGCCCCATCGCCACTCCTATCATCACCATCATCATCATCATCATCATCATCATCATCTTCTCTTCATCACCAGCCACACACTCGCAAATGGAAAGCGCAAACTAGAGGACCCTTGGATACGCCCGCACTAATTATTCGGTTAGTAAGGGGCCCATACCCCCACCGATGGTAGCACGCTCGGTTCTTGGTTCTAGCTAAAAGCACTCTCAGCCTAGGCGGCAAGAATGAGACAAAACACCAACGACCTTGTTGGCAACTCATCCCAGCCTTCTTAGCAATTTATTATCAACACAAGTCTCCACCACTGTCCGAACATTCCATTCAATTCACAATTATGGAAATAATCAACGGACAACTTAAGCATTCGACTGAGCATGGCTAAGCATATCTAAGCATAACATACAACAGATATGATTGATATCCGGCCAACACATCGACCTATGGTTCATAGGTGTGGAAACAGGTAATGGTTCAGGGAGCATGCAATGATAGGATACTCTATATACTGACCAAAACTTGTTGCTAGAAACGAATGCAATATTATGGTGGATAAAATACTTGGGTAATATGAGATATGCCAAGAAGGTTAGGTTAGCTCTTGCCTTGCTGGTAGTACTGGTCGCGCTGGTTGTCAAGGTATTGTGGTGGAACCTCGACTCCAGAATCTACCGAAACACAAACAATACAAGAAAGGAATAAATAACACGAATACAAGGTGCAATGCACAATCATGATGATATGGTCATATTATGCATTGAAAAGGTATTGGGCATGTCCCACAAGTTAAATGGAACCCCTAAATTAAATATCACAATTAACGGGTTAAAACTCCATCTTTAACTTAGTGATTTGCGTTATTTATCAAAACGTCCAGTACTGAAATATGGGACCTAAATGCATGAAAATGACATTATTAGATAGGTATTATTCCACTGATCATTTTGGTACTTCGTTTGCAATTTTCCGATTAATGACGAATAAATGGTGATTTAAACGGTTATGCGATTTAAATCATTTTAACCATTTCGAAATTAACATCAAAGGAAAGTTTGTTTGCATGCTGTGATATTAACATAGGTAGATAGCATTTGCTTTGCTGGTCATTTTGGTATATCATTTGCAATTTTTGAAGTAATATTCACCAAGTTATGATATTCCCAAAAATTGATTTAAATCTGCCATTTTCTTGAATTTTAATAAACAGCAAGTTAAATGCTCATTATTGCATGGAAAATGGAACTAGCATTTAGATGTTGTTTTCCTGAACATTTTGAGAGCTTAACCATAATTTTTGGACAATTATTCATAAAGTTATGGAATTAACAAAATCAACATTATTTCTGCCATTTTAGTATTCAGCAAATAAAGGCAATTTATTTTGACAAATTAAATTAACCAATGGTACTAACAGATAGACATTTTATTGCTGAGCATTTTGACATATTATTTGTAATTTTTGGACAAGTGGTTCAAAAGTTATGCCATTTCAAAGTTCATATTAAATTCTGCCAATTATTTGAATTCCAGGAAATTGGCCCGAAACGATTTGCACCGTGGGCTGGGCTAGCTCGTGTCGCTGACCGGTGGGGCAGTGGCCACGGTGGCATGCCACGTCGGCCAGAGGCCCACCCGCAGGTTTGACCCGGGTGCGGGAAGCCACGACCGGCGCGACACGGCGGTGCCCGGCGGCGAGGGCGTGGACGCGGACGACGATCCCGTGCGCTCGGGGACTAGCAACCAGGTGCACCCGACGCGCCTAACTACGGCGGACCAAGGGGAGGCGGCGCCGCCGGTTCTAGGTCACCGGAGCGGCCATGACGGCGGACGGCCGACGGCGGCTACGGTCGATCTAATGCCCTAGGGGGAGAGGAGGGAGGCGGAGATGTCCATAAGGACCGCATGCTCACCCTGAGCTCGCGTGTGTGCTCGTCGGTGAAGAGGGAGGGCTGCAACGGCGGCGATTGAGCTCGGCGGCCGTCGGTCGGAGGCGAAGGGGACGGAGATGCACGCGTCGATCCCAGGCTCCCGAGCTCGATTGCCTGGAGGAGGAGGAAGAAGAGGTCGAGGCGGTTCTCCTGGTGCAGCTCGATCTGCTCCTGGCGGCCGGAGTCGACGGCGGCGTGCGGCGGCGCACGGTTAGGTCTCGGCCATCGGCACGTCTAGGGTTAGGGTTCTGCAACGGGGAGAAAAAGGAGGGGAGGAGGAGCAACAAGTGGAGAGGAGTCTTCTTATGCCTCCAGGGGGCCAGGGACGCGAGGAGGAGCGGTGGAGACCGAGGTGGGGCGCGGCCATGGCGCCAGTTCTTCCCCTGTCGCGACAGGGAAAGGTGATGACAGGTGGGGCCCCTCTGTCAGGTTTCTTTCTTTTTTCCTTTTCTGATTGTATTTCTTTAAATGAAACAGCAGACCTTTATATTTAATTGAGGCTCTTAAGTAATTTTAAAAATTCTGCAAAAATTCACAGAGCCCACATATATTATTTAGAACCTGTGGTAAAAGTTTCAGCCCATTTGGAAAATATTTCATGTGGTAACATTTCAATAATTGCCCTCTTGCATTTTAGGGTTTTATTTAAATAATTGAATTTGCAAATGCATTAATATTTGCCACAAACATATTTGTTATTAGTTAGAACTTCCTGGACAAATATGTTTAGTTGCTTTGCAATTTTGTTCACCACTCACATCGTCACCTTTGGTTTCTCAATTGTTGCTCCCTTATTAGTTCATGTGAAGCAAATTGAATAAATATGCCATGATGCAAATGAGATGCAAAAAGTGAAAATTTTACTCATATTTTCAGGGTCCAAAAGTGGGGCTGTTACAACTCTATCCCCCTTACAGGAATATCGTCTCGAGATTCTAGGCTGGAGTGAAGAAGGCGGGATATTCCTGACGAAGACTAGTTTCACGTTCCCAGGTTGCTTCGTCTTCAGAATGGTTAGACCACTGGATCTTGAGGAACTTGATGGATTTATTACGAGTCTTCCTCTCCGCTTCATCCAAGATGCGGACAGGATGCTCGCGGTAAGTCAGATCCTCCTGAATATCCAACTCTTCATGATTGACCCCACGGATAGGATCTTTAAAGCAACGTCGGAGTTGAGAGACGTGGAACACATCATGCACATCCGGAAAATTTTCTGGAAGCTCGAGTTGATAAGATAGGTCTCCTCGCTTGGCTAGGACAGTGAAAGGACCAACAAAACGAGGTGCCAATTTTCCCTTGATTCCGAAACGACGAACGCCTCGAAGGGGAGAGACTCGAAGATAGGCTTTGTCACCAATTTCATAGTGAACCACCTGATGATGCTTATCATAGTAGCTCTTCTACCTGGACTGGGCAATCTTGAGATTTTCTCGAATGATGCGAACTTTCTCTTCAGCCTCATTGATCACATCTGGACCGAAGAGTGGCCTCTCTCCGGTTTCGGACCAATTTAGCGGAGTCCGGCATTTTCTCCCATAAAGGACCTCAAAGGGAGCAATTTGCAAACTGGCTTGGTAGCTATTGTTGTAGGAGAACTCGGCGAGGGGAAGATATTTTTCCCAACCCTTGCCGAATGAGATTACACAAGCCCGAAGCATGTCCTCAAGAACTTGATTTACTCTTTCAGTTTGACCGTCTGTTTGAGGATGATAGGCGGTGCTGAAATTGAGACGGGTTCCGAGAGCTGTTTGGAAATTCTGCCAAAACTTGGACACAAATAGGCTCCCACGGTCGGAGATGATCCGCAGAGGAACCCCGTGCAAGGGAACAATCCGGGCCATATACAAATCGGCAAGTTGGCTTGCTCGGATATCGTCACGGACCGGAAGGAAGTGGGCAACCTTTGACAAACGGTCGATGATGACCCAAATAGCATTGTTGCCCTTCTGTGATTTTGGGAAGCCGGTGATGAAGTCCATACCAACTTCATCCCATTTCCACTCGGGAATGGCTATGGGGCGAAGGGTACCAGCTGGCCTTTGGTGTTCAGCTTTCACCCGACGACAGACGTCGCATTCAGCTACATATTTGGCAATTTCCCGCTTCATGCGAGTCCACCAGAATTTGGGACGGAGGTCTTGGTACATTTTGGTGCTGCCGGGGTGGATGGATATGGGAGTTTCATGTGCTTCTTGTAAAATCAACTGCTTGGTATTTCCCTTTTTGGGCACCACCAGGCGGTTCCCAAAATAGACAACCCCGGATTCATCAACGGAGAAGCACTTGGCCTTCCCACTTGCAATGTTCTTTTTGATCTTGCGGATGCTAGCATCATGTTGCTGGGCCGCCTTGATTTCATCTTCAAGAGTGGATTTGATCTCTAGGTTGGCCAAATATCCGGAGGGAACAATCTCCAGATTCAGACATGCGAATTCTTCATGAAGAGCGGGCTGAGCTCGCTCAACCATTAGGTTATTGCAATAAGACTTGCGGCTCAGGGCATCGGCCACAACGTTGGCCTTGCCAGGCTGATAGTTGAGGGTCACATCATAGTCCTTGATTAACTCCAACCATCTTCTCTGTCGAAGGTTCAGATCCGGTTGAGTGAAAAGGTACTTCAGACTCTGATGGTCAGAAAAGATCTCACAACGGTTACCCAACAGGTAGGGCCTCCATTGCTTTAGAGCATGAACCACAGCAGCAAGCTCTAGATCATGAGTAGGGTAGTTTTGCTCATGCGGTTTGAGTTGACGGGAAGCATAGGCGACAACATGCCCTTCTTGCATCAATACACAGCCCAAACCTTGGAGGGATGCATCACAATAGACTACAAAGTCTTTGTCGGTGTCTGGAAGGACAAGTACAGGAGTGGTCGTGAGTTTGCCTTTTAGGGTTTGGAAGCTCTCTTCAGCCTGGTCCGTCCAGACAAACTTCTTGTCTTTCTTGAGAAGGTCGGTCAAAGCTTTGGCTATCTTGGAGAAACCTTCAATGAATCAGCGGTAGTAACCCGCTAACCCAAGGAAGCTGCGGATGTCTTTGACAGACTTTGGGGTAGGCCAATCCAGAATTGACTGAATCTTGTCAGGTATAACGGACACTCCGTAAGCTGACACCACATGACCTAGGAAGACGAGTTCCTTTAGCCAAAATTCACACTTTGAGAACTTAGCATAAAGGCGATGTTCGCGGAGCTTGGTCAGGACTAGGCGAAGATGTTCATCATGCTCTTCGTCGGTTTTGGAATAGATGAGGATATCATCAATGTAGATGATGACGAACTTGTCAAGGTACTCGTGGAAGATCGAGTTCATTAGCCTCATGAAGGTAGCGGGAGCATTGGTGAGGCCAAATGACATGACGGTATACTCATACAACCCATAACGGGTAGTGAATGCCGTTTTAGGAATATCCTCCTTCCTGATTTTGATCTGATGGTAGCCTGACCGCAGATCCATCTTGGAGAACACAGTTGCACCCGTAAGAGATCATTCATTCGAAGGATAGGATATTTGTTTTTGATGGTCACCGCATTCAGAGGGCGGTAATCAACAACCAGACGAGGAACATTGGTATCCCTCTTCTTGACAAAGATGACGGGGCAGCCCCAGGGGGAACTACTAGGCCGAATGAATTCCTTTTCCAACAGTTCATCGATCTAGTTGCTTCTTCAGTTCAGTCAACTCTTCTGTCGGCATTCGGTACGACCTCTTGGAAATCGGGGCAGTCCCGGGAACCAGTTCAATAACAAACTCAATAGTTCGATCTGGCGGCATGCTAGGCAATTCTTCAGGAATGACGTCGGGAAAGTCACACACCACACCTATCTCATGCATTTCAGGCGGGTTGATACCTTCCATAAGGTAGAGACTGATCTCCGGAGAGAGAGGAGCGGTAGCGGTTGGATTTTTGGAATACGGGGACCGGTACGTCACTGGCCCGTCGGTTGGGTGGATCACGACGACAGTCTTGTCAGCGCAGTTCAAGTTAGCCTTATATTTGACCAGCCAGTCCATGCCCAGAATGACGTCTATACCAACTGACTTCAGGGCTATCAACTGGAACGGGAAGGACCAATAGCTGAAAGAACAAAAATACCCGAGATGTCGCCTAGAGGGGGGGGGGGGGGGAAAAGGCGATTAACACTTTTTCTAATTAGGGGCTTGATAATTGCGGAATAAAACTATGTGTTTAAATTACCAAGCCAACAACCTAATATGCTAGGGTTACCTATGTGCACCAACAACTTATGCTAAGCAATTAAAGCAACAAGGTGATAGCAAGATATGAACTTCAAGCACGAAGGCTATCACAATGTAAATTGCATAAGTAAAGCTCGGGTATAGAAATAACCGAGGCACACGGAGACGAGGATGTATTCCCGAGTTCCTCCTTGTTAAGGGAGTACGTCTCGTTGGAGGGGTGTGAGCTCGCCACAAGAGGCCTACTCAAGATGCCACAAAGGCCTCACCCTATTCTCCGATGAACCGCACCCAAAGGTTTGGTTCACCTTCCACTATCGGAATCCTTCGGGGCGGATTCCGGAGCCCTTTACAACTTCTTCTTGGGGCACACACCCACAACTCAATTGGGGGCTCCCAAACTCGTGCCGAAGCTTCACAACTCGAATTCTTCGCGGCACCTCCAACCGTCTAGGGTACACAATGCACCCAAGAGGCAACAAGCTCTTGGGAACACAATGCACCCAAGAATAACAAGCTCTCAACGTCGATCTTCACGTATCACCGTAGGGAGAGCAATCCGATGCAACAAATGCAAGAGGCAAGAGCACACAAAGTGGTCAAGTCCTTCACTCTCAAATTCTAACCAAGCAACAAATGCTTTGGGGGGAATAAAAGAGTAAGAACAAAGGGGATGAACACAAAGCAACCCCAAAATCTAGATCCACTAGTTTCCCTCACTTAGAGGAGATTTTGATTGGTGGAGATGTAGATCTAGATCTCCTCTTTTGAATCCCTAAATTTGGGCAAGAATCATTGGAGGGATTGAGAGGAATCAAAGCTTTGGAGGTCAACAATGGAGGAGTGAGAGAAGCTCCAAAACTTGGGAACCATTGGGGAAGAAGACCCCTTAAATAGGTCCCCACCAAATCCAACCGTTGGGGGCAGTTTTTCCTGCGCGGGCCGGAAATTCCGGCACTTACCCCGGAATTTCCGGACCCCCCGGAGCGACCCGGACGCCCTGGGAAGCTCTCTGGACATGGTCCGGAACTTTGGGCCGGAAATTTGGCCGGAAATATCCGGGGGGCCGGAAATTCCGGCCTAAGGACCGGAACTTCCGGCCCTGTGAAAACTGCAAAAAGTGCAAAACGAAAACAGACATATCTTTCGCATCCGGACTCCGTTTTCGATGATCTTGGACTCGTTGGAATCGTAACAACAAGCTCTACAAGAATATACAAAGAAACATCATAGTCCAAAAAGGGAGCATAAAACCAAATGGGAAAAGGTAAAGCCATTCTATTAAAGAACAACCGGTAAATCTTCCAATATCAAGAACCCAACAAGTTTTTCATCCGGACTCCGTTTCGATGATCTTGGGCTCGTTGGACTCGCAACGAAAAGCTCTACAAGATCATGCAGAGAAACATCATTGTCCATCATGATATTATAAAAGCAAATGGGAAAAGGTAAAAGCTCCTTTTCGCAAACCGAAAAAACCAAATCTTTTGCAAATGAAGTCCGAATGAAATAAAACCAATTTTGTTGGAAAGAGGACGACAAATGCTACCTTTGAAAAAAGCAAACAAGCAAAGGAGATTTTGCAAAGAAATGGAAGAGATAAATCTTCCGCACGGATGAACCGGCAAAATCTCCAATACCGAAACCGCAATAGAAGACGCAAATGCAAACCGTTTTCGGTGACCTTGGCTTTGTCATGACAAGCATGACAAGCACCAAGACCACACCACGATAAGATCCAAATAAGAACCAATAAAGATGATTGCATGGATGCAAAGGTTTGAGCTCTCCACGAACGATACGATCACGAAACTCGGTCGAGAGCCCCTCTTGATAGAACGGCTATCTATCCTATAACCCGGTCTCTCACTAAACACCATGAGACCGGTAAAATAGAAACCCTATCAAGATCATACCTTTGCCTTGCGTATTAATCCACTTGAGGTCGACGAAGACGATCTTCATCTCCTCAAGACGCATCACCTTTCTTGATTGCGCTTCGTTTGGTGAAGATTCACATGACGCTCCCCCATACACCAAGATGGGGAAAGCACTCTTCGACATATCTTCACTTGGACTTGAGGGTTGATCAATCCGCACAAAGCCTTGATCAACCCAAAACTTCTTCTTCTTCCCTTGAGCTTGACTCCAACAAATGGAGGTCAAGCAACGCACCTTGACTCCAACACATGGAGACAAGCTTGGCCTTGATCAACAAATGATCTTCAACCTTGACCTTGACTCCAACCAATGGAGACAAGCAAGCTTGGCCTTGGTCAACAAATGATCTTGACACAAGCTAAAGGACAACCTACACATAGAGCTCAACACAAATATTAGTCCATAGAGATTGTCATTAATTACCAAAACCATGCATGGGATCAACCATGCACTTTCAATCTCCCCCATTTTGGTAATTGATGACAATCCCGTTTAAGAGGGTTTATATAATGAATAAAGCATCCTTGCATGACAGACAAGCAAGAATGCAAAGCGCATTAAAGGCAAATGCAACACAAGCATAAACCCAAATTCCCTTAAACCCTCTAAACTTCTCCCCCATTGGCATCGATTGCCGAAATGGGAAGAAAAATTTAGAGAGCCAATATAATATGAGTTCCTCCATAAAGGTGTGCATTACTCAAGATATGAGTGAAATCAAATGCACTTATTCATTGACGAATAATTAGAGGAAATCAAACTATATTGAGGATCCAAAGATTGCAAAAAGATGAAATCATTTTAAACATCTCCACAAAGGAGAAAAGCAATAAAAAAATCCAAAGCGAGAGCTCTAAATAAAAACGGAGAAGCTCCCCAATTTTCATGCACAATTGAGGAGTGCATAAAAATGGCATCCTTGCTCCCCCAAAATCATCTAGAACACTCAACAAGTGCAAGAGTGCATAATGCAAAAGCAAATCATAGCACTTGCACCAAAGATGTGGTTGAGCCATAAAAAGATACTAATTTTCAAAAATTCAACATAAGATAGGCCCAATCGAGATAAAAAGATCTTTTAAAGAAATATATTCACAAGCTTAGGGATACCAATTGGAACTAAAACCAATTGAAAATGCCAAAAGCTAGTGAGAGCATTTAGCAAATGAAAAATCAACATGCTCACCATGGTAGGCATGAAGTGAAAGATCTTCAACAAATACATGAGTGTGTAAAGATACCAATAAACACTAAGACAAGCACTCATGAGGCAAATTTGGAACCACCAAAGAATTATAGATGAAAAACAAGGTGGCTCAAAAGAAATAGGATACCAACTAAAAAATGACCTCTCTCGTATGTATAGGTTTCTTATTAGACAAACCATTGAAGATATACATCCGCAAAGAAACATATACATACGAAATGGTCCGGGAAAAAGATAACAAGGTATCCAAAAGGAAGTCATAAATATACAAATGAGATTGTTGCTTAAAAGGATAGCACATAGCTCAAATTTATCTCATTGTACATAAATGAACTTCAAATATATCAAATGCATCACACATATCACTAAGGGAACAAGAGATAGTGGAGATGCTTTGAAATAGGAAACAAGTATCACAAGGAAATAATATCAATTGAAGAAAGATTTATGCAAATTCATCACACATATCACAAAGATATATTAAGTGAAGGAAATAGGCCAAAACCACAACAATTGCATCTAAAAGCTTTTCATGCCAAGAGGCAACCTACACAAGGTTGGATACTAAAAAGTATGCATGAGATAGATACTTGTTACCGAGATGGCATTGGTGATGAAGAAGATGAGAATTTTGATTATCATCAAAGCTTGACTCCGACAATCACATGGTGAGAACACCTTCCTTATGAATGAGACAAGCATCCAATGCATCTCCATTGTACCTAAAACACAATTAGAGTACAAAATGGTTCCCAAACTCATTGGGTCCCATAGTAGTTAGATCAACTACAATATATAGGAAACACTCCACATAAATATGTGCATATAGATATGAAATTGAATTTCATGCACATCTTAGCCGATTTAGGATTCGGTGGAGTATCCCCTATATATTGGAACTAAAAGGACTAGCATGCCATATAATATAAATGTTAAAGGATATACATGCAAAGCCTTTCAAGATCCAAACGAGATACAATTTGGACAAAAACACCAAGTAAACCAAGAAGAGAGCACACAAGAGTGTGACACTAAAGGTTGTCCAAATTATATCAAACTCCAAATCAACACATGATTGAGGAAAAATCAAATCAACAAATGATTGATTCCAAAACACATCAACACATGAAGTGTGATATCAATAGGAATCAAATCAAACAACACATGATTGAAAAGACACCAATTGAAAATAAGATACCAATTAAAACAAAAAAATATCAACTAGGAGAAAAGATACCAAAAAGAGGGTGATACTTGACCGAAATCAAGTAAAAGAAAATAAGGCAAAAAGGTATCAAGACTCCCACAAAAAAAATATTAATTGGAACAAATATCTATGGAAATAGATTAAATTCCAATTAATACCAATTGAAGGTACCAACACAAGATAAAGAAACAAAAGCCAATTGAAGGGATCAAAAATTGATAGATAGGTTAGTGTTCTAAATAAAAAGGAATGCTCCCCCAATATGCATGCATTATCTTTGATATTTGCATTTGAATACAAAATGCATGCACAAGGGATCATTACTCTCCATATTTTATTTACAACACTAAACACTATCAATTGAAAAATAGGATCCATTCGAAAAGGCAAGGAAGGCAATAGATGAAGCAAATCAAAGCAAGAGTCAATGTGAAGATGGTCTACAAAATCCACCACAATTACTAGTATCACTTGTCATGGACAAGGAGTATATAGAGATATTTCTCGGTGGTATAAAGGAATGATGTACAAGACCAACTTCACCACAACCTAGCAAATGGCAAAAGATAGGAATTAAAGCACCATTTTTTTTAACGAGGTTTGTTGGTAGTTTTAATTATTCGAACCAACCGGCAAAGCCATGGTTAGAATAAAAGGAAACAAATGGTTTCTCACATAATATATGGGAATGCATATTAGAGAGAAACCACACCAAGCAAACTCACACAAACAAGAACCAAAAGGTAACCACAAAGGAAGATTGGAACTTGTTTGAGAAAACATGCCACATAGGAAATGGATAATGTACAATATGAACTCTAAGTGGCAAACCTCAAATGTTCACATTTTTATGGGATTGTAATATGCACATAGCTTATTGCTCCCCCATAATGTGATGCTTCATTTTATTTTTAAACAAGAGGCAAATAAAACCAACTAGAGAAATTAATGGACATTGTAGAAATTGAATTTCTCATGAGTATGACATATCACATAGTAACTAGATAATATTGAAATATCAATACTAGGTGGTGTGCTTCATGTATACACATTTTTAGGTTTGTGAGGTGCACAAAGCACATCACTCCCCCAAAATGGGATAGTCCATTAATAATTCAAAGAGCCAAATAAAATCCACACAAGATTCAAAAAGCTCAACACAAAGATTACACATACATGATACACAACTAACATACAAAACCTTGAGTAACAAGACTAGTAGGAAAGAAGCATATCACATACAAACACATGCTAGGAACAAAACTAACACATGCAAGGGAGCAAGCAACTTTCAAAGAATATATGAATTAAATACAAGTTACCGCAAGGAGGAAGCATTGGATATGAGATAAGTATGTGATCCTCTAATTGACTTGGCTTGAGAAATAAATCCATGAAGATCCCTTAATTCTTCAAAAATAGCCAAGTCTCCAATGTCCTCCACAAACACCTATTGATCAAGTTTGAGCTTGTTGGTCCCCAACCGAGTTGGGTCCTAAGAGGTTAGTCACAATAGGTTTGGGAACCCAAATGGTGCTTTTCTTGACACCACTTTGAGCTCCCATATATTTGGCAAACACATTGCCACTTCTATCCTTCCCAAGAGAATAAGCATCATCAACTATAATAGGGTTGGATACGGTACCGTTAGTGCATGAAGAAGCAAAATGACCTTTGCCACGGCAAAGGTAGCAACACCGACTCTTCTTCTTCTTAATAGGCTCTTCAACTTGAGGAGCAATAGCTTGAGTCTTCTTGGGAGGTGGCCTTTGTTCAACTCGTGGTTGAGCACGAGATTGAACAAGAGGCCGCTTCCCTAGTTGCTTCTCACTAAGAGGCTTCTTCTTCTTCATTGGGCAATCACGAACATGGTGCCCTTCTAGCTTGCACATGAAGCAAGTGATCTTGGCCGGATTCGTGACTTGAACTTGGCCCTTCTTCTTCTCAACCTTGGACTTGTTCTTGATGTTGGAGTTGAATCCAAGTCCACTCTTGTCATTTGGGGATTGTTGCACACTCAACATGTTGTCAAGTGCCCTCTTCCCCTCATGACGCTTTTCCAAGCCTTTCTTCAAAGAAGTGGCTTGGGCCTTGAGCTCTCCTCTTTTCTCTACATGGTTAGTGACAGCACAAGAACTAGAGGAGGTAGATGCATCATTGTTAGAGCAACAAGGCAAAGCAAGTAATTCATCACATGATGTACCAACATTTTTAGTGGATGAACTACTAGGACTAGCACATGGCAATATAGCATTTTTACTTAAAGTTGTGCTAATATCCACATGAGCCTCACTTGATGTTATCTTTGTAGTGATGGCCTCATGAGCTAACTTAAGACAAGCATAGGAAGCAAGAAGTTCATCATTAGAGCTAGATAGCTTTTCATGATTTGCTTCCAACTCCTCATACTTGCTAGTTAGCAACTCAAGTTGAGCCCTTAGCTCAACATTCTCCTTCATAATAGATGCTTCACAAGAAGTGGAGTTAGTAGCACAAGCATCATTAACTTTAGGAATAGAAGAAGATAACTTGGCAAGCTCATCATTTAATCTAGCATTTTCATTTTTCGTGACTTTATATTTAGCATGAGCATGGTCACGTTCTTTAATGATTTTAGCAATTATATCATTATGAGACTCCTCGATAGAATTTAGTTTCTCCTCAAGAGAAGCACGAGTCTCTTGCTCTTCCTCAAGAGCATCTTCTAACGATGCTTTCTCCATAGCATCATCTCTTTCGATCTTACCCTTTTCTTCAAGGCTTGCTTCCAAGGCCTCAATAGTTTCCCCACGCTCAATAAGAGTGCTCATGATTTCAAAGAGGTTAGCTTGGTCACTCTTATTACTAGGAAGGGCTTTGAGAATCATTAGACCTTTATTTTGAAGAAGGGCATTAATTTTTTCCATATCAACTTCTTCATCATTATTATCATTATCATTATTATCATCATTGTCATTACTAGAAGAAGATTTAGCCATTAGACAATGAGAGGTGAAAGATGAAGAATAATTGATTTTTGAACTACTCAAGTTCAAATCTTGTTGCATAGCAAATTGGGTTTCCTCTACATTATTATTAATGCAAGAGTTAGAGGGAACACAAGAATTTTCATCATGGCAACAAGATAAAGCAAGCATATCATAAAGAGATTCATCCAAGCAAATTTTTGATGATATGCAAGGACTATCAACACTAGCATGTAAATCATTTATAGTGCTACGAGTGTTTAGGTCCAAAGATGAAGCATTGCAACAAGATAGAGATAAATGATCATCAATAATGAGCTCACTATCAAGGTTGCAAAACCTATCACTACTCACCATTACATTGGATTGTGGCTTACCACATTTTGGTGAAGTAGACGAAGACGAGAACTCGTCACGGCCGGAGGTGGAGGGAGAGCAATCATCCTCAATAAAGTTGGACACTCCATATTTTTCATGAAGCTTGGTCCAAAGCTCATGAGCATCCCGGAGAGGCATGATTGACTCAAAAACTACAACACTCACAAATTTGCAAAACTCATTAGATGCTAGAGCATCTAGATATAAGTTTTTCTCATCCTCTAAAGTCATACTTTCGTAGTCCTTTGGAGGAGAAAAACCTATATCTAGGACACGCTCTATATTGGGGTCCAAGACCCGTAAGTGATTAAGCATATGAGTTTTCCAAGCATTAAAATTTGTGCCATTAAATCTAAACAAGGAATTGTGCACTAAATCCCTAGACGACATCTTTACTCTCTAGGCGGTAAAGCCAAACAAGAGAGACGAGGCTCTGATACTGTCGTGGCGGGGTCACGGACATATCCATCAAAGACGGAAAAGTTTGTGAGGCAAGGCGGCGATGGCGTTCCGGCGGGATTGGGCACAGGCATGGCAAGAACACACGCGATGTACCCAGGTTCGGGGCCCTCCTTGTGGAGGTAACACCCCTACGTCCTGCATGTCTGATGTATATTATGGCATAGATCTCGGGCTACATGGTTGCTCCTTGAGCTGTGTTTGTCTCTCTAGCTAGAGGAAGAAGAAGGGGTAGGTGGGGATGAGAAGAGCCTCCACCTCCCAAATATGCATCTAGGGTTTTCTCTCTCCAAAGGTTGCCTCTCAAGGGCTCCCTGGTGCACCTTATAAAGGGGATGCCCAGGGGACAAAGGGGTGGCCCATTAGGCCCAACTAGTACTACTTAGGGCAGCCTGGAGCTTCCAGCCGGACGGGCTGCCTGGAGCTCTAGCCGGACGGGCTGCCTGGAGCCTCCAGCCAACAGCTTGCTTGATCCTCGTGGTTTGCTTTTCTTGTTCTTTTGTTGAGTCGTGGACTTTGGCATACCCGGGGGTCATTCCCCCGACACTAGCCCCCGAGATCGTGGAGTCTTTCTAGCTTGCTGGGAAGACTTCGCGATCTTCTCCTTGTCTTGGTTGTTGCGGATGAACTGCTGAAGTCGGAGCTGGAGCCGGCTAAAACTGGAGTCTGCAGCCGGACGAAGTCTGCTTCCGGATGGACTCTGCAGCCGGACGAAGTTGAAGTCTGCAGCCGGACGAAGTCTGCAGCCGGACGAAGTCTGCAGCCGGACGAAGTTGAAGCCTGCAGCCGGACGAAGTTGAAGCCTGCAGCCGGACGAAGTCTGCAGCCGGACGAAGTTGAAGCCTGCAGCCGGACGAAGTCTGCAGCCGGACGAAGTCTGCAGCCGGACGAAGTCTGCAGCCGGACGAAGTCTGCAGCCGGACGAAGTTGAAGCCTGCAGCCGGACGAAGTCTGCAGCCGGACGAAGTTGAAGCCTGCAGCCGGACGAAGTTGAAGCCGGATGAAAATCCTTAAAGCCAGAGTAAAAGTCCTGAAGCCGGATGAAAATCCTTGAAGCCGGATGAGAATCCTTAAAGCCAGAGTAAAAGTCCTGAAGCCGGATTAAGGTTGTGGCCAGATGAAAATCCTTAAAGCCAGAGTAAAAGTCCTGAAGCCGGATTAAGGTTGTGGCCAGATGAAAATCCTTAAAGCCAGAGTAAAAGTCCTGAAGCCGGATGAAAATCCTTGAAGCCGGATGAGAATCCTTAAAGCCAGAGTAAAAGTCCTGAAGCCGGATGAAAATCCTTGAAGCCGGAGTAAAGGCCTGAAGCCGGATTAAAGTTCTTGAAGCCGAATGAAAATTTTGGCTGGGGTGATGGAGTCCTCCGGGTCGGCGTATGCGCAGGACCCGGGAATAAGATGCCGGCTGACGGCGTGGCAGCCCCCGAGTCCGTGGCTCGGGGTGATAGTCCTCCGGGTCGGCGTATGCGCAGGACCCGGGCATAAGATGCCGGCTAACGGCGTGGCAGCCCCCGAGTCCGTGGCTCGGGGTGATAGTCCTCCGGGTCAGCGTATGCGCAGGACCCGGGCATAAGATGCCGGCTAACGGCGTGGCAGCCCCCGAGTCCGTGGCTCGGGGTGATAGTCCTCCGGGTCGGCGTATGCGCAGGACCCGGGCATAAGATGCCGGCTAACGGCGTGGCAGCCCCCGAGTCCGTGGCTCGGGGTGATAGTCCTCCGGGTCGGCGTATGCGCAGGACCCGGGCATAAGATGCCGGCTAACGGCGTGGCAGCCCCCGAGTCCGTGGCTCGGGGTGATAGTCCTCCGGGTCGGCGTATGCGCAGGACCCGGGCATAAGATGCCGGCTAACGGCGTGGCAGCCCCCGAGTCCGTGGCTCGGGGTGATAGTCCTCCGGGTCGGCGTATGCGCAGGACCCGGGCATAAGATGCCGGCTAACGGCGTGGCAGCCCCCGAGTCCGTGGCTCGGGGTGATAGTCCTCCGGGTCGGCGTATGCGCAGGACCCGGGCATAAGATGCCGGCTAGCGGCGTGGCAGCCCCCGAGTCCGTGGCTCGGGGTGATAGTCCTCCGGGTCGGCGTATGCGCAGGACCCGGGCATAAGATGCCGGCTAACGGCGTGGCAGCCCCCGAGTCCGTGGCTCGGGGTGATAGTGATGATGATGTCGAGCCACCGAGCTTCGCGGTGTGAGCGATGGCGGTGGCGTGCTCCCGAAAGCCCAGCTGCGGATGGAGCCGGTCGAAGGGGTAGTCAGCTGGAGGAGCCGGTTGGCTTGGGGACCCACTAGCCCCCGAAGCTGTCGAGGTCGTTCGGCGTCAGCGGGAGGACCTCGGCAGGTTCATGCAGAATATAGTCATCCAAGAGACAAAGTCAGTAATTAGATCTCAATATGGAAAGTTTATGCTATTTGAAATTTTGCTGTTTCCCGGTAGCCTGCATCCGGGTGCTGCAGTCTGGAAGCCGAACTGCCAGGGCGGCCGGCCTGCTTGTAGCCGGACGCGGATGGAGTCCTAGACTTCCAGTCCACCCTGCCGGCTTGACTCCTTTTTCTTCTACTTAATTTTTCAACCGGACCGGCCGGCTCCTTTTTTTTTTTTTTTTTTTTTTAAGCCGGCCCGGCCGGCTCCTCTTTTTATTTTCTTTTCTATTTTCAGCCGGCCTCCTCCCCATCGCATCCCCGGGTGGCCACCTGCGTCGCCGGGGCAGGGCCGGCACGGAGGCAGCGAGGCGGCCGGGCATGGAGCCGGAGGCGGCCGGCGCCGGCCAGGCGGGGGTGAAGGCGGCCGGAGAATAGGCCGGGCGCGGCGCGGTGGTGGAGCTCGACGCGGCTGGAGCGGGAGGCGGCCGGAGCGGAGCCGGACGCGGGCGGCGCGGAGCGGAGCCGGACGCGGGCGGCGCGGGGCGGAGCCGGCAGCCGGCCTGCGCAGGGAAGGGTGGAGGCGGCCGGAGCCGAGGCCTGCGGGGCGGGGCGGAGGCGGCCGGGGATGGCAGACTGGAGCCGAAACCGGCGAGGCGGGGCGGAGGCGGCCGGGGCTGCGTGGGAGATGAGCACGGCCTTGCCGGGTGTGGACGCGGAGCATGCGCGGATCCAGCCGGCCCGGCCGAAGGCGGAGGATACGCGCGACCTCGAGGACGCGCAGGCGCGAGGCGGAGGCGAAGGTTGAGCCGAGGCGAGGCGTGGGAGTCGAGCACGGCCTTGCCGGGTGTGGACGCGGAGCATGCGCGGATCCAGCCGGCCCGGCCGAAGGCGGAGGATACGCGCGACCTCGAGGACGCGCAGGCGCGAGGCGGAGGCGAAGGTTGAGCCGAGGCGAGGCGTGTGGTCCGGAGAGGAGCGGCGCGTGCGAGGACGGGGATGGACGGCGGCCAGACGGGGTAAAGCCGACGCGGGTGGAGGAGCGCGGGCGTAGGCGAGCGCGGGAAGAGGCCGCAGATGTTGGTGTCGATCTGCTGCTGCTGCTCCTGCTTCATGTGTTGGTGAGGACGAGTGCGTGGAGCTCGAGGAGGTCGGACGCGCGCGTGCGCGGGGCAGGAGCCGCGCGGACGCGGTGGTGGCACGGTCGCAGGAGGAGATACCCGCGCGTGCGCGGGGATGACGAGGATGACACAGATGAAGCGGAGATGCGGGGTAGGTGGTGCAGAATTGCAGATCGTGGGTTGGGGACGAGGACGAGCTCGGCTGCGGGCAGTCTTGGCCACTCTGCTTCGGATTCTTGCCCGGATCCTGACGTGGATGGAGCTCTTGTTCGATTCCCAGGCTTGGATTTCCTCTGAGTGCGCGAGCGAGCGCACGGCCAGCCGAACGGGTGCGGGAGACGGCCAGCGCGAGGGAGGTCGGGGATTCGCCAGTACTCAGCGTGTGGACGGGCGGGTGAGGACGACGCAGACACGGCCACGGGAGCCACAGCGACGCCAACCGCCGAAGAGAGCTTGGTGAAGACCTTGAGGAGACGACGATGGCGATGAAGAGGGATCCCGCCGAGAACGGGATCCGCTCGCCGCTTGCCCCACGGTGGGCGCCAAATGTCGTGGTGGTGTCACGGACATATCCATCAGAGACGGAAAAGTTTGTGAGGCAAGGCGGCGATGGCGTTCCGGCGGGATTGGGCACAGGCATGGCAAGAACACACGCGATGTACCCAGGTTCGGGGCCCTCCTTGTGGAGGTAACACCCCTACGTCCTGCATGTCTGATGTATATTATGGCATAGATCTCGGGCTACATGGTTGCTCCTTGAGCTGTGTTTGTCTCTCTAGCTAGAGGAAGAAGAAGGGGTAGGTGGGGATGAGAAGAGCCTCCACCTCCCAAATATGCATCTAGGGTTTTCTCTCTCCAAAGGTTGCCTCTCAAGGGCTCCCTGGTGCACCTTATAAAGGGGATGCCCAGGGGACAAAGGGGTGGCCTATTAGGCCCAACTAGTACTACTTAGGGCAGCCTGGAGCTTCCAGCCGGACGGGCTGCCTGGAGCTCTAGCCGGACGGGCTGCCTGGAGCCTCCAGCCAACAGCTTGCTTGATCCTCGTGGTTTGCTTTTCTTGTTCTTTTGTTGAGTCGTGGACTTTGGCATACCCGGGGGTCATTCCCCCGACAGATACCAATTGAAAGAACAAAAATACCCGAGATGTCGCCTAGAGGGGGGGGGTGAATAGGCGATTAACACTTTTTCTAATTAGGGGCTTGATAATTGCGGAATAAAACTATGTGTTTAAATTACCAAGCCAACAACCTAATATGCTAGGGTTACCTATGTGCACCAACAACTTATGCTAAGCAATTAAAGCAACAAGGTGATAGCAAGATATGAACTTCAAGCACGAAGGCTATCACAATGTAAATTGCATAAGTAAAGCTCGGGTATAGAAATAACCGAGGCACACGGAGACGAGGATGTATTCCCGAGTTCCTCCTTGTTAAGGGAGTACGTCTCGTTGGAGGGGTGTGAGCTCGCCACAAGAGGCCTACTCAAGATGCCACAAAGGCCTCACCCTATTCTCCGATGAACCGCACCCAAAGGTTTGGTTCACCTTCCACTATCGGAATCCTTCGGGGCGGATTCCGGAGCCCTTTACAACTTCTTCTTGGGGCACACACCCACAACTCAATTGGGGGCTCCCAAACTCGTGCCGAAGCTTCACAACTCGAATTCTTCGCGGCACCTCCAACCGTCTAGGGTACACAATGCACCCAAGAGGCAACAAGCTCTTGGGAACACAATGCACCCAAGAATAACAAGCTCTCAACGTCGATCTTCACGTATCACCGTAGGGAGAGCAATCCGATGCAACAAATGCAAGAGGCAAGAGCACACAAAGTGGTCAAGTCCTTCACTCTCAAATTCTAACCAAGCAACAAATGCTTTGGGGGGAATAAAAGAGTAAGAACAAAGGGGATGAACACAAAGCAACCCCAAAATCTAGATCCACTAGTTCCCCTCACTTAGAGGAGATTTTGATTGGTGGAGATGTAGATCTAGATCTCCTCTTTTGAATCCCTAAATTTGGGCAAGAATCATTGGAGGGATTGAGAGGAATCAAAGCTTTGGAGGTCAACAATGGAGGAGTGAGAGAAGCTCCAAAACTTGGGAACCATTGGGGAAGAAGACCCCTTAAATAGGTCCCCACCAAATCCAACCGTTGGGGGCAGTTTTTCCTGCGCGGGCCGGAAGTTCCGGCATTTACCCCGGAATTTCCGGAGCCCCCGGAGCGACCCGGACACCCTGGGAAGCTCTCTGGACATGGTCCGGAACTTTGGACCGGAAATTTGGCTGGAAATATCCGGGGGGACGGAAATTCCGGCCTAAGGGCCGGAACTTCCGGCCCTGTGAAAACTGCAAAAAGTGCAAAACGAAAACAGACATATCTTTCGCATCCGGACTCCGTTTTCGATGATCTTGGACTCGTTGGAATCGTAACAACAAGCTCTACAAGAATATACAAAGAAACATCATAGTCCAAAAAGGGAGCATAAAACCAAATGGGAAAAGGTAAAGCCATTCTATTAAAGAACAACCGGTAAATCTTCCAATATCAAGAACCCAACAAGTTTTTCATCCGGACTCCGTTTTCGATGATCTTGGGCTCGTTGGACTCGCAACGAAAAGCTCTACAAGATCATGCAGAGAAACATCATTGTCCATCATGATATTATAAAAGCAAATGGGAAAAGGTAAAAGCTCCTTTTCGCAAACCGAAAAAACCAAATCTTTTGCAAATGAAGTCCGAATGAAATAAAACCAATTTTGTTGGAAAGAGGACGACAAATGCTACCTTTGAAAAAAGCAAACAAGCAAAGGAGATTTTGCAAAGAAATGGAAGAGATAAATCTTCCGCACGGATGAACCGGCAAAATCTCCAATACCGAAACCGCAATAGAAGACGCAAATGCAAACCGTTTTCGGTGACCTTGGCTTTGTCATCACAAGCATGACAAGCACCAAGACCACACCACGATAAGATCCAAATAAGAACCAATAAAGATGATTGCATGGATGCAAAAGTTTGAGCTCTCCACGAACGATACGATCACGAAACTCGGTCGAGAGCCCCTCTTGATAGAACGGCTATCTATCCTATAACCCGGTCTCTCACTAAACACCATGAGACCGGTAAAATAGAAACCCTATCAAGATCATACCTTTGCCTTGCGTATTAATCCACTTGAGGTCGACGAAGACGATCTTCATCTCCTCAAGACGCATCACCTTTCTTGATTGCGCTTCGTTTGGTGAAGATTCACATGACGCTCCCCCATACACCAAGATGGGGAAAGCACTCTTCGACATATCTTCACTTGGACTTGAGGGTTGATCAATCCGCACAAAGCCTTGATCAACCCAAAACTTCTTCTTCTTCCCTTGAGCTTGACTCCAACAAATGGAGGTCAAGCAACGCACCTTGACTCCAACACATGGAGACAAGCTTGGCCTTGATCAACAAATGATCTTCAACCTTGACCTTGACTCCAACCAATGGAGACAAGCAAGCTTGGCCTTGGTCAACAAATGATCTTGACACAAGCTAAAGGACAACCTACACATAGAGCTCAACACAAATATTAGTCCATAGAGATTGTCATTAATTACCAAAACCATGCATGGGATCAACCATGCACTTTCAATAGCCTAAGCAAATTCGGACCTCCGGGGTAATCCAGTCAGTTAGCCAACTAGAGCCCGGTGTTTTAACCTTTAAAGGGGAGTTCATGTTCAAGAACTCTATTTGGTGGCTAACTGCGAAAGCTATGGATATGAATGAATGCGATGCTCCAGAATCAAACAAGACGGTAGCTGGATATCCATTGAGGTAGAGCTCACCCATGAGAACACCGGGGTCCTCTTCAGCGGCTTCAGCAGAGACGTGGTTCAGACGACCACGGCTAACAGTCGCAGCCTTGGCAGCAGGTGTGGAAGGTGCTGGTGCAGGTGTAGAGCCCCTGGCCTTCTGAGGACACTCACTGGAGTAGTGACCTGGCTGACCACAGGCGTAGCAAGTGAGCCCTGGCGGTGCAGGCGGACGAGGACGGAACCCACTTCCAGCCGCACCCACAGTCGATGTAGCTGGGCGAGGCGGAGGTGGCTTGTGTCCTGTAGGCTTGGGCACGAAAGGAGCACGGGGCACCGAGCTGAACGGCACGAATACCCTGCGCTTCTTGGCTTCGGAGGAGGAGGAGCCCTGGTTGTCCACTGGAGCTGACTTCCTGGAAGACTCTAGCTCCTTCCTGCCTTGCTCCAGAGTGAGAGCCTGGTTGTACAGCTCCTGGAAGGACGGGAACTTGAAGGGCAACAGCTCATAATGAAGCTGTGGATTCAGTCCCTTGCGGAACAGATATTGCCGGTCCTCATCATTGGTCACATCTCGAGGTGCGTAGCGAGACAGGTGATTGAACTCCCGCCCATAAGCTTGGAGATCCATCCGTCCCTGGTTCAGATTCAGGAACTCCCTTCTCTTCAAGTCCATGACGGGCTTGGGGATGTAGGCCGCACGGAAGGCAGTGCGGAATTCCTCCCAGGTGAACACATGACCAGCAGTAGTCATTGCCACATGGCTTTCCCACCAAGAGCCAGCGGCTCCCATCAGAAGGTAGGTTGCAAAATTCACTTGTTCCGCAGCCGGAACATGTAGCGCGGTAAACTTGCGCTCCAGGGCACGCAGCCAATCATCAGCATCTAACGGCTCCTTGGCATAGGCGAAGGTGGGAGGCTGGGATTTCAGGAAGTCATTGAGGTTGTTACATTCAGTATTTCTCCGAGCCCCCTGCTGCACTAACTGCGCGAGAAGATTCTCGTTGCGCAGACGGCCCTCTTCGATGATCATCAGTACCTCCGCCATAGAGGGTGGCGGCGGTAGCTCAGTGTTGCTTTGCTCACCACGACGGGTAGGAGCCATTCTGGAGATATGAACAAGGACACAGTTAGTATCCATCCCAGAATAAGCAACCACGGACGGCAACAATTTAGCAGGAATGAGCAAGGAAGAACATGTATCATCGCATCAACATGGCAGGAAAATAATTGAACTTAGCAGACATTAGCCAGTCGGAATAAAACCCATTAAGTGATTCAAGTACAAGCTCACAAGCTTTTAGTACGCATTACACGAATGGGAAGAACGGATGATACAAGTCATTAGGTTCGAAGCAACAACTCCGACTCGAAAGCAACCACTACAGACAGTGGGTATCTTGCACATCACGCAGGAAGGCAAGATACGATACAAGGTACCCGCAGATACCAGTCGCCTAGAAGTACTGAGAACTCTCCGGGAGAAGCACAGAACGAGTGCGGAAACGGCGTGCACTGGCTGGCTGGTCGACATACGGCGGCGTGTGGACGTCGCCCCCGGCTGCTCTAGCAGGTCCTCGTGGTGGAACGGTGCCACCCACCCTTGGGCTGCTCATGTAGTTGGGCAGCTCCATTGGCAGAGGCGAAAGGAGATTTGGAGGAAGTATACCAGTATGGACGTACTGCTCCAGGTTCATCAGCGTCTGCCGGTGACTCTCACGAGCGGCCACCGTGTAGAGGTACCACTGACGAGCACGAAGGTCCAACGCTCTCACCAACTCGATAAGAGCTCGGTGGCTGGGGTCTGGCTCGGCCGCTGGGTTGGAGTACCTCGCGACATAGCAGCCCTCCAGACTGTCATCAGCCGCGGGGAAATGGTAAAAATCTGAAATTGGATTGTCCAGGTAATCACTGTTCCCGCGGTACACAGCGAGGCCGTTGAAGGCAGCGTAGAACCCACCTTCCAGTTTGGTGGCCGTTGAAAGCAACAAAGCAAGGCTGAGTATGACGTACTCGCAAGAATTAGTAGGGCGATATAGGCCCGATGCTGACGGAGGCTACAAAGCTATATAAGTGGTTGTTTTGCATAAAGCTAGTTTTGTTTCCTTCCGAAGACTAGGACTCATGGCATCGTCTAATCAGAAGGTTTTCATAAGGGGATAAGAGGGTAACACTTTTCTCTTCGGTTCACAGGGAACCTACTGTATTCAGCAACTCCACTTATCTACACCAAGGCACTCCCTCGAATCTCCCTCGAGGAAATTGATGGGGGGATACTTTATAGGTAGGCCCATGGACCCGGAAAGTAGACCCGCCAAGACCAAGAAGGCCAAAGCCGAGTCACGTGTCAAGTCACATGGGCTGGGCTGGAGACAAGCCGACCAAGGCCCATGATGAAGAAAGGACCCATCGAGAAGGAGTCCAAGTACAACCCGGAGTTCTAGTTTGGGAGGACAAAGCCTAGAGTAGGACTCCGTATATGAGAAGAACTCGATACAGATTGTAAGTCCAGGAACCCGCCACCTTTATAAGGGGGGTCCTGGATCGTAGTAAGTAAGCTTCAACCAGTAGAGAGAAACCCTAGCCACCAGAGAGAAGTCGCCGGCTCCTGAGTTGTAGGAGCCGGGTCCTTGTAATCGAGATCTAATCAAGAGCAATAACATAGAAGCAGGAAGTAGGTCTTTACCTCTAATCAGAGGGGCCGAACCTGGGTAAATCCTTGTTCCCCGGTGAGATTAATCGTTCCCACGTACTTCGATCACCAATGGCCCCAGAACTCATCTTCCCTGAGGAAGAACTTGCCGTGACAACCCCACGACAGTTGGCGCCCACCGTGGGGCCTATGGTGACAAAAGGAGTTGAGATCGTTGGAGCTGCTCGTCGGGCCATGGAGAAACTCGCCATCGGGCGAGTCTACACTGATGAGCATGGAGAAACAGAGATCGATGACTCAGGCTGGACTTCGGAGATGAACGAAGTCGATGAGGGATACCAGCTTGTCTTTGGAGGAATCAACGTGTTTTTTTTTGAGGTATAAGGACTGTGAGGCAAAAGCCCCACAGTATTTTATTTCACGTGGACAAAAAAAAAAGTAATATGTACAGGGGTATATACAAACACCTACCTCCTACTACCTTTATACATAGTTTACAATAAGCTGCCTATCCAGGCTATCAAAGCTTGTTTATGCTTAGGCTTAATTCTATGCTCAAGCATAGAAATATCATGAACAAAACCCCTCTTCCAGTCAGCAAAGCTGGGCCTTTCATCTTCAAAAATCTTACCATTTCTTTGCTTCCAGATGTTCCAACAAGCTAAAATAACCACCTCCATAAAAAATGGCTGCTTGAAATCCTTCCTAGCCTGAACTGCAGCTGACTGAATATCCTGTCCCAAGGACCAATCTATTTGCAAATATGTCCAAATTCTGTAACTGAAGTTACACACAAAGAACAAATGCATCCTGTCTTCATAACTTCTATTGGGACAAAGCACACAGTGATAGTCATCTGTCACTTGCCAGTTCCTTCTTTTCAGAAGGTCCTTTGTATTAAGTCTGTCATTGAGCAGGAGCCAGGCAAAAAACTTGGTCCTCATAATACAACTCGACTTCCAAATCCACTTAGAAATACCCAGCCCAGAAACCTCAGCAGGAATCAACGTGTTCGTCGGGATGGTTTGCGCGTCGGGTCTTCGCGCGAACTCGGCGGAGTCAGTACCAGAACCAACCGTTGTCGTCGAGTCCGACGGCGAGGAGTCGGTCGGAACTTCAGAGGTCGGCATCATCGCCGAGTCTGAGGAACCCCTAGCTGAGAAACCAGAGATGCTTCAAGAGTCAGATTCAGATTACGATGCAGATTCAGAGTCCATCCTACCCTTGTTTGAAGATCGGCTTGGGTACGGGATAGAGGAAGAGGATTATGAGGAGTCGCCAGTACGCGCTCGTGTTGTGGGAGTCTACATGTCTGGAAACAATCAGTTTGATCCGGCTCTATTGACGAAGGAAATTAATGCAAATAACGCCGCAGAGAGGGCGGCTGAGTTAACCAACGCTCGCGTTGCGTTGCAGAAGCAACTAGCTGATATCACAGAGGCAAACCGTAGACTGGCCGAAGAGCAGGCCCGAGTCCAGGATGAAGCTCAGATCGTACGGAGGCGCCGTGAGGAGCTTACTTCAATTCAACACCGCAGAGCCAGGAGTCGCTTGCATGATGGAGTCCACATCAATCCAACCAATTTATTCACCACACCTAATGGTCCAGGCAGAGGAGCCGGACTAGGAGGCTCAGCAGCAGCAGGAGGCGCCGCAGGAGGAGCCGGAGGAGGACCACCACCACCACCACCACCCCCAGAAGGACCGGAAGGCAGCCGTACCAACGGACCACCGCCTGAAGGAGGAGTCGGAGGAGGAGCATCTGGTGGCTTAGGATCTCAGCCCAACAGATTTCACACCCCAGAGGGACATTACTCCAATCCTATGGACAACATTCATGCGGCGACTCTGAGATTGGAGAATATCTTGGTACGAGAGGGACCAGCGGGTCAGGAGACTCGTGATGCTATCGAGCTGCTGAAGACAGCTTTAACTCAGCAAGCTTTGTATCCAACTTTTCCAGACGCAAGTAGGCTACATTCAACACCTTTCAACTCAGGCATGAGGAGTCGGCACGGTGAGTCCAACCCGGCCAACTCTACGAGTGCGAGGCGTCGTGAACTAGTGAGGAATCGTGCAAACATACCAACCGCTTCACAAGCTCAGCTAGTGGTTGATGAAGCAAGGCAACGACGAGAAAGAGAAGCAGCAAGAGCTCGGGAGGCAGAGAGGGACAGAGCGTTAGTGGGTGCGGCCAACCCGCCTCAGCCAACCCGGGTGCACGAGGAGGTGACTTCTCCTGGTGCTTCCCCAGCATTAACAGGACCAGAGTGCCTGTCTGATGCCATCAGATCCGAGTCCTTCCCCAGCAGTTTCAAGGAGCCGCGCAAGGTTCCAAACTATGAGCCCAACATGGACCCGACCTCTTGGTTGGGTACATACGAGATGGCAATGAGTATTCGCAATGCCACAGGTAATCTGTGTGCCAAGTTCATGTATCTTATGATGGAGGGAGCAGCCAAGGTTTGGATGCGCAACTTGCCTCCTAGGTCAATCAACTCTTGGGAGCAATTGAAGGCGGCTTTTATTCAGAACTTCCAGGGCACATGCAAAAAGCTCAGCACCATCGAGGACCTGGAGCGGTGTGTTCAGAGGAAGGGCGAGTCAGCAAGGCACTGGATGAAGCGAGTCTCAGAGATCATTAACTCCTCACAAGGACTCCCACCAGTTTCAGTGTTAATGGCAATGGAGAGAAATTGCAGTTACAATCCCTTGAGTTGGAAGCTAGGTCGTATGAAGGAGAGCCTGAATCAAGGTATTCCCCTTACGATTGGTGAGATCATGGCAGGTGCTAATAAGCATGCTGCCACAGACAAAACAAAGGATCAGGAGGAAGGGACTAAAGGACAAGGTGGCAACGGTCAGAGTCAGAACCAGAATCAAAACCAGAACCAAGGTGGTGGCAAGCGGCCGTATGGAGACAACTCTGACCTAGTGGCCAACACAAACGCTGGAGTCAGACGCAAGGACAATAATTCTGGTGGATACCAAGGCCGTACTCCAAGCACAGAGGAGGTCTTGAGGATTCCATGCCCTAAACATGCCAAGAACGGTAGATGCGGTCATACCTTGGGACAGTGCGTAGATTTGCAGCGCGCCAGGTTCCAAGGGCCAGGAGGAAACAATGGAGCCGGAGGACCCGGCAATAACGGTGGAGGAGCCGGCAATAATTCAAACCAACCTCAAGGAGGAGGTAACCAGCAGGGCGGGTTCCAGCAGAACCCGAAACAGCTTCATGATGGCAATGGACAATACTATGTCACAACTCGGCAGCCAAACCTGAGTCATGGCAGTTACCATGTCTTCACAACAAGCACGTCCAAACGTTCCAAGAAGTTAAAGGTTAGAGCTGTTAATGCAGTAGAGCCGGCCCTTCCACAGTGGCTCAGGTGGTCAGAGCAAACCATCACATGGAGTCGGGCAGATCATCCTCCAAGAGTCGACGACCCAGGGCAGCTAGCCTTGGTAGTGGCACCTCAAGTTGGGGGCTATACATTGAACAAAGTGCTTATGGATGGTGGAAGTAGTATCAACATCTTATATTATGACACATTCAAGAGGATGCAGCTGCAAGATAGACAGCTAATTCCAACAGAGACAGTGTTCCATGGGATAGTACCAGGAAAGTCGGCCAAACCCATTGGTAAGATTTACCTTGAGGTTGCTTTTGGCACAGTGGAGAATTTTCGTTCAGAGATTATGCCTTTTGAGGTAGTGGATCTTAAGAGTCCATATCATGCTCTCTTTGGTCGACCTGCATATTTTAAGTTTATGGCCAGACCATGCTATGTTTACTTGAAGCTCAAGATGCCAGGTCCAGCAGGAGTCATTACAGTTAATGGCAGCAGACAGATGGCATTGGAGTGCGAGTTAGGTGATGCAGCTGTTGCGCTTTAAACGGGGCCCCACACTCGCAAATCGAGAGTCGCCAAGGTGTTTGATCAACCACACCTAAGATCCGGGTACCTTGACGCCGAGGGTGATGCACCGCAGCTCACGTCGAAGGAGATCCGTCCGGAAGTGCGATACGCAGGACATCCGGCGGACGCTTTTTAGACCAGACGCCCCGCTTGCCCGGGAGGGACCCCGTCAGGGCTTGCGGCGACGATTGGTTGCTCTAGGTCGGCCTAACCGCCCCTAGAGCCTCGTGGCTTCGCAGATCGCCGGCATAGCTAGCAAACTACGAAGGAACGAGAAGCATAGGTACAGGGGCAAGGGTAGATGAAAAGATAGATTGATTGATATGTCGATTGGGTGTTGTTCTTTTCAATCGGCCGTGCACCTTTATATAGGTGGCCTGGTCTTTGGCGTACAAGCAAAGGACTTATCTAGTCTTTCCTTACAAGAAAAGTACATTAATCCACGTCCTAAACCCTAGTCCTAGTCCAAGTCGAACTCCTGTCCAGATTCGCAGCTCCTCCTGTCCTGCTTCTTGCCGTGGACGCCAAAGTCACATATTAACTCGGATGGATATGGCACAAAGACCAAACTTGTACGTCTCGACGAGGCGAACAACTCTCGCGATGATCACTTTTCCATCCGAAGCCATCTTGATAGCTATCCGGGTCCATCTTGATCTGCTGGTCTAAATCTGGCAGGTGACAGGTTAAGTCGGCCGTTCTCTGTCATGGCTCTGCAGGCTGCACCTTAACCCGGATCGCGATGACTCCAAAAGCATAGTTGTAGATCTAGACGACGCGCACAACTTCCGTGTTAAGCACTCCTCCATATGAGGTATCCTTCATGGCGCCATAGTACGAGTTAAGGTCCTTCTCGGCATGTCGCCTTTCCTCGGTGGTGTTTTGCCGGGTTGCCAAGCTTTCCCGGGTCCTTGAGCACGACTCGGCTCCATAGCGAATGCAGGCTGTGAACTCGGCAATGCCGACTCAAAGATAAGCCGGCTTGTGGCTACTGCTGGGACATGAAATGCCGGCTCCTTGAATGAAGTCGGCTCCGATGGTGACTCCTTGGAAAATGTCAGCTCCTCGATGATGGTCGGCCTCTGGATGGTGGCCGACTCCTGGGCAATGACCGGCTCCTGGATGATGGCCGGCTCCTGGATGATGGTCGGCTCCTGGGAGAACGTCGACTTCTGGGGATGACCAACTTCTGGGAAAATCAACTCCTTGATAATGGCCGGCTCCTGGGAGAACACCGGGTCCTGGGACATGGTGGCCTGCAGCCTGGTGGCTTGCCGATATAGCTCCTTCTCCTTTGTCCGTGTCTTGGAGTCCTCCTGAGTGCGTCTCGCCTAAACCAAAGACATCCAGGGCCATGCCGACCAAGTGCCAAAAATGGGTGCGAACACATGCCCCCCTGTTTTCTGGTAGAGTTTGCGTGCCACGAAAATAATTTTCCTAGGGTCTTGGTATTAGCACGATGTCAACACTCCATCGGCCTTGTATGCTAAGGACGATAATCCTTTTGTTGACCATATGCTCAGACTAGCTGCCATCTGGGTAGAGCCACTTCAGAATTTCGTCGTTGATAGCACAAGCTCCATCATATATGCATCCTGTGGTGCAGCTTGCCTGATCGTCCAATTCGGATCCTGCAGATAAAAGAAACAGATACCTTGCACTAAATCCTTGTTAGCAACCGACTCAATAATTAAGCCGGTCTTGCCGATATTGGCGAAACTCAGCATCGGCTTCGAGGATAGAGACCATGAGCCAGATGTTGACTTTGCCAACACAATGTATTCTTGGGGCGATATGCAAATATCGGCCATGCGTCCTCATCTCAAAGGACTAGGGGAATCCATCCACCAAAGCGTGAATAACCGAAATAACTCAGATATTTCGGCTGGGGATAAATGTCTGGATGCTGGCTTTGATGGTATGGCTGAAGAACATGGATGACGCACCGTCTAAGGTCTCCTTTGATGAGATGAAAATTGCCGACTTCCGCTGGCTCCATGCTTGCCCTTCTCCACTCCTGCCGACTTCGTAACAGGAGCTGGCACGTCAATCTCAGCGTGCAGACTTTGCTTGGGAACCCATGCCATGTTCCTCTTCTTCAGCTCGTCGGCCCTAAGCTGCTCCAACTGTCCTTTTTGCCAATGTGATAAGCCGTTTAAGCATTTCGGCTGTGACTTTGATTTATGCATTGGCAGCTTCTCCTTGGGCTTGTGCACCTCCTGCTTGGCTTGTCTAGACTCGACAATTGGGTCCTTAAAAGCAACTCGCCTTACTTCCTTGCCCTTGATAGCCAACGTCAACTCGGCTGGCCTTTTGATACTTGGAGTCGAATCTGAATCAACGCACTTGCGACCATCCCTTTTCACTCGGTAGACTTGCTTCACCACTTCCTTCTTCCTCCACGAGCTCCGGGCCGACTCGTCATTGAGTCGGTCTCTATCATGTGTTCGTCGACTTGTCCCTCTTGGAGCTGCGTAAAGTTGGCGAGGTAATTTAGTATAAGATGGATGGTGTGCCCGTGAGTCATACCTATCCCTTGATGGATATGAATAGAAGCCGGTTTGGGAAGGTATGGACGACTTCGGCATTGGCGGCTCGAAAGGAGTACGTGGAGTCGGCACGTCGAGCTTCTTTCGCCAATCTCGATCTTCTGACTTGCGCCCTGGGGGTGACCTCGATACCTTTGCGTCAGCTGGCCGATGAGCACTTTTCGCTTCGCTTATCCTCTGGTATTTCTCCAATAATTGAGCGAAGGTGACTTTTGATTTCCTCCTCCTGTGCTTATCGCTGCCTTTATCTTTTTTGGCTTTGCTGGCATCGGTCTCTAGATTTTGTGGTTGCCCCCCAATGTTGGAAGTCTTCGCTACAACTTTGATGGAACGTTCGTCCTGAAAATTGCCGACTCGATTGCCGACTTGAATAACCTCTTTGATTGACGACTCGATCTCATCAGCTTTATTGTGTACCCATCCATCTTTGGATGAGTCGGCTTGAGGTAGCCGATTCAACTCTTGGTTGCTATCAAGTCCAGTTTGTGCCAACTGATCATCAGCTTGTGTCCCACCAACTTCCATTTGTCCCTGAACGGTCAATTGTGCAATTTGATGATGCACGTTGCAGTCTTGAACACCCGGCTCGCACGAATCCTGGACTCGTCCTTCTCCTGACGACTCGGCATAATGATCGTCTATGATAATTGGATTAGCCAGTGATGCACCGACAATGCGATCATGTACACCCGGACTGAAGGTACACTGCTTATCTTGTAACCGATAATCTGATACCGGTTTTGGATTTAAGCAACCGAGTGGTGCCGGCTCAATGCCACCCGACTCGGCTTTGCATCGTATCTTGTCCTCCTTTTCTGATACTCTCGAATCGGCTATTTGGAGGAGTTGGGAACCTGGCCTTATGTTTCTGCAATCAAAATAATTACAGAATATACGTCTCATCTGAGACCAAATGTTAGCCAGGCACGTAACAAGCAAAGTTGTCCATATGAATATGAAATTTAGCTGGCATGACAGGAACAACTTTGGTTGTGATAGATTGTCACTATCAGCTCCTATGCTTGGTATTATATGTTGACCGGCATGATTAGCGACAAGATTATTCCTAACAAACAAGTTACTCATCTCGATCGGTCTTTTAAAGTTAAATAGAATCAAGCTAGTAGATGTATCAATAATATAATTCTGACCTGATCGAAAAACAAGTAAATTGTCGGCTAGGCGTACCTCTTCGAAGACGCTGGGAGAACTCGGTAGTGGCACAAAAGGAACAACGCTTTGCTCCGTCTCTGGATAGCTCCCCAACGCTTCGACTTTCTCTTCCAGATCCCGAGTTACGTCTTGTGTACGTTCTTCATTAACCGAACATTGTCCGGCTTCATCATATTTGGCACGGAACTCGTAGGGTAGCAAGTATGCTCCCACACATCCAGAAAAGTCGAGCACAGCCGACTCCCGTCGCTTACC
Source organism: Puccinellia tenuiflora (assembly GCA_012064385.1). Lineage (NCBI taxonomy): Eukaryota > Viridiplantae > Streptophyta > Magnoliopsida > Poales > Poaceae > Puccinellia > Puccinellia tenuiflora. The sequence continues at coordinate 140,328 of QRDG01001950.1, forward strand.
GTGCTCTGGATCGACGAATTTCTCCTCTGTCGGCTTGGTAGACTCGGCATTACCCGAAATGCCGGGTTCGGTTTCCGCTAAGTCGGCTGTGTCTGCCGGGTCGATCTCATGCTGTTGATTGGACTCGGCACATGCATTTTCAAACCCGGCTACTGCCGACTTGACCGTACTAGCCGAATCAACCCTTTCCTGGTCGGCTCGCAGAGATTCGTCTTCTTTCTTTGGCAACGCAGAGGATTCAGCATGATTGTTGCATGGGGGATCGGACCTGGCAATATCTTCCTCGAGCTTTGCATAAAACTTCTGCAAGTCTTCCTCCTCATGCTTTTTCTTGAATGCTTTGAATTCCTCTCTGCGCTTCCTTTTGAAAACTTCAAAGCCTTGACGTTGTTCGTCGGATAATTGTTCCCAAGTTGGCGTAGTGAAGTCACCGGTGTTAGCTGCTGCATCTCTAGTATCCGGCTTCCCGGATTTATCCGAGTTGTTTGACTCGGCTGTAACCGACGTTGAGTCGGTCGTACTGGTCGAATCAACCTTTTCCCGGTGTCTGGCTTGCAGCGTTTCACCTTCTGTAGTGCGTGTAGTATCATCATAGGATTGCCCCCCGAGTCCATTGAAATATTTCGGCTGTGGTGCGCCGAAAATTTGCAGTGGTGAGTGGGAGGTATTATTGGCTGTAATAATCTGAGTCGGCACCTGTACTCCTGTAGAATTTCTATATAACAGGTCATAAGCAATGAGTTTAGCCGATTCACAGAAATCATATAGCGCCGAGTCATCAACTCCAAGAGGCGGTGTATAACTCGGCTGAGAGTAACTCGGCTGAGAGTAACCGGCCACATAGCTCGTAGAACCATAGCCGATTCCCTCATCCATCGGCCTGTTTAAGGATGATCCCGCATACTGCGAGTTGGCAGCCGATGAATAAAACTGTGAGACATCTTCTAGCCTATGAAGTGTCCCATGTTGATCAATCGAGTACTCAATGTTATTCATCGGCCTATAATCTGGGGCAGCCGATGCACGAGAACTCGGATCTGTTTGTCGTGTGTAGAATCGGTGATCCTCTATCGGCCTCTGCTCATAGCTATATGGAAGATAACTAGAACCAGCCGATATAGGATGTCCATCCACACCGACATAAGGGCAATTTGCATCTACATAATTTGATTGATGATACATGCTTCCTCTGCAGATTGATGCCTCTTGATGCGCTCCTAATTGCAAGAACGGGCTGTAGATTGTTTGACGCTTCTTCCCCAGCGGAGTCGCCAAAAAGTGTGTTGCGCTTTAAACGGGGCCCCACACTCGCAAATCGAGAGTCGCTAAGGCGTTTGATCAACCACACCTAAGATCCGGGTACCTTGACGCCGAGGGTGATACACCGCAGCTCACGTCGAAGGAGATCCGTCCGGAAGCGCGGTACGCAGGACATCCGGCGGACGCTTTTTAGACCAGACGCCCCGCTTGCCCGGGAGGGACCCCGTCAGGGCTCGCGGCGACGATTGGCTGCTCTAGGTCGGCCTAACCGCCCCTAGAGCCTCGTGGCTTCGCAGATCGCCGGCATAGCTAGCAAACTACGGAGGAACGAGAAGCATAGGTACAAGGGTAAAGGTAGACGAAAAGATAGATTGATTGATATGTCGATTGGTGTGTTGTTCTTTTCAATCGGCCGTGCACCTTTATATAGGTGGCCTGGTCTTTGGCGTACAAGAAAAGGACTCATCTAGGCTTTCCTTACAAGAAAAGTACATTAATCCACGTCCTAAACCCTAGTCCTAGTCCAAGTCGAACTCCTGTCCAGATTCGCAGCTCCTCCTGTCCTGCTTCTTGCCGTGGACGCCAAAGTCACATATTAACTCGGATGGATATGCCACAAAGACCAAACTTGTACGTCTCGACGAGGCGAACAACTCTCGCGATGATCACTTTTCCATCCGATGCCATCTTGATAGCTATCCGGGTCCATCTTGATCTGCTGGTCTAAATCTGGCAGGTGACAGGTTAAGTCGGCCGTTCTCTGTCATGGCTCTGCAGGCTGCACCTTAACCCGGATCGCGATGACTCCAAAAGCATAGTTGTAGATCTAGACGACGCGCACAACTTCCGTGTTAAGCATTTATGAGGTATCCTTCATGGCGCCATAGTACGAGTTAAGGTCCTTCTCGGCATGTCGCCTTTCCTCGGTGGTGTTTTGCCGGGTTGCCAAGCTTTCCCGGGTCCTTGAGCACGACTCGGCTCCATAGCGAATGCAGGCTGTGAACTCGGCAATGCCGACTCAAAGATAAGCCGGCTTGTGGCTACTGCTGGGACATGAAATGCCGGCTCCTTGAATGAAGTCGGCTCCGATGGTGACTCCTTGGAAAATGTCAGCTCCTCGATGATGGTCGGCCTCTGGATGGTGGCCGACTCCTGGGCAATGACCGGCTCCTGGATGATGGCCGGCTCCTGGATGATGGTCGGCTCCTGGGAGAACGCCGACTTCTGGGGATGACCAACTTCTGGGAAAATCAACTCCTTGATAATGGCCGGCTCCTGGGAGAACGCCGGGTCCTGGGACATGGTGGCCTGCAGCCTGGTGGCTTGCCGATATAGCTCTTCTCCTTTGTCCGTGTCTTGGAGTCCTCCTGAGTGCATCTCGCCTAAACCAAGGACATCCAGGGCCATGCCGACCAAGTGCCAAAAATGGGTGCGAACAGCAGCTATGGCTGAGACAGCTTGTGCACAAGAGGAGCTGAAGTTTTACAAGGCAAATGTGGACCCGGAGGACAACTCGGTCCTTAAGAAGCCGGCCACAGAGGAAAAGATGAAATTCAAGTCAGCTCAGGACACAAAGCAAGTCGACTTTACCCCTGGTGATTCTTCCAAGCAGTTCACCATTGGGGCACACCTCTCTGATAAATAGGAAAGCGCGCTCGTCGAGTTCATCCGTGAGAACCGGGACGTCTTTGCATGGAAGCCGTCTGACATGCCAGGAGTCCCGAGAGAACTCGCCGAGCATAGCTTACATGTTAATCCTAATGCAAGACCAGTTAAGCAGGGTCTGCGCAAGTTTCATGATGACAGGAGGAAAGCCATAGGAGAAGAGGTGGCTCGGCTCCTCGCAGCCGAGTTCATCAAGGAGGTCTTTCACCCAGAGTGGGTGGCCAATCCAGTGTTAGTGCCAAAGAAGACAGGAGAGTTGCGTATGTGCATCGACTTCACGGGCCTAAACAAGCATTGCCCTAAGGACCCGTTCGCATTACCTCGCATAGACCAGATCATTGACTCCACAGCGGGGTCAGAGTTGCTTTGTTTCTTGGATGCCTATTCAGGGTACCATCAGATCAGACTCAACATAGAGGATGAGCTGAAGACGTCTTTTATTACACCCTTTGGAGCATTTTGCTACACAACAATGCCCTTTGGACTCAAGAACGCAGGAGCTACATATCAGAGATGTATCCAGAATTGTTTCAAGAAACAGATTGGAAGGAATATCCATGCTTATGTGGATGATGTAGTGGTCAAGTCTCAGAAGGCCGACTCTCTGATAGCAGACCTGACAGAAACCTTTGAGAACCTACGCAAGTACAAGATGAAGCTCAACCCAACCAAGTGTGTTTTTGGAGTCCCTGCGGGCAAACTCCTAGGCTTCATCGTTTCAGAGAGAGGCATTGAGGCAAATCCAGAGAAAATCAAGGCTATCCATAACTTGCAGAAGCCGACTTGTCTGAAGGACGTTCAAAAGCTCACTGGATGTGTGGCAGCTCTAAGCAGGTTTATTTCAAGACTCGGTGAGAAGGCGGATCCTCTCTACCGACTCCTGAAGAAGTCAGATAAATTCCTATGGGATGAAGAAGCTGACCGTGCTTTTGAGGAGTTGAAGAAAACTTTGTCAACAGCACCAGTGCTTGCAGCTCCTACAGATAAGGAGCCCATGCTATTATATGTAGCTGCCAACGAGAGAGTTGTCAGTGCAGTAGTAGTTGTGGAACGTGCAGAGGAAGGAAAGGAGTACCCAGTGCAGAGACCTGTCTACTACATCTGTGAAGTCCTCACAGAGTCAAAGCAAAGGTACCCACAGTGGCAGAATTTGGTCTATGGAGTTTTTCTTGCAAGTAGAAAACTTAAGCATTATTTCCAAGAGCATCCAATTAAGGTGGTGAGTTCAGCACAACTGGAAGATATTATACGCAACAGAGAGGCAACAGGGCGAGTCGCCAAGTGGGCAATTGAGTTGGTTCCTTATCATATCACATATGAGCCAAGGACAGCGATCAAATCTCAAGCTTTGGTTGATTTCGTCAATGATTGGACAGATTTTACATCTTCACCAAGTACCCCTTGCACCAAGTATTGGACAATGCACTTTGACGGGTCCAGACAGTTAGAAGGCTCAGGAGCCGGCGTGGTGTTGACCTCGCCTAAAGGAGATAAGTTGGCATATGTCCTTCAGTTGCATTTTGATTGTACAAACAACATGGCAGAGTATGAGGCTTTGCTACATGGCCTGCGTTTGGCCAAGGAGATGAACATCAAGCGTATCAAGTGCTTTGGAGACTCGGATCTCGTAGCTCAGCAAGTATCTGGAACTTGGGACTCAAAGGATGCAAACATGGCGGCTTATAGAAGAGCAGTCGAACAGATAGCCGGGTTCTTTTCTGGTTATCAAGTGGAGCATATTGACAGGCGCAAGAACGAGGCTGCTGATGCGTTATCACGACTCGGATCTCGTCGAGAGAAAGTACCACCAAATGTGTTCTTGGATGAACTCCATCATCCTTCAGTCAAATTACCCTCAGAGGAGGAGTTAGCCTTTCCAGACCCAGAGTCGGTGTTGGTAGCAGCAGCACGAGCAATCCCAACGTGGACAGAGCCCTACCTAGCATATCTCCTACGGGGTGAACTCCCAAAGGATGAAGTCAAGTGAAAGCAACTCATCAGGCGATGCAAGTCCTACACAGTCATTAATGGCGAGTTGTACAGACGAAGCGTTACTGGAGTCTACCAGAGATGTGTGTCTCCAGAAGAGGGCAAGCAAATATTGCAAGAGATTCACGCAGGAGATTGTGGTCATCATGCATCCACTAGATCCTTGGTGTCAAAAGCTTTCAGACACGGGTTCTTTTGGCTGACAGCACATTTGGATGCAGAGAGGATAGTTCGAGTCTGTGATGGATATCAAAGGTACGCAAGGCAAGACCACGTGCCAGCTCAAGAACTCAGAACCATCCCTATCACTTGGCCATTTGCAGTTTGGGGACTCGACATGGTGGGCCCTTTCTCAAAGTCGCCTTGTCAGAAGACCCATCTGCTAGTAGCAGTTGACAAGTTCACCAAGTGGGGGGAAGTGGAACCCGTCAGCAGAGTCGACGGTGCATCAGCTGTGAGATTCTTCAAAAAGATAGCAACACGTTTTGGGTATCCTCACAGTATCATTACAGACAATGGAACCAACTTATCAGTTGGGGAGATGGCCAAGTTTTGTGGTGAGAACAACATCAGACTCGACCTAGCCTCAGTGGCACATCCACAGTCCAATGGACAAGCAGAGAGGGCAAATCAGGAGTTGCTGAAGGGAATTAAGCCACGACTCCGAGTCCCTTTGCTAAGAGCCGCCGGGTCTTGGGTTGAGGAGCTACCAGCAGTACTTTGGAGCATCAGGACGACTCCTAACAGATCCACTGGCTTCACACCTTTCTTCATGGTGTATGGAGCAGAAGCTGTCTTGCCAAGCGACTTGTTGCATGACTCGCCACGAGTCGCCAATTACGTTGAGACAGAAAACGAACTCGCCCGCCAGGACTCGGTCGATGCGCTTGAGGAGGCAAGGGAGTTAGCCCTTGAGAGATCAGCAGTTTATCAGCAGGATTTGCGGCGATATCACGCACGCAGAGTCAAGACCCGGACTTTCCAGGAAGGAGACTTAGTGCTTCGCCTTGTCCAGAATAAGGAAGGGATGCACAAGTTATCTCCACCATGGGAAGGACCGTTCGTCATAAGCAAGAATCTGAACAACGGGTCGTACTATCTAATGGATGTGCGAGAGCAGGCAAGCGTGGGCAAAGGAGCTGATACAGCTCATACTCTAGACCCTTATGCAGAGGCAAAGAGGCCTTGGAACATAGCTCAGTTACGTCCTTATTATACTTAAGTTATAACAAATTCATGAGTTGAAAGGCAATGAGCCCAGTGAGCCATGCCTAGTTGTAATCACATTGTTATGATCAAATGAAATAAAGCCGGCTTTTGTGAACATGAGTCCTTTAGTCGAGTCACCCAGTGAGTGCGCTTTGTTCTTTAAATTTTGATCATCAGGTTCTTGGGGGCTTGCTTTTCAGTGAAAAAAGTTAAGCTTAAACTCTTGGACCCGGCACAGTAGCCAAATTTTCCTAGTTTTCTCACTGGTAAGTCAGATGCATCCTGCACAATATGATCTATCTACAGGCATGACTTGTTTCTCTCTCTTATGGATCCTAAGGAACATATGAGCTAAGAACCTGTCAGCACAAGCTGTAAGAGAAGTCATGCAGGGCCTACTTATTCATCAGTGAAAAACTAGACGGGTTATAAGAACCAAGCCGATTGGCACAAATTTTAAAATAGCTAAACAAGCTCACTTGTTTAAAAGCACCAGTAGTGCATCATTACAACTCAAAATAGCTACCAAGCTCAATAGTTTAAAAGCACCAGAAGTGCATAATTACAAAGTTTCAATAGTAACACAACATTACATAGTAATCAAAAGTCATTCAGAGGGTTGTCTTCCAGATGAGCTGACTCCTTCGCCAGAGTCGAGGAGTCCTTCTTAGCAGGCGACTTGTCCTTGGCTTGAACAGCGGGAGTTGAGGAACTCTTCTTTACAGGAGATTGGTCTCGTGCTTGAGCAGCAGAATGAGGAGCTGGCTTCAATGGAGGCTAGGTGGCGACTCTCTTCATTTGAAATCCAGTACCTTTGGGACTCTTCATGTGCTTAGCAAGTTCTGCTTGTTTCTGAGCGTCTCCAGAGACAGCTCTAGAAGGAGTGGGCGCAGCAGGAGTCTTCAGGGTAGGCTCGACACTTGGAACAGGAGCCGCCGGTGACGATGAACTCGGACCGGCAGAAGAAGAGAATACACCAGCTGGGTCCTGTGATGGGCGGCCAAATTTAACTATCTCAGGAGTTTCTGGAGCGACTCTTTTGTTCTCCAAATCATAGTGATGAACCCATATGTCGTGGGGTTGTCACGGCAAGTTCTTCCTCAGGGAAGATGAGTTCCGGGGCCATTGGTGATAGAAGTATGTGGGAACGGTTAATCTCGCCGGGGAACAAGGATTTACCCAGGTTCGGCCCCTCTGATTAGAGGTAAAGACCTACTTCCTGCTTCTATGTTATTGCTCTTGATTAGATCTCGACTTACAAGGACCCGGCTCCCACAATTCAGGAGCCGGCGACTTCTCTCTGGTGGCTAGGGTTTCTCTCTACTGGTTGAAGCTTAGCTTACTACGATCCAGGACCCCCCTTATAAAGGTGGCGGGTTCCCAGACTTACAATCGGTATCGAGTTCTTCTCATACACGGAGTCCTACTCTAGGCTTTGTCCTTCCAAACTAGAACTCCGGGTTGTACTTGGACTCCATCTTTGGACGTGTCCCCTTCTCCACACGGGCCTTGGTCGACTTGTCACAAGCCCAGCCCATGTGACTTGTCTCGTGACTCGGCGTTGGCCTTCTCGGTCTTGGCGGGTCTACTTTCCGGGTCCATGGGCCTACCTATAAAGTATCCCCCCATCAGTAGCCCCCGAATTTATCTTGGGCGCAGCTTTGTCAACTTACTTTATCTTCTTGATTTTATTCTTGACCCGACTCTTGGGGTCGACTCCTTCTGTCGACTCCTTCATTCCGAGTCACAAGCTAAAAAGTCGCTAGCTGCTAGCTCCAAGATGAATTCCTGCAATTAAAACATAACACACGTAAAATGAGTATGTCCTGTCCTTTTGTACAAGTCCACCGCTCTAGCTCTTTATAGCACTTGGCCGAGTCTGTGGCTATTCCTGTACACTACTCTGTCAATTTTCAACTCTTTAAGTCATAGGACTCGGCTTTCTGGAACAAGCCAACTCTTCTTCCATTTCTGTAGCCTTAACCCTTAACTGTCGAATCGTTACCTACGTTTTACCGCGGGTCACCACTGTAAATCTCTAGGGTTTTTACCCTCTTATAAATGTCAAAGGGTAAGAACTAAAACCTCTACAGCCCTTTCATTCCCCAAACTTTCTGTCTCTCCTGCACTCTTTTCTTTCCCGCGCAGCGCTCCCTCTTGCACCGCACGTACGCCATGGCTCCCAAGCGCGCCACCAAGGGCACCTCTAAGGCCAAGGCCCCTTCTGCAAGCAGGATCGTTAACATTGCCACTGAGGCCGCCGCCGCCGCCGCATCTGCCTCGAAGAGATCCATCTCCGCCGATTGGGGCGGTTCAACCATCACGGCGGAGCAACTGAAATCACACCGCCTAGCTGGCCTCCTTCCATCAAGCGTCAAGGCACGAGCTCCTGGGGATGAATCGGTGCCCTCTCCGGCGAAGGGAGAGGTCGTCATCTTTGCGGAGCACCTTTTCCGCGGTTTCACGCCCCCAGGTAACTTGTTCTTCCGCCAGCTCCTCGAGTTCTATAAGCTGCGGATTCACGATCTTGCGCCCAATTCCATTCTTACCCTATCCAACTTCGTTGTTCTCTGTGAGGATTACCTCCAGATTGAGCCAGACCTAGATCTATGGCTCGAGTTGTTCTACTGCAACCCCCAACCTGAAACCTCCGGGGGCCCTCTCTTACAGTGCGGCGCTGTAGCTCTCCAGCGTCGCCTAAATTCTGTCTTCCCTAAGCCAGTTTTTCCAAACCGCATTAAAGACTGGCAAAAAACCTTCTTTTATTGCAAGGACACCTCTCCTGAGGATGAACCTAAGCTCCCTCAATTCTCTGAGAGCCGACTGGAGGTGACTCCTGCTATGAAAGCCAGGTGCTCAGAGGCCGCCCGGCCCAAAGTCGAGTCATTGATCCTTAGAATCCGGGCTCTCCTCTCTCATGACCTGGAAAACATGGATCTCGTCCGCTGCTGGACCACCTGGAGAATTCAACCGTTGAGTCCCAGGACTCGGCTCATCTGCTCGTATACCAGGTGTGTCACTGATGATCTCAGGATGACAGATAAGTTGTCTGACGGTCCTGAACTTGGTCGATTGATCAAGAAATTGACCGGAAAGATGGTGAAGGACCAAGCCCACTTTGGGCTCCAGCCTTTTTGCTCCACTTGCCCAGCTCCAGCTGTAAGTACTTTAACTGTCTTTCCTTCTTGCTTGCTTGTATTGTCTCAATTTACTAACTCACACTTTCTGTTTCCTCTCTGCAGCTTACCGACTCCTTCTGGAAGTCGACCCTTGACACTGACAAGGGCAAAGGGAGTACCTCTGCTGCTGCAGAGATTGTTGAAGAAGAAGAAGCCAGCGAGGAGTCCTCTAAAGAGGCTACTGCTGCTGGTGATGAGAATGAAGATGAGGAGTCCTCACCTGAGGCTCCCACTGTCAATGTTATTGAGGAGGGGTCCTCCTCTGAAGCACAGTATGCTGACGAAGAGCATACCGAATCGAGTCCTGCAGGAGCCCAACCAACTCCATCTGAGGAGTCATCAGGCGCCAAGAGTCGCTCCCCGACTCCCCAGTTCCGAAAAATGGGTCCCGGGCTGCTGTGCCTAAGGTACCCGCCTCGCGAGTCCGAAAATCTAGCAGCTCCTCCAGCGAGCCTGAAGAAATTGCTGCGCAAGTCCTTGCCGCCAAGAAAAGGAAACTGCGCTCAAGTGGCCCTGCAGAGACTCCTCCGCCTCTACCCGTATCTCACCAGAGGAAGTCGATCTCTCCTCCTGAGAAAGCTGACTCCTATGAGTCAGGAATGTCAATCTTTTCCTCTGACTCTCAAGCCTCTTTGGATCTTGAGACAAATGTTGGGTATGACTTTTCTCCTTTATCTTTACTAGCATGACATCTGTATTTACCTTTAATCAATATCTGACTTTTAATCTGTCCTGTCTCAGAGCCCGGCCCTGCGCCAAGGTCTCCAAGCTACCAGGCATGGCCGACGTGACTTCCAGCCGAGGAGCTGTACCGCCGTCGACTTCTCAGACGACAAGTACAAAGACCGCTCCTACGACTCCCGCATCTGCTGGTGCAACAACCACTGGGACTCCCCCTGTTCCCGAGTCCGCTCCAAAGACTCGGTTGGAGACTCCTGTGGTGATCCCATCCTCCTCTGGGGGTGGAACTCCAACTACTACGGTTCAGATGCCTCCAAGTCAGGAAAAAGCGGCTCCCACTTCTCAGCTGAACACCGAGCCAGCAAAATCCTCAACTGACTACAGCCAGCTCCGGATATCTGACAATAAATCCTTCAATGAGGCCTATATTGAGGCCATAGAACTTAATGATCAAGCCTCCAAGCTAAAGGATGAGGAGCAAGTAGCCCTCAGAGCCCTTGAGATGATTCATAACGTAAGTATTCTAACTTGTGCTCTTTATGCTCTCTCCATTAGTCTCCTATTACAGTAGCCCCCAAGCACCTTATCTTTGGTGACTTGGAGCTAAGATAGGTGCTTCATCCTGAACTCAAATTACTTGCTAGGTGAAAAAACTTGCATACTGTAGCCCCCAAGACCTGAGTCCTTAGCTCTACTAGGACTCGGGGCTGCTAATTTACTGTCTGTCGGGTCCTTAGACCAAAAATTTCTGCGCGAGTAGCCCCCAAGCGCCGAGTTGTCAGCTTGCGACGACTTGGAGCTACCAACATATGTAATTTACTGATACCTTACTTGAAGAAGAATTTCTGTTCTGCGAGTAGCCCCCAAGCGCCAAGTTGTTAACTTGTGACGACTTGGAGCTGCGACTCCTCTTCTTATGACTTGTGTGTCTAGGAAAAAATCTGACTCCTGAGTAGCCCCCAAGCGCCAAGTTGTTAACTTGTGACGACTTGGAGCTCATGAGTTATAGAATTTGACTTGTAAAAATCTGACTTGCACGTTTCTGACTTGCACTTTTCTGACTTGTTGATTGTCGACTTGTACGTTGCTGACTTCTGCTTGTTCAGACTGTTGTCTCCAAGATGAAGAGGGACATGAAAAAATTGGAAGACCAAGCAGCTTCCAGTGCCAAATCTGCTGAATCTGAGAAACAACATTCCCTCCAACTGGAGAAAGACTTACAAATCCTAGCTGCTGAGCTAGCAAAGGTGAAGAAGGAGTCGGCTGAAGCAAAGAAGGCCGCCCAAAAGGCACACACTGATCTAAGAGCCGTCTTGGATGTATGCCAAAAGGGAATTAAGGCTATGTGCCATCATATCTTTGGTAAGTTACTGCACTTGCCTTCTTTTAGCTTGATACAAAGAACTCAGTTACTTATGACTTTTGACTTCTCTTACTTTGCAGGGGCTGACTCCCCAAAACTCAAGCTGCCAACTAGCCAACAACTCCATGCCATGCTAGACCACTGCCATGGGCTGCAGGAGGGTGCTCGCTCTGTGGTAAAATATCTTAACTCCAAGGGCAAGTACCCCAAGGAGCCTGAACGATTGGTTGATGAACTGTCAAGAGCTCCAGGGTACATGCACTTGTGGAAACAATCTGCCATGAGGAGATCTGCCATAAGGATACTTGCACTGGCACACAGCTACTACCCAACTGTTCTGGAGCCAGCAATGCTCACTATGGGGAAGCCAGAGCAGCATGAAGATGGCAAACCCTTCACCCAGGATGACTTCAAGGCTGAGGAGAAGCTAGTGCGGCCTTACGCCTGCGAAATCGCCAATAAGATGGACCCGGAGGTATGGGTTCATCACTATGACTTGGAGAACAAGAGGGTTAATCCAGGAGTTCCTCCAATCGTAAACTTTGGGCGTCCCTCACAGGATATGACTGGTGCCCCATCAACTGGGCCAAGCTCTTCCACTCCAGCGGCTCCTGGGACTGGCGACTCGGCTGGTGCAGAACCCACGCTAAAGACTCCTGCTGCGCCCACTCCCTCAAGAGTCGCAACTGGCGGCTCCCAAGTTCAAGAGGAGTTGAACAAGCACATGAGGAACCCAAGGGGAACTGGCTTTCAGAAAAAGAAAGTTGCCACGAAATCCCCTGGAAAGTCGACTTCCACATCTGCTGCACAGGCGAAAGACAAGTCTCCAGCTAAGGACTCCACAGCTCCAGTCAAGGACTCGGCTCCTGTTAAAGACAATTCTCTAGATGACTCTAGTTTGTAATAAGTTATTTCTGATGGTTTTAAACTATGTAGCTTGTTAGCTACTTTGGGCTGTAATGATGCACTACTGGTGCTTTTAACTATTTAACTTGTTAGATATTTTGAATTTGTGCCAATCGGCTTGGTTCTTATAACCGTCTAGTTTTTCACTGATGAATAAGTAGGCCCTGCATGACTTCTCTTACAGTTTGTGCTGACAAGTTCTTAACTCATATGTTCCTTAGGATCCATAAGAGAGAGAAACAAGTCATGCCTGTAGATAGATCATATTGTGCAGGATGCATCTGACTTACCAGCGAGAAAACTAGGAAAATTTGGCTACTGTGCCGGGTCCAAGAGTTTAAGCTTAACTTTTTTCACTGAAAAGCAAGCCCCCAAGAACCTGATGATCAAAATTTAAAGAACAAAGCGCACTCACTGGGTGACTCGACTAAAGGACTCATGTTCACAAAAGCCGGCTTTATTTCATTTGATCATAATAATTCGATTACATCTAGGCATGGCTCACTGGGCTCATTGCCTTTCAACTCATGAATCTATTACAACTTAAGTATAATAAGGACGTAACTGAGCTATGTTCCAAGGCCTCTTTGCCTCTGCATATGGATCTAGAGTATGAGCTGTATCAGCTCCTTTGCCTACACTTGCCGGCTCTCGCACATCCATTAGATAGTACGACCCGTTGTTCAGATTCTTGCTTATGACGAACGGTCCTTCCCATGGTGGAGATAACTTATGCATCCCTTCCTTACTCTGGACAAGGCGAAGCACTAAGTCTCCTTCCTGGAAAGTCCGGGTCTTGACTCTGCGTGCGTGATATCGCCGCAAGTCCTGCTGATAAACTGCTGATCTCTCAAGGGCTAACTCCCTTGCTTCCTCAAGTGCATCGACCGAGTCCTGGCGGGCGAGTTCGTTTTCTGTCTCAACGTAATTGGCGACTCGTGGCGAGTCATGCAACAAGTCGCTTGGTAAGACAGCTTCTGCTCCATACACCATGAAGAAAGGTGTGAAGCCAGTGGATCTATTGGGAGTCGTCCTGATACTCCAAAGTACTGCTGGTAACTCCTCAACCCAAGACCCGGCGGCTCTTAGCAAAGGGACTCGGAGCCGAGGCTTAATTCCCTTCAGCAACTCCTGATTTGCCCTCTCCGCTTGTCCATTGGACTGTGGATGTGCCACTGAGGCTAGGTCGAGTCTGATATTGTTCTCACCACAAAACTTGGCCATCTCTCCGACTGATAAGTTGGTACCATTGTCTGTAATGATGCTATGAGGATACCCAAAACGTGTTGCTATCTTTTTGAAGAATCTCACAGCTGATGCACCTTCGACTCTGCTGACGGGTTCCACTTCCACCACTTGGTGAACTTGTCACTGCTACAAGCAGATGAGTCTCTCTGACAAAGGCGACTTTGAGAAAGGGCCCACCATGCGAGTATCATAGGAAGTCGCATGGGACTGAAAGGTACTGAGCCACAAGACCAAGCATCGCCCAGCGGCACGTACAAGTCGCATGGCTGGCTGGAGACAGCCGGCAAGGCCCATTGAAAAGGACCCGTCCGGAAGGAGTCCAAGTACAACCCGGAGTCTAAACTGGAAGACCAAGACGTAGAGTAGGACTCCGTGTTCTAGTATGACTCGGTGTAAATTGTAAGTCCAGAGACCCGGCAGCCTTATAAGCGGGGTCCTGGACCTTAGATCGATAAGTCTAATTCAACCAATTAGAGAAACCCTAGCCACCAGAGAGAAGTCGCCGGCTCCTAAGTTGTGGAGCCGGGGTCCTTGTATCGAGACATATCAAGAGCAATAACATAGAAGCAGGAAGTAGGTCTTTACCTCGAATCAGAGGGGCCGAACCTGGGTAAATCCTTGTTCCTTGGCGAGATTAACCGTTCCAGCTACTTCAGTCATCAATGGCCCAGAACTCATCTTCCCTAAGGAAGAACTTGCCGTGACAACCCACGACAGTTGGCGCCCAACCGTGGGGCCTACGGTGACAAAAGGAGTCGAGATCGTTGGAGCTGCTCGTCGAGCTATGGAGAAACTCGCCATCGGGCGGGTCTACACTGATGAGCATGGAGAGACAGAGATCGATGACTCAGGCTGGACCTCGGAGATGAACGAGTCGACGAGGGCTATCAGCTTGTCTTTGGAGGAATCAACGTGTTCGTCGGGATGGTGTGCGCGTCGGGTCTTCGCGAGAACTCGGCGGAGTCGGTGCCAGAGCTAACTGTTATCGTCGAGTCCGACGGCGAGGAGTCGGTCGGAACTTCAGAGGTCGGCATCATCGCCGAGTCTGAGGAACCCCTAGCTGAGGAACCAGATGTGATGCAAGAGTCAGATTCAGATTATGATGCAGATTCAGAGTCCATCCTACCCTTGTTTGAAGATCGGCTTGGGTACGGGATAGAGGAAGAGGATTATGAGGAGTCACCAGTACGCGCTCGTGTTGTGGGAGTCTACATGTCTGGGAACACCGGGAATCAATTTGATCCGACTCTGTTGACAAAGGAGATTAATGCAAGTAATGCCGCAGAGAGGGCGGCCGAGTTAACCAACGCTCGTGCTGCGTTGGAGAAGCAATTAGCTGATATCACAGAGGCAAACCGTAGACTAGCTGCAGAGCAGGCCCGAGTCCAAGATGAAGCTCAGGTCGTGCGGAGGCGCCGCGAGGAGCTTACTTCAATTCAGCATCGCCGAGCCAGGAGTCGCTTGCATGATGGAGTCCACATCAATCCGACCAATCTATTCACCACACCCAATGGTCCAGGCAGAGGAGCCGGACTAGGAGGCTCAGCGGCAGCAGGAGGCGCCGCAGGAGGAGCCGGAGGAGCACCACCACCACCACCACCACCCCCAGAAGGATCGGGAGGCAGCCGTGCTAACGGACCACCGCCTGAAGGAGGAGTCGGAGGAGGAGCATCTGGTGGCTTAGGAGGCACAGCCCAACAGATTTCATACTCCAGAGGGACATTATTCTAATCCTATGGACAACGTTTCATGCGGCGACTCTGAGATTGGAGAATATTGTGGTACCAGAGGGACCAGCAGGACAGGAGACTCGGCGAGGCTATCGAGTTACTGAAAACAGCCTTGACTCAGCAAGGCTTTGTATCCAGCTTTTCCAGATGCAAGTAGGCTACACTCAACGCCCTTTAACTCAGGTACGAGGAGTCGGCACGGCGAGTCCAACCGGCAAACTCTACGAGTGCAAGGCGTCGTGAACTAGCGAGGAATCGTGCAAACATACCAACTGCTTCACAAGCTCAGCTAGTGGTTGATGAAGCAAGGCAACGACGAGAGAGAGAAGCAGCAAGAGCTCGGGAGGCAGAGAGGGACAGAGCGTTAGTGGGTGCAGCCAACCCGCCTCAGCCGACCCGGGTCCACGAGGAGGTGACTTCTCCTGGTGCTTCCCCAGCATTAACAGGACCAGAGTGTTTGTCCGATGCCATCAGATCCGAGTCCTTCCCTAGCAGTTTCAAGGAGCCGCGCAAGGTTCCAAACTATGACCAAACATGGACCCGACCTCTTGGTTGGGTACATACGAGATGGCGATGAGCATTCGCAATGCCACAGGTAATCTGTGTGCCAAGTTCATGTATCTTATGATGGAGGGAGCAGCCAAGGTGTGGATGCGCAACTTGCCTCCTAGGTCAATCAACTCTTGGGAGCAATTGAAGGCGGCTTTTATTCAGAATTTCCAAGGCACATGCAAGAAACTCAGCACCATTGAGGACCTGGAGCGATGTGTCCAGAGGAAGGGCGAGTCAGCAAGGCACTGGATGAAGCGAGTCTCAGAGATCATTAACTCCTCACAAGGACTCCCACCAGTTTCAGTCTTAATGGCGATGGAGAGAATTGCAGTTACAATCCCTTGAGTTGGAAGCTAGGTCGTATGAAGGAGAGCCTGAATCAAGGTATTCCCCTTACGATTGGTGAGATCATGGCAGGTGCTAATAAGCACGCTGCCACAGACAAACAAAGGATCAGGAGGAAGGACTAAAGGACAAGGTGGCAATGGTCAGAATCAGAACCAGAATCAGAACCAGAATCAAGGAGTGGCAAGAGGCCATATGGAGACAACTCTGACCTAGTGGCCAACACAAACACTTGAGTCAGACGTAAGGACAACAATTCTGGTGGATACCAAGGCCGCACTCCAAGCACGGAGGAGGTCTTGAGGATTCCCTGCCCTAAACATGCCAAGAACGGTAGATGCGGTCATACCCTGGGACAGTGCGTAGATTTGCAGCGCGCCAGGTTCCAAGGGCCAGGAGGAGGTAACAACAATGGTGGATATAGAGGGAAACAACGGAGCCGGAGGACCCGGCAATAACGGTGGAGGAGCCGGGCAATCAACCCAAACCAACCTCAAGGAGGAGGTCACCAGCAGGGCGGGTTCCAGCAGAACCCGAAGCAGCTCAATGAGGGCAATGGTCAGTATTATGTCACAACTCGGCAGCACAACCCGAGTCGTGGCAGCTACCATGTATTCACAACTAGTACGTCCAAGCGTTCCAAGAAAGTTGAAAGTCAGAGCAGTTAATGCAGTAGAGCCGGCCCTTCCACAGTGGCTCAGGTGGTCAGAGCAAACCATCACATGGAGTCGGGCAGATCATCCTCCAAGAGTCGACGAGCCAGGGGCAGCTAGCCTTGGTAGTGGCACCTCAAGTTGGGGCTATACATTGAACAAAGTGCTTATGGATGGTGGAAGCAGTATCAACATCTTATATTACGACACATTCAAGAGGATGCAGCGGCAAGATAGACAGCTAATTCCAACAGGAGACAGTGTTCCATGGGATAGTAACAGGGAAGTCCGGCTAAAACCTATCGGTAAGATGTACCTTGAGGTTGCTTTTGGCACAGTGGAGAATTTTCGTTCAGAGATTATGCCCTTGAGGTAGTGGACCTTAAGAGCCCATATCATGCTCTTTTTGGTCGACCTGCATATTTTAAGTTTATGGCCAGGCCATGTTATGTGTACTTGAAGCTCAAGATGCCAGGTCCAGCAGGAATCATCACAGTTAATGGCAGCAGACAGATGGCATTGGAGTGCGAGATTGGTGATGCAGCCATGGCTGAGACAGCTTGTGCTCAAGAGGAGCTGAAGTTTTACAAAGCAAACGTGGACCCGGAGGACAACTCGGTCCTTAAGAAGCCGGCCACAGAGGAGAAGATGAAATTCAAGTCAGCTCAGGACACAAAGCCAGTCGACTTCACCCCTGGTGACTCTTCTAAGCAGTTCACCATTGGGGCACACCTCTCTGATAAATAGGAAAGCGCGCTCGTCGAGTTCATCCGTGAGAACCGGGACGTCTTTGCATGGAAGCATCTGACATGCCAGGAGTC
>QRDG01001951.1:0-192643 GCA_012064385.1 Puccinellia tenuiflora
TAAGTGTTAACCTCATTTTCCTGCTCCTATATATGGCGAGACATTGTGATGTGTTTCTTTGTAGTTTTTTTCTCACTATTTGTGAAAGATTGCTTTTCTTAGAGGAGTAAAATTCGTGGTGTAGATGTGGTTGGAAAAGATGACTGGATCCTGAGGTCCAAAAGGTTCAAAAGGGCTCTGGGAGTACATTATAGACTCTTTTACAAAGCAACGCTTTTTCTCTTATCGCGATTGTCTAGCCGCTGTTTTCTTAAGACCTAGGCTCCACTGCTTGCCTGTTACTCGATCCTGGTCTGCCTGCTATAAAAATGCGATCGAGCCGCGGCTGAGGCTCGGCCTCTTTTCCTGTTATTACTCCATAAGTCCATATCCTTCTCATTTCTCGTCCGCCTGTCACTCTGCCTAACGACGCTTCGCAGCTAATCGAAGCTGCTTCGTCCGCCTCTCACTCTCCCCGACAGCGGCGACACGACAGGTACGCTTCCATGCTACCACAACTTTCTTTTGAAATCATATCAGCAGTTAGCACTACCCGAAGAGCTGGTTTTGAGTCGTTTTCCTGACATCTTGCGGCGTTCAACATATTCCTTGCAGTGGCACACCCTTTTCTTCATTAATCTTACCACTCAACATGTATATTTCAGGAGATCGTAGGTCAACGATGGCACTGGCGCCACGTCCACTGGCCGCCGCGGTTTTCGTCTTCAGGTCCGTCGCTTTCATTCAGCAGATGCTGGCGATGACGTATCTTATCCTGGCAGGAGAGTTTGGGTTCTCCAGCTTCATGTACGAGCACCCGCTGATCTGATACCACTCTCTCACTTCATCACTGCTTGTACGTAATATACATAATGTAATCTGTATACAGTACCATGCATGAATCCCTGGGTGTATTGTTTTGCCATGGATGCAGATTCCTCAAGTTTGCCTTGGCTCTTGGGCATGGAGCTGACCTTCCACTCCGCACGGCTTCTCTACGACGCCGCGCAGCTCTTCCTGCACCGGCACTGCCGGCCGACCGTCGAGTGATGACGGTGCTTTTCACCGCAGAATGGGTACGTATTTCTGTGATGATTCGAGCTGGTAGAGTTGATGATTCGAGCTGCATCCTCTTCTCAACTTCTGGTAGAGTTGATGGATTACACTTTCAGGTGATGCTGCATGCCCTTTTCGCCGGTGGGTCGGCCGCCCTGGGGGTGTTGGACTTCGTCGACAACAACATGAGGCAGTGCCCGTTGCTACCTCCCGGGACTTGCAGCCGCTACAGGGCATCCGGCATACTCACCCTGCTGGCGTGGGCTTTCAGCGTCCTCATCGCCGTCATAAATATAATGGTGCGTCTCCTCGCCATCTGGGATCGCGAGGCTGCCGACGCCCAGGCATGACAGCCATCTGTGAGGAACTCTTTATCAAAAATCTGTGAGGAGCTAGTAGTGGGTGTGTAATAGTGAGATTAGAGGTATATATCGAGTAGTATGTTGGTAGCTATAAGGGTAGTATTAGGTAATCCACTTATGTTAGCATCTAGTAGTTGGCTAGGCCTTTATAAGACCATCTTGTGTCCTGTGATCTCAATCAAGAAATATAAACCTTAATTTTATCTTTATTTCCCTACAATTTATTTTAGATTTAGTCCTGTGATTTATCTAGTTTTAGTCCCAATTCCTTTGAAAATCATGCTTCCCTGCTATTCCACTCAATGCCAACAGAAACAATACATCCATGTGCCATTGAAAGAAGGGATTGTCTACGTCTCGGTCGATTGAGAACTTCTTATGTCTCAATCGACTGCTTATGTCATCTATTTGTCATGTTTTTCTCCGGCCTGTCTGCTGGCCTGTCTGTTGTCCTGCTGGCCTGATAGTCTGATGTCTTGTTGTTGGGCTGTGTGCTGGCCTATGTGCTCGTCTGTGTGCTGGCCTGTGTGCTCGTCTGCCTGTTTAAGTTGTTGGGCCTTGTTTCTTTGCACGAATGAAAGATAAAAAATCTGCAATCATATGGTTGCGCAATTCTAAATGAAAAACATGCAAAAAAGAATCGTAGCCCAGTTGTACAAATCTTTTAGAAATGTATAAACTGGGTTATTTTTTGCACGTTTGTGACACATATGTGCAACTAGCTACTTGGTTTTCCTAAATTTTTAGAAAAAATGCAAATACCTAGCTAGTTGCACAAATCTGCTAGAAATGTGCAAATTTTTTAGATTTGCACAAATTTAACAGAAAAGTGCAACGGGCTAGGCAGTTGCACGAATCAAGATAAAAAACCTGCAATTATATGGTTGCGCCATTCTAAATGAAAAACGTGCAAAAAGAATCCTAGCCCAGTTGCACAAATCTTTTAGAAATGTGCAACTGGGTCAAGTTTTGCACGTTTCTGACACATATGTGCAACTAGCTTCCTGGTTTCCTAAATTTTGAGAAAAAAATGCAAGTACCTAGCCAGTTGCACAGAACTAACAGAAATGTGCAAAATGGTTTAGTTTTGCACAAATTTAACAGAAAAGTGCAACCTGCTAGGCAGTTGCACGAATCAATATAAAAACCTGCAATTATATGGTTGCGCAATTCTAAATGAAAAACATGCAAAAAGAATCCTAGCCCAGTTGCACAAATCTTTTAGAAATGTGCAACTGGGTCAAGTTTTGCACGTTTCTGACACATATGTGCAACTAGCTTCCTGGTTTCCTAAATTTTGAGAAAAAAATGCAAGTACCTAGGCAGTTGCACAAATCTGACAGAAAAGTGCAACGGGCTAGGCAGTTGCACGAATGAAAGATAAAAAATCTGCAATCATATGGTTGCGCAATTCTAAATGAAAAACATGCAAAAAAGAAGCCTAGCCCAGTTGCACAAATCTTTTAGAAATGTATAAACTGGGTTATTTTTTGCACGTTTCTGACACATATGTGCAACTAGCTACTTGGTTTTCCTAAATTTTTAGAAAAAATGCAAATACCTAGCCAGTTGCACAAATCTGCTAGAAATGTGCAAATTTTTTAGATTTGCACAAATTTAACAGAAAAGTGCAACGGGCTAGGCAGTTGCACGAATCAAGATAAAAAACCTGCAATTATATGGTTGCGCCATTCTAAATGAAAAAACGTGCAAAAAGAATCCTAGCCCAGTTGCACAAATCTTTTAGAAATGTGCAACTGGGTCAAGTTTTGCACGTTTCTGACACATATGTGCAACTAGCTTCCTGGTTTTCTAAATTTTGAGAAAAAAATGCAAGTACCTAGCCAGTTGCACAGAACTGACAGAAATGTGCAAAATGTTTTAGTTTTGCACAAATTTAACAGAAAAGTGCAACCTCCTAGGCAGTTGCACAAATCAATATAAAAAGCTGCAATTATATGGTTGCGCAATTCTAAATGAAAAACATGCAAAAAGAATCCTAGCCCAGTTGCACAAATCTTTTAGAAATGTGCAACTGGGTGAGTTTTGCACGTTTCTGACACATATGTGCAACTAGTTACCTGGTTTCCTAAATTTTGAGAAAAAATGCAAGTACGTAGGCAGTTGCAAAAATCTGACAGAAATGTGCAAATTGTTTAGATTTGCACAAATCACAGGACAGGGTCTCCTATGATTGAGATACCGAGCACGTGTCCAAAAGAATCTGTAGTGATAGGAATTGATTTCTGATCAAAGGTCAGCACTTCATCATCTACATCGACATGATCAGCGAGCCACTGAACAAACGACCATGGTACAGGCCCAATATCCAGATCAAGAAGAGACTCAAAACCCACATCCCTGGTGAACTGCCTTTGATCATCATCAAAATCCTTGGCAATTTGAATCAGATAGGTAACCCTATATCCGCTCTTTGATATACAAACATCTTTGTCAACAACTTGTCTACCTTGTCTGTGATCTCTTGTTACTTTCTGCATAATTAAAAAACAAACATGAGATACTCATAGTGATGTAGCATGACAACAAAAACCATCGGAAGTGAGCAACTAAGCTAACCGGTTGCACATATCAGACAGTTTTGTGCAACTAGCTGGTTAGTTGCTTAAAATTCACAGAAATGTGCAACTAAAAAAGCTAACCAGTTGCAGAAAACTCATAGAAAAGTGCAACTGGTTAGCTTAGTTGCACAAAAAACCGTCGGAAAAGTGAGCAACTAAGCTAACCAGTTGCGCATATCTGGCAGTTTTGTGCAACTGGTTGGTTAGTTGATTAAAAATTCACAGAAAATGTGGAAGTAAAAAACCTAAATAGTTGCACAAAGCTGATAGAAATGTGCAACTAAAAATAACGTCTCACCTTCCGCTTAGCATTACGGGGGTTGTTACGTTCACGAGACCTCTTCAGGCTCCTTGTAACCTGAATTGAGAAATACAATCCATATATGGTCAGAATAAAAAACAGGTACGTACATTCAGTAGAACTTGCTAGGATGATAAAATGCTGCACGTAAAAATGCATATAAAGAGATAAGAACACTTACAATCTTACTGACAGCTTGTAATAAAACTACTTCATCATTAGAATCAGATGCACCGTCATCAGTACTATCAGCTTGTCCTTTACCTCTTTCCATATGTTTAACAAAAGGTATTGCTCCCACCCCCACTACATACAAAAACATCGAGTTTAAAGACATTGAAAAGGCAAAAGTTGCAAGTATTGAACTAATAATCACATTTTTCTCAGAAAGTTGAGATTGAAAAAAAAAACATTGCCATCTATACAGCAAAACACTAACATATATGCAAATGCGAACTACAAAAAAACTGGGAAATAACAAATTATCAAACATTTATAGAATGAAATATAAGACTCATATAACAATGGACCATTACTCTGTCACACTATACCATGAATTATTCTGCACACGCTATACCATGAAAATGTAAAATTACTGGATCAAAAAATGTTACACCATTAGTCTGCACAAAAAAATACCATGAATCCCAGTGCAACACACGCAATGAAGCATCCCTTTAAAACCATTAGAACCATCAAAACAATCACTGAAACTCCATGGTATTGTCCATTCAAAAGAATAGACATGTCACACACTATAGAAAACAAAAATATGAGAAGACAAAATGCTATACATATATCATCCAATCATGATACACCTCACAGAACACAAAACACAAACAGACATCATCAGGAGAATTCCTTTTAACCAAAAACCACCACAGCCAAAACTGGATCAAGAGGGCTCTACAACTAGTACGAAAAACCACATTTCTCTACACAAAAATAGACCCACCGATTTCGATCAGACCACAAAACACACGCACACAATCTTCGGGCTTCTGAATCAATCTCTACAAACGACCACCCTCTTCTCCCCTCACCCAAACGAGCATCTGCACACCACCCCCCGAAGCTTCTGTAAATGATCCCTGCTGGATCAAGCACATTTAACACACACTGGCACCCATGGTTCGCGGTGGATCTGGTGCGATACAACCAAATAATACGCATAAACAAACAGTGCTCCAAAATCTAGGACTACAAACGAGCGCATCTACAGACGAAGCACACCTCACCCCTTGCGATTCGCCAGAGATCAGGGAAGAGGGCAGCGGCGGGGAACAAGCACCCCCTGCGATTCGCCGGAGATCAGGGAAGAGGGTAGCGGCGGGGAACAAGCACCCCTTGCGATTCGCCGGAGATCAGGGAAGAGGGCAGCCGCGGGGAACAAGCACCCCTTGCGAATCGACGGAGATCAGGAAAGAGGGCAGCGGCAGGGAACAACGCAAGGAAAAAAGGGGCCGCGCACGGGGTAGGGGGAAGTACCTGGACAGGGAACGCCGGCTCTCCGACCGACGGCGAGGGTCCAGACAGCGACAATGACCTCGCCGCCCTCGACTCGCCTCTGCTCTATCGAGCTTCTCTTCCACTGAATGAAATGGCCACAGAGAAGAGGAGGATATTCTTCGAGAGAAAAAAAGGGAAAATAGGACAGAGACACACAGGCCGGCCCGATACGCAGACAGAGGCCGAAAAAAACAGGCCGACATGGCAACACCGGACGCACGAATCTTGAAAACGATCCAACGGCTGAGCGCGTCGATTGAGACTTAACAAAAAAACAGGCGCCTGATACCTAGCAAAACCGTTGAAAGAAACACTATTGTATCAAATTGCCAAGTGTATGATTTTACGTCAGCTATGGAGTGTCCAAGTGTCTGTGCTACAAGCAGTGAAGAAGGATTATCTTAAAAAGAGTGTGCACCGACCACATCATGGCACAGCAAAACATAGTATTTATGATACGCTGGATCATATTCAGACTAAACTGAAGACGATAAGTGATAATTGAAGCCAGGATCTCAAGCGTATGAACAGTTGGGAGAGTAAGCAATCGGTAACAACACAAACAGCACGTGTGGCCCCAATTTTTTATTTGCAAGCGACTCCGGAGGCCCCCGCCGCCCGCCGCCACCGAATACACCTCCTCCCACCCACCCTATCACCTCGCCGCCGCCGGAGGAGGCCGTCCGACGGCGGACGGTGGCGGTGGGACGTCCCTGCCTTTCCTAGCCTAACGCTCTCCCCCAAGTCTGAGATCCTGCGTCATTCTGGAAATCTTGCTGCAAGTCGGAGGAGACAGGTGAAGCTGATCACCAAGCACCCGTCAAGTGGTACATCTTTGTTCCTGACCCACGCCAGATGTAACGATCCTAACAACAATAGGACCAGAACGCTCACAGATCGGCGATCTTCCACTCACTATCTCATCAGAGTACATGAATTCAGGGAAATTGTGCAGATTATAGTCAGAATTCTGGATGAGGGGAAGGAAGACAGAGCCAGGCATCCGAGCACGGGGCCACCAGTTCCGTGATCTGATTCACAGATGCCTTCTTCGGCTGAACTCTAGCCTATTTAACAGTCAAACACGCTTACAGATGGGTCCCAGGTTAACCCCACCACTCGTAGAATTACTTGGCCCATCTGGCGCCAATGTAACGTGGATTGGGCTTGAGTTGTCGCGCTGGCCTCCTCTATGCCACGACAGAGGTCTTGGCGCCTTTCTCTGTCGCGACACGGCTTCTGGATGGTGGTAGTGGTTGGTCTGTTACATTTCCCTCTCCTTCAAAAGTAGCTTGCCCCCAAGCTGCTGCTCGAGGAAACTTGGTCTTCAGCTCGTTTTCATTCTCCCAGGTTGCCATACCTGCACCCATATCAGACCAATGCACTAAGACTTGTGAAACCAAAGATGACCCCTTCTTCACCTGCCTCATGTCAAGAATTGTTAGTGGAGTAGTTGTAGTGTCCTGGCTTGCTGGCAATTATTCAGTTGCTAGCTGCTGCCCAATTGCGTATTTGAGTTGTGAGACGTGGAACACTAGATGCACTGTAGATTTCTCCGGCAACTGCAGCTCATAGGCCATTGTCCCTATGCGCCTCAGAATCAAGAAGGTCCCGTAATACTTGAAAGCTAGCTTTGGATTGGCTCGAGTGGCAATTGACTTTTGTATGTATGGCTGGAGCTTGAGGTATACCTTGTCCCCTACCTGGAACTGCCTCTCAGTTTGCTGCTTGTCGGCCTGAAATTTTATTCTCTGTTGTGCTCGCAGAAGGTGTTCTCGCAGTTGTTCCTGCATTGTTGTCCGCTCCCGAAGCCACTCCTGCAGGTTAGGTACTACACAGTCCTGTTGGGGATCAATCCCAAAATGACGAGGTTCATGGTTTTACAGGGCTTTGAAAGGAGAAGTACCAAAATTCAGCCAATGGAATCCACTGAGCCTATTTCCAAGGACAGTCATGCACAAAACACCTGAGATATCCTTCCACACTTTGATTGACCCGTTCTGTTTGCCCATCAGACTGGGGATGTTGCCCAAAACTCAAATTCAGCTGTACTCCTGTCAATTTGGCTAGTTCTCTCCAAAAGGAACTAGTGAATAGATCAAAGTCTATCAACATGGTTATTGGCAATACTGAGGAAGGAACTTCCGGGTATGGTCATTTTTACCTACCGTTCTTTCAATATTTCAACCCACTGAATGGTGGGTTCATATAGCTGCTAATATCCATGTGTGTGATGACATATCCATGTTTACCTCTTAGCAGGCCCAACGGGGTTCTTTCGTCATGATGGGGAATGGGTTACGTGCTTCTGTTCTTGGTCTTGGCATGGATATGTGAAGTTTGTTTCGGGAAAGATGTGCAACTGAAGAACATGTAGCATGTACCTTCTATCAAGAAGAATTTCGTTAGTGGATTCCTTCTTCTAAAAGATTGTTTAAGTTGATGTATGAGTCCACTAAAATTGTATTGTCTAAGTATGGACCTTGTTGAAAAAAGTCATGACTGCAGAGGCATGTTCCGTTTCTCTTTGAAAAACTTGTGTGACATTATTGTGAAGCATGTATGCACTAGTGATAATGTGATAATGTTTGACATTCACGGCTTTGTCATATTAATTTTGGTTGTACACCGCGGCTTTGTAGTATCAGTTTAATTCCTTAATTCATCTTAGTCAAAAGCTCTAAGTGGCATGCTTTATGTGAAAGCAAATCAACCTCGCATGCCTCACAAGCCCACAGTACAGGAAAGAAATTTGGCACCACTGGACCTCATACATTCAGATCTTTGTGAAATGAATGGTGTGTTGACAATAGGTAGAATGGAATATTTCATGATTTTGATTAATGATTCCACTAGGTAATGTTATGTATATCTCTTGAGAACTAAATATGAGGCTCTAGATTAATTCAAAATCTATAAAGGAGAAGTTGAAAATCAACTTGAAAGGAAAATCAAAAGTGTTCAATCTGACCATCGCGGAGAGAGTACTTTTCTAATGAGTTCAATTTATTCTGTTCGAACCATGGTATAATTCATGAGAGGACGCCTCCCAATTCCCCTCAATCCAATGAGAATACAAAGAGGAAAATCACACTCTAACAGATTTGGTTAATGTCTCGTCAGACACTATCGATTTATCCAAGGAGTGGTAGGCAAGGCTATATTGACTTCATGTCATGTCCTAATCAGAGTGCCGAGAAAGAATACAGCAATTAACCCAGTTGAAGAATGGGAAAATAAAATACTAACACTCTCCTATCTACAAACTTGGGGTTGCTTGGCCGAAGTCAATGTGTCAATCAACAAGAAGCGAAAGTTTGGAGAAAAAACCATTGATTGTCTCTCTTTTGGCTCTGCTCCTCATAGCATTGCATATAGATTTCTTGTGGTGAAATATGGAACAGACGATGTGAATGTAGGTACCATCACTGAATCCAAAGAGGGTGGTACATTCTTTGAGAATATATTTCTTATGAGAAATATGCATAGCATGTCTAGCTAGTAATTTGATCCATTTTCTGACCATGTCACTCCTATGGAGTTTGAGGAACAACTTGATGATGGGAGTTCATATGGGGATGACAATGAAGCTCCCACAAAGAGTAAGAGACAAAGGACTACAAATTCTTTTGGTAATGATTTCATTGTAGATCTAGTGGAAGACACTCCCACTATCATTTCACAAGCTATCGCATCTCCGAATGCAAGCTATTAGAAGAATGCAGTTCAAAGTGAAATGGATTCCATCTTCTCTAATGAAACTTGGGAAGTCATTGAACGTCCTTATGGGTGTAAATATGTAGGGTGTAAATGGGTACTTAAAAAGAAACTCGGGGCAAATGAAATTGTTGAAAAGTACAAAGCACAACTTGTGACAAAGGGCTATACTTAAAAGGAAGGCGAAGATTTTATCGATACTTACTCAGTTGTGGCTCGACTAACCATAAATAGAGTACTACTTTTATTGGCTACCTCACACCGTATACTCGTTCATCAAATAAACGTTAAGATGGCTTTCCTAAATGGAGAGCTCTAACTATTAATAAGAGGTGAGTAATTGAGCTATTTCTTTCAGTTGACATATGAATTGATAATGGTAGAATTTTTTATTTCTCCTTCAAAATATACATCCCCAAACTATGTGGCTTGACGGATCATCGTACATCTAAACATTCAGTTCTATTTTCATTTGTAATCTATATTTTCCTAGTGTATGCCTTAAATTTTAGTAATGATCATCTACGTTGTTTTATTCCACAATCAGGGTACATATGGATACTTATTCTTCATTCACAACGAGCACATACATATTTGTGATGCAGGTGAAGAGATTTAACTAATCCTGACTCAGAGTTTGACAATCCGATGGTGATACGACTATGGGCAGACCTGCCTGCAGTCCTCTACGGTATCAAAACAAGGATCATCGGGCAGCGTTGCACAACAAAAACATTTGCCGACTTTAGCAAAACATATATTCTTTATGCACAATGTGCCTGGATTAAGCTTGGTGCCGCCCCAAATCACCGTGTCATCGGCCAGTTCACGAGTACCTGGTATCGCCACAAGAACAAAGGGTGCAACATACTCCGTATATAACAACATTCGTATGTCCAAAACTTCATCTCATACTAATACGATGGAACGGAGAAGATACTGATACACGACATGCGACGGATAATTAACCGGTAAGCATACTTACAGTGTGCGGAGTACACATGACATCCAAGGACCACAAGAAAGAGAAACGCTACTGCCTTGGCACTCATCTGGCGACCGCTCCACACCATGTTGACTTAGATCTGATGTGCTGGACTCGATGCCTTGCAAGCACGCTATTTATAAACACTAGTGGAGACTGGACCTATTGTCCCGGGCCGTGAGGGTCTTTTGTCGCGGTTGGCCAACCGCGACAGCGGAGGCGGGACTAAAGGTCCAACCATTAGTCGCGGACCTGTCATCAGCCGGGACAAATGGTCCTCATCCTGGGTGTGCTAGGGGGCAGAACCTTTAGTCGCGGTTCGTATAACGGGCCGCGACTAATTGTTAGGGTTTAGGGTTTACTAATTCTCTGCCGCGGCAGAAATTTGGGCACTTTCTGTGCCGCGGCAGAGAATTCATTTTGTTTTATTTTATTCATTTATTTTCTTTTCTTCATTTCAAAATAGTTTTCGTATATTTCTACGCTATCACATACAGTACACTACGGTTCCAAAGGGGCATTGGTCCCGATTCATACATAGAAACATAAGCCCACACGTCGAGATCACGTTCAAGTTACTAGACCGACATCACGTTTCTCATACGTCCAGATCACGTCAATTACATTGGAGGCAAAAAATAATTGCTTTTGTGATAAAATTCTCCAGTTTTCTTCAGGACCTCCGAGTTCAAAAATCCCGCCAATTCCTCTTGAATTGCTTTTAGGCGCTTCGCTGGTATGAGCAGGTCCCGCATTTGCTCCATCTAGATCAATATGAATATGTGAGTTGTTTATAACTGTATATATGAAATCATAATAAAATAATTTATGAATGGAACTCAACACAATATGGTAATAAAAAATTGCGCAGAGTGTATACATACATAAGCTGTTCTTTGTTCTCTATTCCGCTCACTGACAAAAGAGCGCATGTACTCAAAACGTAGTATGCACATAAATTTGTCCCCTGTTGCTGCCTCTCACACTACTTTACAGAAAATAGAATTTAATAAAATAATAATCAAGCATGATAATAGTATTGAAACTACAATTAAAGAGTTGTGCGGACCTATATATATAGTACTACTTACCTTGGTGGTATAAAAATACAACTTCGGTTTCCATTCCCCTGGAACCTTCACGATGAACCGTTTCCAAACCCTGGCCGCCAAAAGAAAATGATTAAAGGAGTTATTAATTACTTAATATCAGAAAATGAATGAAAGAGGACGATATAGAGCGATAATGATTAAAATTACCTCTGGAGCATATCTTGCAAGCTTTGGTACTCTTCCATGTTTTTCCTTAACGAGTCCATGACTTGAACGACTCCTTGGTCAACTCTAATGATTAGCAGAATCCAGTGGGAACTGCGCATGTTTATATGTCCATAACTCATCGATTACATTAAACATGGAGTAAGCAAAATAGAATGTGTAGAAGGTACAGTAACACTCACTGGAAGACGTAAGGAAAAAGTATTTCTGCGCAGGTATTTAGTTTCACTAACCACCGGAACAAGTTATTCTCTGTGTCCTCGGGATGGTTATTTACGGTCACTTCATTAATATAATATGGGTCAATGAACCCGATGTCATAGATGCGGCGTTCCCTGCATTCGACAATCTTCATTCTACAGTACAAAAGAATATAGTGAGATAATTACAGGCAATGAACGAGCAGAGCTAGAGACTTAATTAAATTGCAGAAATAAATCACTTACAAACAATAGCAACTGACGAGGGATTTGTCGAGGGAGTCTTGATTGAATAACTGAAAAATTTCAGAAAACGGAATATACATCGCGTCATCCGTGAAGTAATGCTCTTTCTTATATGACACCCAGAAGTGCTCATGCCCGGCCGCTACGGCTTTCTCGTACCACAGATGCAATCGACGCAATTGTGTTGTTAGAGAATTGACCTGCTCAGGTCTGACCAGGGACTTCCCGTAGACATATGTCAATGCATACTGATACTCTTGGGGGCCGCCTATGGTGCCAGTGTCGTGGTGAACTTTCTTATCGGATATCACCTTCAGCGGGGAGATCGACTGTTTTGCCTGTTCTCCGAGCTGGGCCACCTTTTTCCCGCATTTTGCCGCCTTGAACCGCTCTTTCTTTAGGCGATCTGCCGCCTCCTTCTCCTCCTGCATCCGCTGCCTCTTTAGGCGATAGGCAGCCTTCTTCTCCTCCTCCTCTTGACTAATTGTCTTCTCCAAAACACGATCATAGTCATCTCGCAATTTAGGCGGCTCTGGCAGGGGACCCGTTAGATTTTTTATAAATCTCTCAACTTTTTCTGCTGGTATTATCTCTTCAGGCGGGGGCCGTTTCGGAGCTAATTGTCGGGCCACATCGGCACGCACCGACTCCTCGAGTTCCTCTGGAGTTAAGTCGTACGATCTCTTTGGAAGAGGCTTTAGCAACTCGCGTTCCGCTCGAGTTAACTTATCTTCACGCGTCGACGTGAAGGATAGTTTCCGCTTCGACGAGAAGGTCTTAACAAGGGGCGGAATCGATGGATGGATCTTGATGTGGGGAGGATGGATCTTGTGGGGGTGGATCTTTAGGTGGGGGGGATGGATCTTTAGGTGGGGGGATGGATCTTTAGGTGGGGGGATGGATCTTGAGGTGGGGGGATGGATCTTGAGGTGGGGGTGATGGATCTTGAGGTGGGTGGGATGGATCTTGAGGTTGGGGAGATGAATCTTGAGGTGGGGGTCTGCTACTCGGAGGAGTCAAGTTTGGAAACATGATGTTTTTCTTGTTCCAGAGAGCGATACCCTTCTCGACTTCTCCTAGTGTCTTCTCGCCGTCACCTCCAGGAATGTCAAGTTCCATATTAGCATATAACGGCACAACTTCATCCACCCCGACACGAGCATAGCCAGGTGGAATCCCTCCGAGATGGTAGCTTGCTCCAGCTGGATTAGGTAAAGCATAGCCGACCGCCACCTTGAAAGACACGTTCTTCATTGACATGTGTAGCTCACAGTCTGTCTTCTCCGTGATATCATCCACGGGGTAGTGAGCCGCCGACGGTTGGAATTCAGAATTTTCTACATTCGTGGAACCCACGCTGCTTTTCCACTAATCAGATGGGGCGGCTTCAACATGACCTTCTAGCTGCAGCTGAGATGCCTTTTGCTTACTAATTGAGTCTAGTTGCTCCTGCTGCTGCTGCACCTTGCGTTCCAGTGCTGATAACCGGTCAGACTCCTTCTTCTTTTTTCCCTGACGGCTTCTATAAGTATGATCGTCTTCCGGAAAACCTTGCTTCAAGGTGACACCGGCTCCATAGCCTCGTAATCGTCCAACGTGTTCAGGATTCCCGAGTGCTAGTGACAGCTCGTCATTCTCTCTGTCGACCACGTACTCTCCCCTTCGAACTTTATCTATTGCGTCCACGAGTTGTTTGGTTATATACTCAATTTTTTCCTTCCATTTTCCCTGAGCAACAATCAACCCTGTCTGTGGGTCCAACCCTGCCCCATGCGCGAACAACCAAAACTTGGACCTCTCGGGCCAGTCATGTGTCTGTGGAATGATCCCGTTATCAAGAAGTCGTGCTTCCAAGGCTTCCCACTTAGGCACGGCAGCCCTGTAGCCACCTGCCCCCAAACGGTGGTGATATTCCTTCTTCGCAGCATTTAACTTATTCTGAACCGATCGGGCCACAGCGGCCTCCGATTTTCTTTGCTCCACAAATGTGGGCCACTGCTGTTGTATCTTCACTAGTGGTCCAGTGAAAACTGGATCTTTCTTCTCCGCCTTTAGATAAGCTTTCCATAAGTTTTTCTTCCAGGTCCGGAATTGTTCGGCCATCTTACTAAGAGACCACTCGTTCACTTTTGTCTTCAAGTGCTCGGGTAGATCTGGCGGTAGGCTGACCTTTGTCAAGAGCGTGTCCCAACACAATTTTTTTAGTCCCTCGTCGACATAAGTAGTTGGGTTGTTTTCATCCTTCGGCTGAATCCATTCTTCAAGGTTGATCGGGACAATGTCCCTAACAATAACCCCACATTGATTAATGTATTTGCGGCGGCAATCTATGGGTTCCAAAGGTTCGCCACTAGCACTAACTTGGTCGATCACTATCCTACGACCCTCCTTCAACGGCTTCGTCGGGCCTCGTTTCGGCACTGCTGTAGATTTGCTCGATCCGGAGGGCTAAAAGAAAAAATGGTTCATTAATAACTGCAATACAACTCAAATAATACATCTAGTGTGATCGATGTACAGAGGCTTAATATACCTCGTCGGAGTTTGTTAAGGGCACTTCCTCCTCTCTACAAATTTCTTCTTCGTCAACTCCCTCACCGGATTCGTTCAGAAATTGGGAGCCGTAATCTTCTGCAGTTACGGCATCTTCTTCACCGACAGGCGCGGCCGCACGTCCTGCTATAATCTGAAGCATTCGCATTTCGCACTCCTCGTCTCTGCCGGCGACGTCCGGACAAGTTAGATCCATCTGCTCTTCACGCTCCTCGTCTCTGCCGAAGGCGTTCGGAAAATTTGGATCCATAGCTCAATGTCCCTGCAATCAATTTTGTAAAAAGAATATGAATATCGAAATTTGCATCTAACACTATTTGTGAATGCAAAATTATAGCAACTACTTAACAATGTTAGCATTAGCAGAATAATTGTAATAACATTTGAAGAAAATTTGAATGTTTGCTATCAAAATTTGAATGTTTGCTATCAAAATTTGAATGTTTGCTATCAAATTTGAATGTTTGCTATCACAATTTGCTATGCCACGAACTTTTCAACTTTGCAACTTTCCTAACAAAAATTTTCCAGCCACGAACCTAAATACTCACCTAGCCTAAATTACACTAACCTAAATACTCACCTAGCCTAAATTTTTCTAACCTAAAATTACACTAACTTAAATATTCACCTAGCCTTAATTACACTAACCTAAATTTTCACTTAGCCCAAGTTAAACTCACCTAGCCTAAATTTTCACTTAGCCCAAGTTAAACTCACCTAGCCTAAATATTCACCGGGCATCTACAAAATTCTTATGCCACGAACTTTGCAACTTTGCAACTTTCTTAACAAAAATTTTCCAGCCACGAACCTAAATACTCACCTAGCCTAAAATACACTGACCTAAATACTCACCTAGCCTAAATTTTTCTAACCTAAAATTACACTAACTTAAATATTCACCTAGCCTAAATTACACTAACCTAAATTTTCACTTAGCCCAAGTTAAACAAACCTAAAATTCTACAAAATTTTCCTAAAAATTAGAGGAGGAGAGAGGGAGGAGAGGAACCGTACCTTGCAAGGATACCAATTGGGAGGGGATCGGCGGCGGCCCGTGGAAGGGGAGGCGACGGAGACACGGCGGCGGTGGCTCGTGGGAGGGGAGGACACGGATCGAGTCGCGGCCGATGTACAGAGGAGGAGGCTGGGCGGGGCAGCTCGAGAGGCAGGGGAGGAGGCCGGGCGGCGCAGCCCGCGGCCGATGTGGAGGAGCAGACCGGCGGCGCGGGCGTTGGACGGCGTGGGCGCGGCGCGGGCGTGGGCGCGACGTGGGCGGGCTGGGCGCGGCGCGGGCGGGCGTTGGGCGGCGCAGGCGGGCGTGGGCGTGGCGCGGGCGGGCGGGGCGACGGCGGCGACAGAGGCGGCTTCGAAAAAATGGCAGGGGCGAAACTTGTGAAATTTTGGGGTGGAAGGAACCAAATCGACGAGGAACGGACCTTTGGTCCCGGTTCCAACCACGAACCGGGACCAAAGACCCTTTGGTCGCGGTTGGTAACACCAACCGGGACCAAAGGTCTGTCCGGGCCGCGAAATATTGCGCGCGAAGCCCAGCGGGCCTTTGGTCCCGGTTGGTGTTAAGAACCGGGACCAATGGTCTTTTTTTTTTCTTATTTCTAGTTTCTTTTTCCTGTTTTCTTTTTTGTTTCTTTTATATACTTTGTTTTCTTTTTTAAATATATGAATTTTTACATGCTTTTGGAATTGTTTTTTTCTAGTTTATTTTAAAATGTTCCAATATTTGAAATTCATTATCTTTTTATTATTTAAAAATTCATATATTTTTATAGTTTCATTTAATTATTTGAAAATCATGTTATAAATTCAATATCTTTTCATCTGTTTATCAGAAAAATGCAATTAAAATATCAATATTCATTAATTAAACTTATATATTCATTGAAGTCCGAAGGAGGCGGGCCGTCCCCCTCGTACCTGGCGAGACCCAATATTTTGCATACGTATGCATGAATATCACACACATCTCCGGAAGTTGATAGTTTAGGTCGCAAGTTTTCAAAAGCAAGTAGTAACCTAAACTACGATCACAGACAAGAGAACTGCAATGGCGATCACAGACTCTGAAACTAACTTCGACCGGTTCCTGAGCCGCGGGGTGCTGAGCCGCCGGCGCTGCGCATCCAAAGAGAAGGAACCCTCACAGGGTCATAGCTCACGTGAGAAGGAACCCTCTGAAGAAACGACCACCTACTGTCATACTGCCTATCCAATAGATACATGTAGCGACGGACATGCTCATCCTCCTCCCTGATACGGCGACGTACCACCTCCTCGGAGGCCGGCTCCCTCTGCACCGAGCGTGGCCCACGCGACTGCCACCACAGAAGATCCGGGTCGACGACGTCACCCGGATTCCTCACCAAGCTGCGCGTCCCGGAAGGTAGCACCTCCCAGTGCCAGCCCGGTGGAGCCCAGTCCCGCACATCGCCCCTCTGGTCCAACATGGACATCGTCGCCGACCCCTAAGTCAAAATTTTGTTACAATGGAAGAGTGATGAGGTTGCAGATATGAGTTTAGATGTGATATGGCAATGGCGGCCAAGACTACATATATATAGTGAGAAATTACGGGAAGACGAAGGCGGGAAGCGGTGGAAGAAGCACACGGATCGTGTGTTTCCTTCGATCACTTGTGGGCCGTTGGATCGGAAGCACACGGATCGTGTGTTTCCTTCGAGCGCTTGTGAGCCGTTGGATCAGGGCCTTTATTACCGGTTCGTGTTACCAACCGGGACTAAAGAAGCACACGGATCGTGTGTTTCTTTGAAGCGCTTGTGAGCCGTTGGATCTGGGGTGTGTTTCTTTAGAGCGCTTGTGAGCCGTTGGATCAGAAGCACACGGATCGTGTGTTTCCTTCGAGCGCTTGTGAGCTGTTGGATCAGGGCCTTTAGTACCGGTTCGTGTTACCAACCGGGACTAAAGAAGCACACGGATCGTGTGTTTATTTCAAGCGCTTGTGAGCCGTTGGATCTAGGGTGTGTTTCTTTTGAGGGCTTGTGAGCTGTTGGATCTGCACTCCCACCTCATCCACAGGTACACCTTTTAATCGCCTATAAATAGCGACGTCCCTGCAGCGAAACGGCACACAACGAGCGTCTACCTTTGCCACCGAACCCAATGGTTGGATTTAGCCTACCCGCTGGCATGTTCCCTAACACAAGCCCTCGGGTAGGTTGAATCCAACCACTGGATTAGGGTGACACAATGATGAATTGCCGAGGAGGTGGGAGTGGTGGTGGTGGAAGTGGTAGCCATGCCCCTCGGTCGGATCGAAGCAGCTCCAAGGCTCTCTGATGATCTACAACATTCCCAACACTTTTTGGGACGGTCGTTAGATCATCAGAGAAGTCTTGGGGCTGTTTGGATCAAAGGTCGATTTGCTGCTCACGACGACGCGAGACGGATGCGCAAGCTTCCGGATGGGCAAAACCAGTGTTGGATCAGCCACATGACCCTATATGCAAATCGTTCGGATTCCCGTCATACAGCCCAACGGTGCATTTGATATGCAGGCACTCACGAGCCACCGTTGGGCTGTATGACGGGGAAACCGTGTGCATTTGATAAAAGGTTTAATACATTAATTATTACTTGCGGCTGCTTGGATCGAAGGTCGATTTGCTGCTCACTTCACAGCCCTCAACAAAATACTTGCGGCTGTTCTATCTACAAAATACTTCAGTTCATCGACCGAATACAAATCATTCGGATTCCCGTCATACAGCCCAACGGTGCATTTGATATGCAGGCACTCACAAGCCACCGTTGGGCTGTATGACGGGGAAACCGTGTGTAATTGTAATGCATAGTCCTCATAAAACATACATTAATTGAAACTAACATACAACTATCTAAATAATTTAAATCCAACACCAAATGCGATCAAAATCGCAACTAAGGTAACTACTGAACCAACAACATAATGGTACCAAGCCTCCTGACTAATGGCATATTTTCTAATCTTTTTAATCTTCAAGCGCATTGCATCCATCTTGATCTCATGGGCATGTGCGACGTCGGCAAGCTTCAACTCGTGTTCATCGATGATGTCGGCAAGCTTCAACTCCAATTTCATCTTCTCTTCTAGGCATTGCAGACGAAGATCTTCACTTCTTTCCAATTTTGCTTTCAAATCATTGTTTTCTTTTACAAAAAACTCGACAATAGGGTCGGTTGGAATTTCCGGTTCAACTACCTCCTAGATAAAAGTGTCTATGTCAAGTTGGTAGGTATAGTTGTTATAAACACGAAATGAAACAAATAGTTATGAAAATATACCACATCCGAATCATAGACCGGACGAGGGGCGACGGGGGCGGATATAAAAACCATGACACTATACATATAAAAAAAACATAAGAAAATTATACAAGAAATAAACATGCTTTTAAATCATACAAATCATTTTTCTTAAAATAGAAGATAAAGAAAAAAGGCTCACCGAGGTGGTGCCGGTGACGAGACGATGCGGGCTATCGACGACGGTGAGGACGGGACGACACTAAAATCCACAAATAATAAATTAATTTGAGCTCAAAATGCATATAAAAAAATTACTCTCTAGCTTAGGCATTTCATCAAACACCTTGCTAGCAACACAAAAAATAAAATGAGCTAAAATGAGCTAAAGTTGCAACTTCGGAGGAAAGGATAATGTTGCTAACCCTTGAATAGATGGGTGCCTTCAATGCTCA
The DNA here is from genome assembly GCA_012064385.1 of Puccinellia tenuiflora. NCBI lineage: Eukaryota > Viridiplantae > Streptophyta > Magnoliopsida > Poales > Poaceae > Puccinellia > Puccinellia tenuiflora. Next base: position 19,486 of record QRDG01001951.1, read on the forward strand.
CAAATGGAGTAGAAAAATGGGCATTTACTTGAGTGAGTGAGAGGAAATGGAGGAGAAATAAGTGATGAACTCGAGCTCAAAAATGGTGGTGGCCTCGGGTGGAAGAAGATATATGTGCTAGGAAGACCTTTGATCCCGGTTCGGGTCACAAGCATTTGTCGCGGCTCGTATACCAGGCCGCGACTAATGCTCGCGGCAGAAATTTGGGCAGTTTTCTTTGCCGCGGCAGAGAATTCATTTTCTTTTCTTTTATTTATTTATTTTCTTCATTTCCAAATAGTTTTCGTATATTTAGACACTACCACACATACAGTACGCTTTTGCATAAATATTAATGATTAAGTAATAATAATTGTTAACAAATAATAATCGTTGATCCACTTGGGCAAATTCAACAAATTTGTAGTCATTTAAATCCTTAGAATGTGTAGAACACTTTATAATAAAAAAAATTCATACGAGCACAAACTTGCTATTGCTGAATATTCGTACGGACCAGAGATAATTATCAATATAAAGGGAAAAAAGTGCTAAATAAATCCAAAGATCACACAACTTTTTATAATTTCAATCAAACGTCTCACATATGACAATTATTGTTGAGACGATCTAGATCGACACATTGAGACATACGCACATACCACCGAGACACCTCCTAGCAATCTCGTAGCCTAGGCGAGCGTCCAGAGCGGCATACTTGATGCGATAAAAGCTCAATGGAAAGTTGCCCCAACCTCTCGTGAGGTCCTCTTCTTCCTCCTTTTTCTTCTCGTCCTCCTTCTTCTTCTTCTTCTTCTTCTTCTTCTTCTTGTTGTTGATCTTCTTCTTCTTCTGAAGCGTTGTGCCAATAGTAAAATTGGCTAGAGCATAGAGACTCGGAAGATTAGGGTACGTTGGGTTAGGGTGAACGGCCCGCTGGAGGTCGACGGCGGACGGAATATGAATTCCGTAAGGCTCCAGCATACGTTGATCGTTGTTGATAGCCGCGCCGCAGAATTTGATGGTTTTGTCCATCAAGAAGTCCTTGAGGGCCTGCGGCACCCGATCAGCGTAGCAAATATGGAACACCAACGTGTCGGTCTCCACGGAGAGTTGCAGGACGGCGGCATGCTGCCTCTCCTTGGGAGTGGCGTCGGTGAACTCGCAGTCGAGGCCCACGATCTTCTTCGGTGCGGCGTCGAGGTAGCGCCTCTTGACGTCGCAGATCCATCTCTCCACGGTTGATGCGCGGAGAGTGACCACGACCTTGAAGTTCATGTTGACGGCGTCGTCCTTGTAGTGGAACACTTGGGATCGAGGTGGGCGCGCAAGTGGCTCCATGGCGCGTGGCAGCGATTCGAGAGAGGATTTTTGAGTAGAGATTAGAGAGAGGAGATGGTGCATTTGGCAAATGGCACTGTAGCTCTCTATATAGAGCTAGCAGGGGAGATGAGGAGGCTGGCGCGCCGTGGTAATTAATCGGGCGTGTTTCAACTTCCAAATTCCTAAGCGTTTTGATCAACTTCCAAACACATTAATCGTTCTCTTCATTCCCCGTGTGATCAACGACTGGCGGCGGGAACTCAAAGGGTTCAAAATACACGAACCGTCGCGGTGCGCGGATTCTAGTCCCGGTTCGAGATACGAGCCGGGAGAAAAGGGGGGCACCTCCTCGCAGCGGGACCGCATGCATCTTTTGTCCCGGTTCGTATACCAAGCCGCGACAAATGGTTCCTAACGAACCGGGACAAATGATTCGCCGATTTTGGGGCGACGTGGCCGCATTTGTAGTCGCGGGTCGATACAGGTCCGCGACTAAAGGCCCGGGCGAAAGGCCTATTTTCTACTAGTGAAATGACCAAGGAAAAGATGGTAGTACTAGAATAGGATGAGGATTCAATTAATGCCCAATTATGACTTGCTATATAAAGATCCAGCAATAAATATGGGCAACAAATTTGTTCCAAAAATTGATAAGCTATCTCAAAATTCAACTATTAAAAAGTTAGTACTACAAAAACTTTGCATGCATTTAGAATCAAGATAAATGTTTTGTCTTTGCAATAATATGGCGAAAAGTTGAGTACTAGAGTTTTTGTCATTCTACTATGTTCCACTTGAAAAGCAAGTCTACTTTTTATCTTGCAGGTTATTGGACCTTGATATTTGATGATATATTTTGGAATTTGAAAATGCAAGACATATTTTACAAGTAACTTTGCCCTTTGTTTTATCAATATAGTAGTCTTTTTATTTTTTTACTACAAGTTCTTTGGTATTTATACATTCTGTCTTATTATACCACATTATCTATGTTCGAAGTTATATACAAATACTATTATATAGTGGATTTTTTCGTGAAAATTTTATGCCATGCTAAAGTAGTGCATCAGGGTGACTCGAGCTCCACCTCCGCCCCTGGCGAAAACCATTTTGGTTGGCCGTCAGATTTTGCAGCCTCTTAGATGCCATCGCCCCATTCATGCAACCAGGAAAATCTATATGACCCGGATCAGACATGTCAGATCAGTGTACCACCTCCCACATGTGACACCTGGCAATCTGGATCTCAAAGCGTGAAGGCAAAGCAAACCACGCAGTCCAACAACAGTTTAGAAAAAAAGACGGAGTCTAACGGGGGCTTTTAAAAAATTTACTTTATTTTTCACTTTTGTTATTTGCCACATCATGTGTCACTGACATGTGGTGGTCAATGTGGAAAATAATAAATAAATTGAGACAAGTGTAGCAGATGATACAATATGACTCACAACAGTTCTGAAGAAACCAAAGAAGAAATTCAGAATTCCCTAGCAATGAAGGCGACGGGAAAGCACACGGGGATGTCCGTCAGCGGTGCCACGAGAGGGGGCGTTGAAGAGGGCCATAGGCAAAACATCGATGGTTGCGTCGCCGGGTCAAGCTTCCTGGGCGCCGACGTGCGTGGTCGTTTGCGGCAGGGAGAGAAGCACGAACAGCTTGCCAGTGGTTGCAACAGCACAACACGCAGGATAGTCGTGAGAGAGAGAGAGAGAGAGAGAGGTGCATTTGGTGTTTTCGTAACGGAAGGTATCGTTGATGAGTGCTTTGGGATTAGGATTGCCAGGTGTCACCCGCAAAAGGTGGTCTCCCAATCTGGCATGTACGACTTGAGTCTTATAATATTTTTCTCCCAGAACGAACCTTGTTCAAAAGCAACTCAACGGTGGCCAGCGAAAGGCTTGGCCGAGAGGTCTGAATACATCATGGCATGTACTAGAATTGCTAGAATTGCCGCTAGAGTGGTCTTGATGAGAACCAACCTTCCACAGCGTCTTAGAGCAACTCCAACAGTCATTGAAAGACACGGGGCACTAAAAATAACCGCCGATTTACCGCGCCCGCGCCCGCTTTTGCACCTCCAGCAGGCGCGCGGTAAATGAGCGCGCGGCAAAAAAATTCCGGCGCGCGTCAATTCGCCTCCGCACACGCCCCAAATTTGTTACCCATATGCAAAAATTTGTTACCTATGGAGTCTACCAATCATTGTAAGTGATTTGTTGTGGGTTGTCATCGTAGTTAAGTCTACAGGGACAACATAACATTACTTTGGAGCTCCCAACGAAGCATCTCTCCTTCTTCGGCGAATGCCATAATCAAGTGAACCGAACTCTTGGCAAAGTTGACTCGTAAATCGGAGGCCTCATCGAAGTCCCTAAAGATGTCCGCACAAAAGTGGACATCTTGCCGCCTGGGACGAATGAAAGTCACCACATCATCGGGGCAGGTCGACGTGTAACAGTAGATTCATACAACCAAGGAACATATCTGCCTAGTTGGCATCTCTGCAACTCTCCAAAACTATGAAGTTGTTGTATTGATCACAACAATTGAATTAATTTTGGATACGTACACATTTTCTCCGGTCAGTAACCTTGCTAGCTAGCTAGATGCAGTAAGCCATAAGCAACAAGGGTCTGGGAAGTACTCGCATGTGACTGATGCACAATGTCTTCTATTTTAATCTGAAACTACCTAAATGCCCGTGCGTTGCTACTGAATAACAACATTTATTGATTTTACCCACCAACTCGTGATACTAAATAGTTTATGTGCATCATCTATATCAAATGTAAGAAAATACCATGTTCTCATTTATTAGTTCTTAATAAGATTATCTAATCGAGGTTAAGCTTAGTGATATATAACGAACAATTCATATAACAAAAATGGGCGTTTTTCCAACATTATAAAAAGGCACGTGCAAGATTTCATCCACAGCCATGCCACAGTACAAACACTATAGCATTCCTCGCCATGTTTTCTCAAGATGTTGTCCCCGGCCTCCTCCCCACCTCCCCATATACATAGCCACGAGACATCACACCATACATCTCGCACCGACACAAACCCACAGGCATCATGATTAATATGTTTTTTTAGCAGAATATACAATTACTCAAAGTTGTTACTGCATCACCATATAGCAAATGTTGCTTTAAATAAACTCCAATAAAACAGGGAGCACTACTGAATAGCCTCCTAGTAAACTTGGATTTTTTATTTGAGCAGATCAAATACATATATAGAAGAATAAATATTAAGACAAATGAATATCTCTACAGCCATGGACCAAAAAATAATGTGTACCAACAATCCTATTGTTGCACACCTCCGTACCTAAATAATTCATGCATAGCAAAATAGAAGAGGAAGTACGATTAACTGGACAGAAAAGAACAAAAAACAATTAGCAGGCCGGGATGCACACCTAATATAACAGGAGACTGGGAACCATTTCAGGAGAGTTGCATATATAGATAGAACCCAAATAGGGAAAATGTCCTAACCAAAGCTTTTCCTTTCATTTTTCATAGGTAACAACCTAATGCAATATTAACTTTTATCTCAACATCACAGTCGCTCCAGTGTCATCTATAATTCAAATAAATATAATCCAATAACCCGCGCTAGCAAATGGCAGCAGATACCGCAATGTACACATTCGCCGACCCCTCCAATAAATCCTCTTCTACCTGCCACTCAGCCGTACCTTATAGCTCCTTTCTTGATTTGTGTGCAAAACTCAAATTACAAGGGAAAGACCTCGTAATGTCATCAGTGGAAGTTACTGTGGTGCACAGAAAAACCCCTAAAGATCCATCTATGATGAGTTGTCACAATAAACAAAAGAGCATCAATTTATTATGTCGTCCACAAACCTGGACCCTTGAATATTCGCATGAAATTGAATCAAGCTCCAGAGTTTTGCATCTCCCGACACACATTCACAGATTGAGGTAGATATTGCGTATTATCTACTTAGTTCTCGTAAAATTAATATTGTGTATATAATCTTTTATTGAGAGAATCTCACCCAAGTTCTATAGTATTGTCATGATCATTCCTGTTTTTTGGACGTTCAAATCTGCACAGAAAATATTATACAGCACATGTCCTAATCGTGAAAAAAATGCAACCAAGTCACTACAGCGATATTACAACCAAGAAAATCATCCATTCCAAGAACCATCAAACAAGGGAGAATGCGGGTTAGGTTATTACCGACTGTGGTGGAGGATCTCCAAGGCATCGCTTAACTGGGCCCATCCTTCTCGAGCACCCTGTCGCACGGTGGACGCCGTCTCCACCGCCGGCGGACTCCATTGTTGTCGCCTCCCGGTCGCTCTGTTTGGGGAAGCGACAGACCAGGGCCGACAAATGGGAGACAGATTGGTCTAAGGGATTCCTGCAAAATATCAATCGGGTCAGAGGTAATGTGGGCCGACAAATGCTAATGTGGGCCCCACTGCTGACATTGCAACGGTCAAAGCCGGGTAAGAGCTGCTCCGACGAGCAAAGGACAGCCAGTGACACAAAAATTAGGACCTAGATCTTCATTTTGATAGAATTGGGACTAAATTGACAACCCGAGATAGTTTTAGGACCTCCCATGCATTTTACTCTTAATAAAAATAATACTTGTTTGGCGTAACTGTAACAACAGAATAAGTAACAATAGCACATTTTCCATCAAGCTACAGAGCAACATCCCTGATGCATAATCATACAAAGTACGTAATGCTAGAAAAATCCTAACAAAAGCATCTAACAGGCAGAACATGTAGTAAGTCTAAGCACTCTGCATACCGTTGCATCAATCAAAATCAAAAGTGTGCCTTCAATTTGTTTGTCTTAAACCAAATGATTCGCTTGTGGAAGAAATCATGAGCTGGTAAAATGCAAGGACGTCCAATACCAAGTAATCTGTATAATTGAAGAAATATCTCCAAAAGAGCATCAGCATTTTTATTGTCCAACATCCCACACTGTAGACATAACCGTCTTGTACTGAACTTTCTCAATGCTGAACCTAGTAACAACAGGAAAGGAACTTAACCAGTTTGTCTGCAGGCAAACTGACTTACTGAGACATCTAAAGCGAACATGAGGGAGTATTACCACCATCATTTGGGACTACTTATACCAAGCAGATTACATGTCTACTACACATCTATTGTTGTTAAGAATGATTTGCTAGCTTTAGTTAAGATAGGAAACTAAAAATCAAATAGTATTTCAGAATATCTTTAGATAACTGACGTAATATTTGCATGAGCACTACTCCTCCGGGCGTATCCCTCCCAAAAAACGGATTCAGAAACCAACACGCATCTACCAGCCAGGGAGAGAATCAGACCTTCGAGCCAGTGAGGGCGGATCCGAAATTTTCTCTAGTTTTTTTTAAGGTATTATACGCATTTTTTCGACGTCGTATGCAAAAGTTATGCCCGTTATAAGATTTTTTTTTCATTTGTTGCAAAAAAGGTCAAAATTCATATTTCAAAATTTCTAGACCTACTAGACACTCATACCTAACTACATCGCAAAGGATTTTATTTATTGAATTTTTTATTATTTTCTTTCACTTCCTGCAAAACTAAAAAGGCGATCCACGGGGGGGGGGGGGGGGGGGTGGGATTTGAAAAAAAAAATCTGTGGCGCACCAAACTTGGTGCGCCACAGAAAGTCAGCTTTCTGTGGCGCACCAACCAGGTGCGCCACAAAATGTCACTTTTCTGTGGCGCACCAGCCACGGTGCGCCACAAAATGTCCCTTTTCTGTGGCGCACCAGCCACGGTGTGCCACAGAATGTCCCAGATAGACCTCTGACCTAGTGGCTGTACGTGGGACCCACAGAAATTCTGTGGCGCATGGGTGGGCATGCGCCACAGAATCCTGACTTTCTGTGGCGCATGGGTGGGCATGCGCCACAGAATTCTGACTTTCTGTGGCGCATGGACAAAAGATGCGCCACAGAAAGTCGAAAATTTCTGTGGCGCACCAGCATCCATGCGCCACGCCACAGAATGCCAACCTCCCTATAGCCATTTCTGTGGTAGTGAACATTGTGGGAGTGGAGGACAAGACAGACATGTCAGAAGATTATAATAAGTTTGATAAAATTCCGCCCTTCACGGTGAACATTGACCCAAGCATCATGTTAAATGATGAAGATGCTCCATGGTTACGGCCGGCATGATCATAAGCAAGGGACATATGCTAGATGGGGATGTTGGTTATGTGTAATAATATATTAAATATTTATGTATGAGTGTTCTCAAACTTGGCACACATGTGTATCTTATTTTGTTGACATCTTTGCACTAAGAGAACACTTCTATGCCGAGCCCCTCGAAGATGTCCTAGGTCACTGCCCAAGGACATCTTCGAGAAGCTCGGGCATAGAGATGTCCTCTGTCTTTGCCTTCCGGACAAGCTTGACTACAGTATGAACCCTCTTAGCACTAAGAGAACGCTTCTATGCCGAGCCCCTCGAAGATGTCATAGGTCACTGCCCAATGACATCTTCGAGAAGCTCGTGCATAGAGGAGTCCTCTGTCTTCGCTTTCCGGCTAGCTTGACTACAGTATGAACCCTCTTAGCACTGAGAGAACGCTTCTATGCCGAGCCCCTCGAAGATGTCATAGGTCACTGCCCAACGACATCTTCGAGAAGCTCGTGCATAGAGGAGTCCTCTGTCTTCTCTTTCTGTTGTTGCCGTGCTCTTGTTCTTCATCTCCTCCTCATGGTGGGTATTTATAGCTAAAAGATCAGGGCAACTCTTCACCTTTAGTCCCGGTTGGTAGCTGGAACCGGGACTAAAGGAGCGTTGATATGTGTGCCTTATCTTCTGCTTGAGATCCAACGGCTCACAAGCACTCGAAAGAAACACACCGCTGATCCAACGGCTCACAAGCGTTCGAAGGAAACACACGATCCGTGTGCTTCTTCCTGATTGGGCATACTACACCTGGTACCGGCATAAAAAAAGGGGTAGAAAAGTGAAACAGAAAATATGTATGTTTAATGACTTAATGGAGTTCAAATTCCAAATTTTGTAATTAAATGAATTTACCTCAAATCTCAAACAAAAATGAATTTGTTATAAATAGATAGATTACATTTTTATCAACAATTTGATATTTTAATTGCATTTTTCTGATAAACAGATCAAAAGATATTGAATTTATAAGTTTAATGACTTAATGGAGTTCAAATTCCAAATTTTGTAATTAAATGAATTCACCTCAAATCTCAAACAAAAATGAATTTGTTATAAATAGATTACATTTTTATGAACAATTTGATATATTACTTGCATTTTTCTGATAAACAGATCAAAATATATTGAATTTATAAGTTTATTACATTTTTCAAAAAACAAACTAAACTGTGGCCTTCGCGCGCAAAATTTAATTTCCAAAAGCACCTTTAGTCCCGGTTATAGCCACGAACCGGGACTAAAGGTGGTTTTGACGTGCGCCTTTTCGGTGCCACCGAAAAACACCTTTAGTCCTGGTTCGTGGCTGGAACCGGGACTAAAGGGTCACCTTTCGTCCCGGTTGGAGCCACCAACGGGACGAAAGGGTCTTTAGTCCCGGTTCCAGCCACGAACCGGGACTAAAGCCCTATCCTATAACTTGCTCTCTGTCTCCCCCAACTCCCTCATTATCGATCTCGCGAAGAACACAAGGACCAGGAGCACGCAACGAAACCGACACCGGCAGGCTGCCCAAATCCGCTGCGCCGCCCGAGCCCGCCGCCGGCCTCCACGCGCCGCCCCACCCTGCACGCGTCGCCGCCACTGCCGCCCTCCACGCGCCACCGCTCGCCGGCCGAGATCCTCCTCGCCACGTTCTCCTTCTCCGCCCGAGAGCTCCTCCTCGCCGGCCGACCCGCTCGCCGGCCGCCCTACTCCTCCGCCGTTCTCCTCCTCCGCCTCCGGCCGTTCCCGCTCGTCGGCCGCCCTCTCCTCCGGCCGTTCCCGGTGCGCCGGCTGCCCTCCGACCTCTACCTCTCCGGCCGTAGCAAAAGGTAGAAATTTCATTCTCTTTTTTTGATAGAATTTTAGTTAGAATGTTAGAATTTTAGTTAGAATGTTAGAATTTTAGTTAGAATTTTTAGAAAAATTTAGAATGTTAGAACTTTTAGTTAGAATTTTTAGTTAGAATTTTAGTTAGAATGTTAGAATTTTAGTTAGAATGTTAGAAATTTTAGTATTTTTAGAATTATAATACGGCAGAGAATTGTTAAAATTATAGAATTATAATACTTGTAAACAATTATAGTACTTGTTAATACTTGATATAATACTTGTTAAAAAATTATAATATTTGTTATAATACTTGTTATTACCAATTGCATGTTGGTTGAGAGCACATGCAATTGGCAATATTAACTTAGCTAAATAATAAAGATTTCAATGTAATATAGTATTTGTGTAATAAAAATTGCAATTGGCAATTAAGTAGTGATCTATGTTGTTAATAAATTGCAATAATTTAGTACTTGTGTGTAATAAAAATTGCAATAATAAAATTTTCAATATGTCTTATCTATTTGCAAATGAATTTTTGATATGTCTTATCTCTTTGCTAATGAATTTTTTATATGTCTTATCTTTTTGCTAATTAACCACAAGTCAATTGTCTTTGCAGAAACTATGGATCGCAGCAGAGACGAAGATCAGGAAAACATATTGGAGGATATGATCCGCGGTGATGATGACATCGATATCACCTCGAGCTTTTTGAACGACTCCGGTGAGGGAGTGGAGATAGAAGCTGACGGCTCCGGTTCTCGAACCTTAATTACTACAGGGTCCGGCGAGGTATATTAATTAACCCTCTATTGACTAAATGCATTATTTGATTTTTATATACATATATTAATGCTCTTTCTTCTTTTAGCCCTCCGGATCGAGCAAATCTTCTGACAACAAACGAGGCCCAGCCAAAAGGTTGGAGAAAGATGAAAGGTACAAGATCGAAGCCATCGCTGAAGATGGCAATCTGATTCTTCCCGTGACGCACGCCACAATATTTATAAGTCAATGCGGAGTTGTTGTTAGGGACAACATCCCGATCACCATTCAAGACTGGAATAAGCCAAAGGCGGCTAGACGACGCCCATCTGCTAGTTTTGTCGACGATAGAGCCAAAGACATGCTTTGTAAGACGCTCATGGCTAATTTCACGCTACCTCATCAAAATGATTTCGACGACGCTCATCCGTTAGAGGGGGGTGAAAATAACGAGGATCCCATAGAGGAAAAGGTCAAGGAGTGGACACTTAAGAAGATGGCCGAACAATTTATCAACTGGAAGAAAAGATTGAACAAGGATTATGTCCTTAAAGGAAACACTCCGGAATTCACTAGAGCCTATGAGAAGCTAAAAGATCACTGGGACGAATTTGTCGAGTACAAGACATCGGAGGAGGCTAAGAAAAGGTCAGCAATAAATAAGAAAAATGTTGCAAAGAAAGAATATCACCATAGCATGGGGTCAGGTGGCTACAGGGCTACCAAGCCTAAGTTGGAGAAAGATGAGAACGACCTGCTTGAAAAAGGGATAATTCCTGAGACGCATGAGTGGGCTGAACGGGCAAAGCTTTGGTTCTACGGGCATGGGGGAAAGTTGCACCCAGAAACAGGGAAGTGCATTTTTACAAAAGCACAACTTGCAACCCCTCTCGCTGAACTTAAAAAGATAATGAAGGAGGTAGATGACGGGAAGTTCCATCCAGACAGAGAGAACGATGATCTGACACGCGCCCTCGGGAATAAAGAACACAGTGGACGAACACGAGGCACAGAAGGCTCCATTCCGTGAAAGTATGGGTTTCCCGACTGCAGTGACACTTATAGAAGTCGAGGGAGGAAAAAGAAAGAGGAGGCAGACCGGCTGAAGCAGATCGAAGAAAAACTAACGAGGCAGCAGGAGATACTAGATGCACTTACCAGCCAGCAAGCTACCGGCCAATCTTAGCGGCACGAAGATCATGCATTGGAAAATAGCGGCCCACCATCTCAGCGGAAAAGCAGCGTGGCTTCCACGGATCTCGTTCGGCCAGATATCTTGGCTCGTCGCTACCCCCGTGGATGATATCACGGAGAGGGAAAATTGTGACCTACATGCTCCATTGATGAACCTAACCGTGAAGGTGGCGGTCGGCGTAGTCTTAGCTCCTGTACCTAATGGAACTTACCATTCCTCTCCGATTCCAGATGGCTATAGTGTTGTCGCAGTGGATGAAGTTATAAAGGGATTTGAGGACCTAGAACTTGACTACCCTACAGGTGAAGGGGAGACTATACTGAGAGATGGCAGAAAAACTACAATTCTATGGCGGAAGGAGTGCTTCCAAATTGGAAGCCAAGGCCACCGTCTCCGCCACCTCCGCCGTCTCCGCCGCGTCAGCTATCTCCGTCGCCTCACCCGACTAAGCCTCCTTCGCCGCCGCAGCAGAATCAGCTATCTCCGTCGCCTCACCCAACTCAGCCTCCTTCGCCGCCGCAGCAGAATCAGCCATCTCCGCCGACTCAACAGACTCAGCCGCCTTCGCCACCTCAGCAGGCTCAGCCGCCTCCGCCGCCTCAGCCTCGGGTTCTAAAGCGGAAGAGCATCGCCGGTGCCGCTCCGGCGGCTAGTGCTACAGCTCCTCGAAAATCCTCAACGAAGAAAGCAAAAAAGGCCGCTCCTGCCAAAAGTTACCTTACGAGATGACTGATGAGGAACTTGCCAAAGAAGTAGACGCGAATGTGAGACGTCAGTTAGCACCGAAACGGCCGGAGCCAGTGGAGAAAATAGATCCGGCAAAACTGAAGAAATGTTTGGAAAACTTGAGGCGACCAATGGCTAAGGAGAAGTTACCAGACTACGACCGCTCTATTATGAAGTCACGTGAATCTCAGGTGCAGCGGGCGCGTGCAAGTGGGAAAAAAGTTCCCCAGATCGTAGAACAGGAAAACCAATAGTGCCCCCTGCTCAACGTGTTTTCCGATATCCCTTATGATTCGGACTGTACAAAACTAATCAGAGAAATGGCCAGTGAGCTTGGTTTGTCTATGGCTGAATACTTAGGCTCTATACAAGAGTATCCCATGCCTGAGTTCGCATACAAATACCAGTACGGGAAGCCTCTTGTCAGACCTGAGGAGGTCCCGAAGCTACCAACAAAAATGCGAAGATTGCATCAGTGGTACATGGAAGAAGCAAAGAAAGGGACAAACTGGCTCATTTTGGGAATTAAAGATGAGCATTTCTTGCGTGGAAATGCCGAGATACATATTGAATTTGAAGAATTATTTCAGTTATTCAATCAAGACGCCATCGACAAATCTATCGTCAGTGCCTATTGTCTATAAGTATTTTCTGTAATTAAGTCTCTAACTCAGCTCGTTCATTACATGTATAATTATCCTTACTCTATTATGCAGATTGAAGATTCTCGAATGCAAACAAGGACGAATCTATGACCTTGGGTTCGTTGACCCAGATGTCGTTCATCAACATAATCTAATAAAAAAACCAAGGAAACGGAGGACCTCTTGTTAAGGGCATTAAGGAGACAGAAAACCAAAAGGAAAATACTATTTCCTTACAACTTTGGGTGAGTGTTACTGTCTTATACACATTCTATTCGCTTACTCGATATTAAGTGTAATTGACGAGTTATGCGTGCGCAGGTTCCACTATATTCTGCTAATCATTGTTCCTAACAAAGGACTAGTACAAGTCATGGACCCGCTACGTAATGAATTTGAGAAGTGGGTGGACATGCGTGAAATGCTCCAGAGGTAATTTTAATCATTATGGCACTATATCGGCAACTTTCGTTCACTTCCTGGTATCTAGTAATTAATAGGTCCTTTATTCATTTTCTTTGCCTGCCAGGGCTTGCAAACGGTTCACCAATAGGGCTCGGGGTGATTGGAAAGATGAGCTTACATTTGAAGAACTAAGTGTAAGTAGTACTAGCTAGACCCGCGCATCTGTTTGATTCTAGTTTTAATAACATTATCATGCTTGATTATTATTTTGATTGAACTCTGTTCTCGTAAAGTGCCCGATGCAGGGATCCGGGAATAATTTATGTGGATTCTACGTCTACGAGTTCATTCGCGAGACGACCTGTGAGAGGGGCATTATCTTAGAACAACTTCGAGTACGTAAACAATATTCACAATATTATTTTATTACCATCAATTGTGTTGAGATTCATTCATATATATATATATATACTGACCCCCTTCTTTAATTTAGATCGAACGGATGCGGGACGGGCTCCTACCAAAGGAACGCGTGCGAGCAATTCAAGAGTAGTTGGCGGCATTCTTCTTAGAACATGTCATATCTAAAGACGGAGAATTTTATCCCTACAAGTAGGGATCGTAAGAGATATTGTATATATTATATATATGGTACTATATATGTAATAGGTTCGACTGCAAGGACGAAGAAATAGGTCTCACTTTGATCTTATATTTATGACGATGTTGTGTAATGGTTCCTTCTTTGTTGTATATATATAGTACCGTCGAATTGAATGCAAAACCTTAACCTAAAAAGGAAAACAATAAATGAAAAGAAATTGAAACAAAAAACAGTAAAACAACCCCTAAACCCTAAAATCCAGCAACCAGGACTAAAGGCCCTCTTGGCCCGGGACTAAAGGGCTTTTTTTACCAGTATACATTCAAATCCCTATTGGATATTTTACCAATAGACAACCAAGTTTGGGTAGATGATCTAAGACGAGTACTTTTGGTCCAATAACAAAATTTCCAAAAAAATGATCCGTCTTTAGATGGTTCAAGTATGATTTGTATGAACCGGTATCCTCATGCGTCGTATGTTGGCGATTTCCTCCCAAGAGAAGGTGGTAGACAGTCTACTAAAGATTTTGTCTATACGCGGGGTACACGCTTTGTACATCGACGAGCCGGTTCCACTGTCCGTCTTTGCATGGTAAAAAGTTGTTCGTAGAGTGGTAGAGTTGCGTGGCAACGGACAATGCATATCTTTACTTCCTGGCTAAGTGTTAACCTCATTTTCCTGCTCCTATATATGGCGAGACATTGTGATGTGTTTCTTTGTAGTTTTTTTCTCACTATTTGTGAAAGATTGCTTTTCTTAGAGGAGTAAAATTCGTGGTGTAGATGTGGTTGGAAAAGATGACTGGATCCTGAGGTCCAAAAGGTTCAAAAGGGCTCTGGGAGTACATTATAGACTCTTTTACAAAGCAACGCTTTTTCTCTTATCGCGATTGTCTAGCCGCTGTTTTCTTAAGACCTAGGCTCCACTGCTTGCCTGTTACTCGATCCTGGTCTGCCTGCTATAAAAATGCGATCGAGCCGCGGCTGAGGCTCGGCCTCTTTTCCTGTTATTACTCCATATCCTTCTCATTTCTCGTCCGCCTGTCACTCTGCCTAACGACGCTTCGCAGCTAATCGAAGCTGCTTCGTCCGCCTCTCACTCTCCCCGACAGCGGCGACACGACAGGTACGCTTCCATGCTACCACAACTTTCTTTTGAAATCATATCAGCAGTTAGCACTACCCGAAGAGCTGGTTTTGAGTCGTTTTCCTGACATCTTGCGGCGTTCAACATATTCCTTGCAGTGGTACACCCTTTTCTTCATTAATCTTACCACTCAACATGTATATTTCAGGAGATCGTAGGTCAACGATGGCACTGGCGCCACGTCCACTGGCCGCCGCGGTTTTCGTCTTCAGGTCCGTCGCTTTCATTCAGCAGATGCTGGCGATGACGTATCTTATCCTGGCAGGAGAGTTTGGGTTCTCCAGCTTCATGTACGAGCACCCGCTGATCTGATACCACTCTCTCACTTCATCACTGCTTGTACGTAATATACATAATGTAATCTGTATACAGTACCATGCATGAATCCCTGGGTGTATTGTTTTGCCATGGATGCAGATTCCTCAAGTTTGCCTTGGCTCTTGGGCATGGAGCTGACCTTCCACTCCGCACGGCTTCTCTACGACGCCGCGCAGCTCTTCCTGCACCGGCACTGCCGGCCGACCGTCGAGTGATGACGGTGCTTGTCACCGCAGAATAAGTATACGTATTTCTGTGATGATTCGAGCTGGTAGAGTTGATGATTCGAGCTGCATCCTCTTCTCAACTTCTGGTAGAGTTGATGGATTACACTTTCAGGTGATGCTGCATGCCCTTTTCGCCGGTGGGTCGGCCGCCCTGGGGGTGTTGGACTTCGTCGACAACAACATGAGGCAGTGCCCGTTGCTACCTCCCGGGACTTGCAGCCGCTACAGGGCATCCGGCATACTCACCCTGCTGGCGTGGGCTTTCAGCGTCCTCATCGCCGTCATAAATATAATGGTGCGTCTCCTCGCCATCTGGGATCGCGAGGCTGCCGACGCCCAGGCATGACAGCCATCTGTGAGGAACTCTTTATCAAAAATCTGTGAGGAGCTAGTAGTGGGTGTGTAATAGTGAGATTAGAGGTATATATCGAGTAGTATGTTGGTAGCTATAAGGGTAGTATTAGGTAATCCACTTATGTTAGCATCTAGTAGTTGGCTAGGCCTTTATAAGACCATCTTGTGTCATGTGATCTCAATCAAGAAATATAAACCTTAATTTTATCTTTATTTCCCTACAATTTATTTTAGATTTAGTCCTGTGATTTATCTAGTTTTAGTCCCAATTCCTTTGAAAATCATGTTTCCCTGCTATTCCACTCAATGCCAATAGAAACAATACAGCCATGTGCCATTGAAAGAAGGGATTGTCTACGTCTCAGTCGATTGAGAACTTCTTATGTCTCAATCGACTGCTTATGTCATCTATTTGTCATGTTTTTGTCCGGCCTGTCTGCTGGCCTGTCTGTTGTCCTGCTGGCCTGATAGTCTGATGTCTTGTTGTTGGGCTGTGTGCTGGCCTATGTGCTCGTCTGTATGCTGGCCTGTGTGCTCGTCTGCCTGTTTAAGTTGTTGGGCCTTGTTTCTTTGCACGAATGAAAGATAAAAAATCTGCAATCATATGGTTGCGCAATTCTAAATGAAAAACGTGCAAAAAGAATCGTAGCCCAGTTGTACAAATCTTTTAGAAATGTATAAACTGTGTTATTTTTTGCACGTTTCTGACAAATATGTGCAACTAGCTACTTGGTTTTCCTAAATTTTTAGAAAAAATGCAAATACCTAGCCAGTTGCACAAATCTGCTAGAAATGTGCAAAAATTTTAGATTTGCACAAATTTAACAGAAAAGTGCAACGGGCTAGGCAGTTGCACGAATCAAGATAAAAAACCTGCAATTATATGGTTGCGCCATTCTAAATGAAAAACGTGCAAAAAGAATCCTAACCCTGTTGCACAAATCTTTTAGAAATGTGCAACTGGGTCAAGTTTTGCACGTTTCTGACACATATGTGCAACTAGCTTCCTGGTTTCCTAAATTTTGAGAAAAAAATGCAAGTACCTAGCCAGTTGCACAGAACTAACAGAAATGTGCAAAATGGTTTAGTTTTGCACAAATTTAACAGAAAAGTGCAACCTGTTAGGCAGTTGCACAAATCAATATAAAAAACCTGCAATTATATGGTTGCACAATTCTAAATGAAAAACGTGCAAAAAGAATCCTAACCCAGTTGTACAAATCTTTTAGAAATGTGCAACTGGGTCAAGTTTTGCACGTTTCTGACACATATGTGCAACTAGCTTCCTGGTTTCCTAAATTTTGAGAAAAAAAATGCAAGTACCTAGGCAGTTGCACAAATCTGACAGAAAAGTGCAACGGACTAGGCAGTTGCACGAATGAAAGATAAAAAATCTGCAATCATATGGTTGCGCAATTCTAAATGAAAAACATGCAAAAAAGAATCGTAGCCCAGTTGCACAAATCTTTTAGAAATGTAAAAACTGGGTTATTTTTTGCACGTTTCTGACACATATGTGCAACTAGCTACTTGGTTTTCCTAAATTTTAGAAAAAATGCAAATACCTAGCCAGTTGCACAAATCTGCTAGAAATGTGCAAATTTTTTAGATTTGCACAAATTTAACAGAAAAATGCAACGGGCTAGGCAGTTGCACGAATGAAGATAAAAAACCTGCAATTATATGGTTGCGCCATTCTAAATGAAAAAACGTGCAAAAAGAATCCTAGCCCAGTTGCACAAATCTTTTAGAAATGTGCAACTGGGTCAAGTTTTGCACGTTTCTGACACATATGTGCAACTAGCTTCCTGGTTTCCTAAAATTTGAGAAAAAAATGCAAATACCTAGCCAGTTGCACAGAACTGAGAGAAATGTGCAAAATGTTTTAGGGTGTGTTTGGTAGCCCGGTCCAACTCACACATTCCCACCTCAACCTGGCTGAGCTGCTTATTTGTTGTTTGGTAGCCCGGGTCGATTCGCGTGGGCAGTGCCAGCTTCATACAGAAAAGGCCTCTGGGCAGTGCCGGGTTGGGAAGTGGAAATCGAGCTTCTCAGCTCGCCCAGGCTGGCCTCATACCCGCAAAACACTGTTCCGCAGCGATTCCACACGCGTTCAACCACCCCGGACGGAAACAGTGTTCATTTGCCCCCGGTGGAACAGTGGAGGGACGCAGCGGAGGTGCGGAGTCAACCTCACTCCACACCGGCGCCGTCTGCTCCTCCTCCGTCGCGAGCTCCCTCCGGCCGACCTCCTCTGGACAAGCTCCTCCGGACGATCTCCTCCTCTGGCCAAGCTCCACCTCACGCCGACCTCCTCCGGCCAAGCTCCACCTCGTGCCAACCTCCGCCCAGCCGCGCGCCGACCTCCTTCCAGCTCCGCCCGAGCTCCTCCTCCGGCCAAGCTCCGCCCAGCCACGCGCGGAGCTCCTCTGACGGCCAAACTCCGCCCAGACGCTCGCCAAGCTCCCCATGTACAAAGCCGTCGCCGCCTCCGTGTCAGGGCCGCCTCCGCGTCGCCCTCGCCGCCCTCGCATCGGCGCCTCCGCGTCGCCGCCTCCACGCCATGTACAGCGCCGTCGGCCGCGCGGAGGCCTCCCAATGTACAGCGCCGCCTCCTCCTCGCCAAAGAGAAGCTCCTGCGAAGCCTCGACGCCTCCGCACGTCGCCGTCCATCCCGGCGCCGCCCGCTAGCTTCTCCCTGTTACTTGGTAGCGCCGCCGGCAGGAATTTGGACCTGATTGCTTTTTAAAATTTTTGTTCAAGGTCCTTTTCATAAGAATTAAGACCTATTTGTAATTTCAGCGTGGTACAGTATATACAAGCTACCAAACAGCAGCTGATCCCAACCCGGCCCAGGTCATACAGGCCACCAAACACAGAAAATATCTCAGCTCAACCTGGCTCAAGTCAGCCTGTCTCAGTAGGGAAAGCTAGGACAGGGTGATACAACCTACCAAACACACCCTTAGTTTTGCACAAATTTAACAGAAAAGTGCAACCTGCTAAGCAGTTGCACAAATCAAATATAAAAACCTGCAATTATATGGTTGTGCAATTCTAAATGAAAAACATGCAAAAAGAATCCTAGCCCAGTTGCACAAATCTTTTACAAATGTGCAACTGGGTCAAGTTTTGTACGTTTCTGACACATATGTGCAACTAGTTACCTATTTTCCTAAATTTTGAGAAAAAAAATGCAAGTACGTAGGCAGTTGCAAAAATCTGACAGAAATGTGCAAATTGTTTAGATTTGCACAAATCACAGGACAGGGTCTCCTATGATTGAGATACCGAGCACGTGTCCAAAAGAATCTGTAGTGATAGGAATTGATTTCTGATCAAAGGTCAGCACTTCATCATCTACATCGACATGATCAGCGAGCCACTGAACAAACGACCATGGTACAGGCCCAATATCCAGATCAAGAAGAGACCCAAAACCCACATCCCTGGTGAACTGCCTTTGATTATCATCAAAATCCTTGACAATTTGAATCAGATAGGTAACCCTATATCTGCTCTTTGATATACAAACATCTTTGTCAACAACTTGTCTACCTTGTCTGCGATCTCTTGTTACTTTCTGCATAATTAAAAAACAAACATGAGATACTCATAGTGATGTAGCATGACAACAAAAACCATCGGAAGTGAGCAACTAAGCTAACCGGTTGCACATATCAGACAGTTTTGTGCAACTAGCTGATTAGTTGCTTAAAATTCACAGAAATGTGCAACTAAAAAAGCTAACCAGTTGCAGAAAACTCATAGAAAAGTGCAACTGGTTAGCTTAGTCGCACAAAAAAACCGTCGGAAAAGTGAGCAACTAAGCTAACCAGTTGCGCATATCTGGCAGTTTTGTGCAACTGGTTGGTTAGTTGATTAAAAATTCATAGAAAATGTGGAAGTAAAAAAGCTAAACAGTTGCACAAAGCTGATAGAAATGTGCAACTAAAAATAACGTCTCACCTTCCGCTTAGCATTACGGGGGTTGTTACGTTCATGAGACCTCTTCAGGCTCCTTGTAACCTGAATTGAGAAATACAATCCATATATGGTCAGAATAAAAAACAGGTACGTACATTCAGTAGAACTTGCTAGGATGATAAAATGCTGCACATAAAATGAATATAAAGAGATAAGAACACTTACAATCTTACTGACAGCTTGTAATAAAACTACTTCATCATTAGAATCAGATGCACCGTCATCAGTACTATCAGCTTGTCCTTTACCTCTTTCCATATGTTTAACAAAAGGTATTGCTCCCACCCCCACTACATACAAAAACATCGAGTTTAAAGACATTGAAAAGGCAAAAGTTGCAAGTATTGAACTAATAATCACATTTTTTCTCAGAAAGTGGAGATTGAAAAAAAAACATTGCCATCTATACAGCAAAAACACTAACATATATGCAAATGTGAACTACAAACAAACTGTGAAATAACAAATTATCAAACATTTATAGAATGAAATATAAGACTCATATAACAATGGACCATTACTCTGTCACACTATACCATGAATTATTCTGCACACGCTATACCATGAAAATGTAAAATTACTGGATCAAAAAATGTTACACCATTAGTCTGCACAAAAAAATACCATGAATCCCAGTGCAACACACGCAATGAAGCATCCCTTTAAAACCATTAGAACCATCAAAACAATCACTGAAACTCCATGGTATTGTCCATTCAAAAGAATAGACATGTCACACACTATAGAAAACAAAAATATGAGAAGACAAAATGCTATACATATATCATCCAATCATGATACACCTCACAGAACACAAAACACAAACAGACATCATCAGGAGAATTCCTTTTAACCAAAAACCACCACAGCCAAACTGGATCAAGAGGGCTCTACAACTAGTACGAAAAACCACATTTCTCTACACAAAAATAGACCCACCGATTTCGATCAGACCACAAAACACACGCACACAATCTTCGGGCTTCTGAATCAATCTCTACAAACGACCACCCTCTTCTCCCCTCACCCAAACGAGCATCTGCACACCACCCCCCGAAGCTTCTGTAAATGATCCCTGCTGGATCAAGCACATTTAACACACACTGGCACCCATGGTTCGCGGTGGATCTGGTGCGATACAACCAAATAATACGCATAAACAAACAGTGCTCCAAAATCTAGGACTACAAACGAGCGCATCTACAGACGAAGCACACCTCACCCCTTGCGATTCGCCAGAGATCAGGGAAGAGGGCAGCGGCGGGGAACAAGCACCCCCTGCGATTCGCCGGAGATCAGGGAAGAGGGTAGCGGCGGGGAACAACCACCCTTGCGATTCGACGGAGATCGGGGAAGAGGGCAGCTGTGGGGAACAAGCACCCCTTGCGAATCGACGGAGATCAGGAAAGAGGGCAGCGGCAGGGAACAAGCACTCGCAAGGAAGGGGCCGCGCACGGCGGTAGGGGGAAGTACCTGGACAGGGAACGCCGGCTCTCCGACCGACAGCGAGGGTCCAGACAGCGACAATGACCTCGCCGCCCTCGACTCGCCTCTGCTCTATCGAGCTTCTCTTCCACGGAATGAAATGGCCACAGAGAAGAGGAGGATATTCTTCGAGAGAAAAAAAGGGAAAATAGGACAGAGACACACAGGCCGGCCCGATACGCAGACAGAGGCCGAAAAAACAGGCCGACATGGCAACACCGGACGCACGAATCTTGAAAATGATCCAACAGCTGAGCGCGTCGATTGAGACTTAACAAAAAAACAGGCGCCTGATACCTAGCAAAACCGTTGAAAGAAACACTATTGTACCAAATTGCCAAGTGTATGATTTTACGTCAGCTGGGAGTGTCCAAGTGTCTCTACAAGCAGTGAAGAAGATTATCTTAAAAAGAGTGTGCACCGACCACATCATGGCACAGCAAAACATAGTATTTATGATACGCTGGATCATATTCAGGCTAAACTAAAGACGATAAGTGATAATTGAAGCCAGGATCTCAAGCGTATGAACAGTTGGGAGAGTAAGCAATCGGTAACAACACAAATAACACGTGTGGCCCCAATTTATTGTTTGCGAGCGACTCCGGAGGCCCCGCTGCCACCGAACACACTAGTGGAAAACAGGCCTTTAGTCGCGGGTCCAGAGGGCCTTTCGTCCCGGTTTTGGGCCCGCGACTAAAGGGTCGGGACTGAAGGGGGGGTGGCCTTTCGTCCCGGCTGTCCACGACCCGGGATGGAAGGGCCTCCACGTGGGCACGGCAGGGCGCGCATGGCGGGCACCCTTGGTCCCGGTTGGTATTACCAACCGGGACCAATGGGCGTTTCACTTTTTTTAGGGTTTTTGGGGGGGGGGGGGGGGGGTGTTAACCAAATGCTTTTTTTTCGGGGGATTTGAAATCAATAGGTGCCGTGTCGCCGTGTCCGGTGCCACGTCGTGTCGTGTCGTGTCGTGTCAGTGGTACTACCATTAATATTTGATTCATATATACATACATAACGTTTCTCACACGTCGAGATCATGTTTCATATATACATACATAACGTCACACGCCGACATAATGTTTCTCACACGTCGAGATGATGTCAATTACATGTCCTCGGGCAAAACAAAATTTGCCGAGTGAAAAAATTCTCCATCTCTCTTCAGGACCGCGGAGTTAAAAAATCCCGCAATTTCCTCTTGAAGTGCTTTTAGGCGCTTCGATGGTATGAGCTGGTCCCGCATTCTCTCCATCTAGATCAATATGAATATGTGAGTTGTTTATAACTATATATATGAAATCATAATAAAATAATTTATGGATGGAAGTCAACACAATATGCATGGTAATAAAAAGTGAGAAGAGTGTATACATACATCACGCGTTCTTTGTTCTCTATCCCGCTCAGAGACAAAAGAGCGTATGTACTCGCAAACATAGTATGCACATAAATTTGTCCCAGTTTCCTGCCTCAGACACCACTTTACAAAAAAATAGAATTTAATCAAATAATAGTCAAGCTTCATAATGGTATTGAAACTAGAATTAAAAAGTTGCTTCATAATGGACCTATATATATAGTACTACTTACGTTGGTGGTATAAAAATACAGCTCCGGTTTCCACTCCCCTGGAACCTTCTTGATGAACCGTTTCCAAACACTGCCCGCCAATAGAAAAATGATTAAAGAAGTTATTGATTAGTTGATATCAGAAAATGAATGACAGAGGTCGATATAGAGCGATAATGATTGAAATTACCTCTGGAGCATATCTTGAATGCTTTGGTACTTTTCCATTGGTTTCCTTAGCGAGTCCATGACTTGAACGACTCCTTGGTCAACTCTAATGATTAGCAGAATCCAGTGGAAACTGCGCACGTTTATAAGTCCATGACTCATCGGTTACACTAAAGATATACAAAGCAAAATAGAATGGGTAGAAGGTAACACTCACTCGAAGACGTAAGGAAAAAGTATTTCTCCGCAGGTATTTTGGTTCACTAACCAATTGACCAAGCTATCCTGGGTGGTCTTCCAATTGTATTTTACGGTCACTTCATTAATATAATTTGGGTCAATGAACCCAGTGTCATAGATGCCCTTTTTTCTGCATTCGACAATCATCATTCTACAATACAAAGAATATAGTGAGATAATTAAAGGCAATGAACGTGCAGAGCTGAAGACTTAATTAAATTGCAGAAATAACTAAATCACTTACAAACAATAGGAACTGACGATGGCTGTGTTGAGGGCATCTTGATTGAATAACTGAAATAGTTCGGGGAACGGAATATATAACAAGTCATCCGTGAAGTAATGCTTTTTCTTATAACTCACCCAGAAAGCTTCATGCCCGGCCGCTGCAGCTTTCTCGTACCAGTGATGCAATCGACGCAATTGGTATGATAGAGAACTGATCTCCTCAGGTCTGACCAGGGACTTCCCGGGTTTATATGTCCATGCATACTGATACTGTTGCTGTGGTTGTACGAGCTGGGCAACTGTTTTAGTTGAGATCACCTTCAGCGGGGATATCGACTTTTTTGCCTGTTCTCCGAGCTGGGCCACTTGTTTCCCGCGTTTTGCAGCATAGAACTGCTCCTTCTTTAGTCGATCTGCCGCCTCCTTGTCCTCCTTCATCTTCTGCTTCTTTAGGAGATAGGCAGCCTTCTTTTCCTCGGCCTCTTGACTAATTGTCTTCAGCATGACACAATCATAGTCATCTGCCAATGGAGGTGACTTTGGCCGGGGATTGCTGAAATTTTTCAGAAATGTCTTAACTTTTTCTGGATCCAGTTTCTCTCTAGGCGGGGGCCGTTTCGGAGCTAACTGTTCTGTAATACGGGCACGCACCGACTCCTCGAGCTCCTCTGGATTCAAGTCGTAAGGTCTCTTTGGAACAGGCTTTAGCAACTCGCGTTCCGCTCGAGATAACTTATCTGCACGCGTCGACGTGAAGGATAGTTTCCGCTTTGACGAGAAGGTTTTTTCCCGGGGCGGAATTGAAGGACGGGACGTCGCGCGCGATGGACTGGCGACGGGTGGGGCATCGAGGGATGGATCTTCATGTGATGAGGAGGATATATCTTGGGGGGATGAATCTTTAGGTGGGGGAGATGGATCTTTAGGCGGGGGAGATGGATCCTTAGGTGGGGGGGATGGATCCTTAGGTGGGGGGGATGGATCTTTAGGCGGGGGAGATGGATCCTTAGGTGGGGGGGATGGATCCTTAGGTGGGGGGATGGATCCTTAGGTGGGGGGGATGGATCTTGCGGTGGGAGGGATGGATCTTGACGTGGGGGGATGGATCATGAGGTGGGGGGGATGGATCATTAGGTGGGGGGGATGGATCTTGAGGTGGGGGTCTGCTGGATCGAGGAGTGAAGTTCGGAAACATGATGTTTTCCTTGTTCCAGAGAGCGATACCCTTCTCGACTTCTCCTAGTGTCTTCTCGCCGTCACCTCCGGGAATGTCAAGTTCCAGATTAGCATATAACGGCACAACTTGATCCACCCCGACACGAGCATAGCCCTGTGGAATCCCTTCGAGATGGTAGCTTGCTCCAGCTGGATTAGGTAAAGCATAGCCGACCGCCACCTTGAAAGACATGTTCTTCATTGACATGTGTAGCTCACAGTCTGTCTTCTCCGTGATATCATCCACGGGGTAGTGAGCCGCCGGTTGAAATTGAGAAATTTCCAAATGAGTAGAACCCACGCTGCTTTTCCGCTGATCAGATGGGGCGGCTTGTACATGCAGCTGCTCCTGCTCCTGCACCTGCACCTTGAGTCGAGGATCAGATTCATTTTGCTTACTAATTGAGTCGAGTCGCTGCTGCTGCTCCTGCACCTTGCGTTCCAGTGCTGATAACCGGTCAGACTCCTGCTTCTTTCTTCTCTGACGGCTTCTATAAGTATCAGCGTCTTCCGGAAAACCTTGCTTCAAGGTGACACCGGCTCCATAGCCTCGTAATCGTCCAACGTGTTCAGGATTCCCGAGTGCTAGTGTCAGCTCGTCATTCTCTCTGTCAGGGACGTACTCTCCCCTGCGAACTTTATCTATTGCGTCCTCAAGTTGTTTGGTTATATACTCAATTTTTGCCTTCCATTTTCCCTGAGCAATAATCTTTCCTGTCTGTGGGTCCAACCCTGCCCCATGCGCGAACAACCAAAACTTGGACCTCGGGGGCCAATCCGCTGTCTGTGGAATGATCCCGTTATCAAGCAGTCGTGCTTCAAAGGCTTCCCACTTAGGCACGGCAGCCCTGTAGCCACCTGCCCCCAAATGGTGGTGATATTCCTTCTTCGCAGCATTTAACTTATTTTGAACCGATCGGGCCAGAGCGCCCTCCGATTTTCTTTGCTCCACAAATGTGGGCCACTGCTGTTTAATCTTCACTAGTGCTCCAGTGAAATCTGGATCCGTCTCCCCGGCCTTTATATAAGCTTTCCATAAATTTTTCTTCCACGTCCGGAATTGTTCGGCCATCTTACTAAGCGACCACTCCTTCACTTTGTCCATCAGGGGAACCGGCAGATCTGGCGGTAGGCTGACCTTTGTTAAGAGCGTGTTCCAACACGATGTTTTTAGCCTCTCCTCGACATAAGTAGCTGGGTTGTTTACATCCTTCGGCTTAATCCACTCTTCAAGGTTGATCGGGACAATGTCCCTTACAATAACCCCGCATTGATTAATGTATTTGCGGCGGTTGTCCATGGGTTCCAAAGGTTCCCCACTAGCACTAACTGTGTTGATCACTATCCTACGACCCTCCTTCAACGGCTTCGTCGGGCCTCGTTTTGGCAATGCAGTAGATGTGGATGATCCGGAGGGCTAAAAGAAAAAAATGGTTCGTTAATAACAACAATATACAACTCAAATAATACATCTAGTGTGATCGATGTACATAGGCTTATTATACCTCGCCAGAGTTTGTAATGGGCACTTCTTCCCCCTCTCTATCATTTTCTTCTTCCTGAACCCCCTCACCGGAATCGTTCAGAAATTGGGAGCCGTCATCTTCGCCGGTGAAGGCATCTTCTTCACCGACAGGCGCGGCCGCACGTCCTGCTATAAAATCCATGATTCGCAGTTCGGCCTCCTCATCTCTGTCGATGTCCATCTTCTGCACAAACCTTTCCGAGTCTGTCGCTTGCTAACCTGGAAAATAAAAACCTCTTTATTCATTGGTAATCAAAGTTATCCGGGGTTAGAGTTTTTTTTCATGCGAGCTAGTTCACGAGTTATGGGATTTTCTTCTCTATTCACATTAGTCATTTAGCATATGTTTTGACAGGAACTTTATCAACGAACAAGTGGGAATCGTCGTTGCAAACACTCAAAGTTAATACACTTGAGAAATTCATCATATATGTTTGAAAGTCATCTATAGGTGAAGTACTCACCACTTACACATTTAAAATTTATTCAAAAATATTATTTCAAACATAAATAGATAAGTTCCGTTTCATTTCCTTTATTTTTGAAGGGAAAATCCCAAATCATATTACATAAGGGAAAACATCATGAAAAATAAAACAAAATTAGGAATCAAATATACATAGTCATTTATGATACGAATTGTTTGTTACAAACTGTCTTACACTGGAGTTTTACAAATACATAAATACAAGAGGAAATTACAAAAAAATCGGCCTCTGAAAAGTATAGCAATATTTGCCACACATGCTTACAAATTGTATTGTAGCAATCTAGCCGCAGCTCAATTCCTCTGTATTTTCACCTAAGCTACGAGCACAGAACAGAGCTCATTTATAATGCAGCACATGCAACTTGAAAAGGAAAACCTACAGACATTGCTATGCTCAGGTGTCCAAAACACACATAATGCAAATACCACTGCTTATTGGAATTGTAATACGGTGTCATGCTGAAACCAAATTCTACTACCAGGAGGTTAGAAGATTTGGTATAGACAAAATGGTGCATTGATATCTTAAGACAGTAATCTGCTTGCATCGACACGATTAGATTTTTGGAAGCAAACAGATTTATATATCCACATTGGCTGACCCTTGCACGGTACCCCTCACGGTCAATCCTACGAAACCGAAACCTGATAAGCAATTACCAGCGGCGGAGTCCATTTAATCTACTTCATTCCATGTGATGCAGTGCTATGTGTTAACCCGCAATATAGGAATCAACTGCTTAATCTACTACATTTAATCTACTACACTTTTTTTACCCGAAGACATACTAAGAAAAGGAATCAGGTACAGTACTTAAATTCATAGTTACAGAAATCACATCCCAACAATATTTCGCCAAAGGACAAGAAAAAAACAAATGCTCCTGTGATTCCCGTGAACTACAGAATTCACATAAATCACATCCCTTCCAAACTACAGATCTTAATAAGAACAAATGCGTATGGATAGGTATAGTTGCATCTAATAAGAACAAATGTGTATGGATAGGTAGTTGCATCTAACAAAAATTTACATCTACTGACCACCTGTTGAAGAGGAGAAGCAGGGGATGGAGGCGGAGGCGAATCCGCGGTCGCGTGCACCGCGGCGACGAGTTGACGACGGTGGCCTTTGAGATGGCGTACTCGGAGAAGCAGGGGATGGAGGCGGAGGCGAATCCGCGGTCGCGTGCACCGCGGCGACGAGTTGACGACGGTGGCCTTTGAGATGGCGTACTCGGAGAAGCAGGGATGGAGGCGGGCGCGGAGGAGATCGGGGGGGGGGGGAGGTGGGGACGGCGGTGGAGCACGGCGCGCGGCGGCGGAGCACGGAGCACGGCGCGCGGAGCACGGAGCACGGCGCGCGGAGCACGACGGGAGGGAGGACGGCGGTGGAGCACGACGGGAGAAGAGATCGAATGAGGAAAAAAAGAAGAAGGACCGCTCAAATCGACGCGGAAGGGACCTTTGGTCCCGGTTCCAGCCACGAACCGGGACCAAAGACCCTTTGGTCGCGGTTGGTAACACCAACCGGGACCAAAGGTCCCCCCGGGCCGCGAAAATATGCGCGCGAAGCCCACTGGGCCTTTGGTCCCGGTTGGTCTTACCAACCGCGACCAAAGGCCTTTTTTATTTTTCTGTTTTCTTTTTTTGTTTCTTTCTCTGTTTCTTTTTCTGTTTCTTTTTTGTTTCTTTTTCTGTTTTCTTTTATAGTTTCTTTTTATTATTTAAAAAGTCATATAATCATTATCTTTTTATTATTTATTTTTCTAGTTTCTTTTTATTATTTAAAAATCATATCTTTTTATAGTGTCTTTTAAAATGTTTCAGTATTTGAAAATCATTATCTTTTTATTATTTATTTTTCTAGTTCTTTTTATTATTTGAAAATCATATCTTTTTCTAGTTTCTTTTCAAATGTTTCAATACCTAATTGCCCATGTGGTCATTACGGCAAAGAAAAAATAAGAGAGAAAAAAACAGAAGCCCATTACTACCGGTTGTCATGTGGCTGATCCAACACTGGTTTTGCCCATCCGGAAGCTTGCGCATCTGTCTTGCGTCGTCGTGAGCAGCAAATCGACCTTCGATCCAAGCAGCCGCAAGACATCTCTCATGATCTAACGACCGTCCCAAAAAGTGTTGGGAATGTTGTAGATCATGAGAGAGCCTTGCAGCTGCTTGGATCTGACCGAGGGGCATGGCTACCACTTCCACCACCACCACAAGCGCTCTAAAGATCAGGGCTACTCTTGTTCTTCATCTCCTCCTCGATCATGTTTGGTATTTATAGCTAAAAGATCAGGGCAACTCTTCATCTTTAGTCCCGGTTGGTAGATTGAACCGGGACTAAAGGAGCGTTGATATGTGTGCCATATCTTCTGCTTGAGATCCAACGGCTCAGAAGCGCTCGAAAGAAACACACCCTGATCCAACGGCCCACAAGCGCTCTAAAGAAACACACGATCCGTGTGCTTCCGATCAAACGGCTCAGAAGCGCTCGAAAGAAACACACCCTGATCCAACGGCCCACAAGCGCTCTAAAGAAACACACGATCCGTGTGCTTCCGATCAAACGGCTCACAAGAGCTCCAATGAAACACACGATCCATGTGCTTCTGATCCAACGGCTCACATATCAACGCTCCTTTAGTCCCGGTTCAATCTACCAAAGGTCCCCCCGGGCCGCGAAAATATGCGCGCGAAGCCGAGCGGGCCTTTGGTCCCGGTTATTTATTTTTCTAGTTTATTTTTATTATTTGAAAATCAATTTTTTTTCTAGTTTCTTTTAAAATGTTCCAATATTTGAAAATCATTATCTTTTTATTATTTATTTTTCTAGTTTCTTTTTATTATTTGAAAATCATATTTAATTATAACACATCACCGAATACAAGTCATACAAGGTTTAATACCGAATATTGTTGTTTATCAGAAATGTATATAATTGTTGATAAAAATGCAATTCAAATATCAAATTGTTGATAAAATGTAATCTACCTTTAGTCCCGGTTCGTGTTACCAATCGGGACTAAAGAAGCACACGGATCGTGTGTTTCTTTCAAGCGCTTGTGAGCCGTTGGATCAGGGGTGTGTTTCTTTTGAGGGCTTGTGAGCTGTTGGATCGTGTGCACACGGATCGTGTGTTTCCTTCGAGCGCTTGTGAGCCATTGGATCAGAGTTGTGTTTCTTTCGAGTGCTTGTGAGCTATTGGATCGTGTGCACCGAAAAGGCGCGCGCCAAAATACCCTTTAGTCCCGGTTCGTGGCATGAACTGGGACCAATGCCCGCCTTTAGTCCCGATTCGTGTTACCAACCGGGACTAAAGAAGCACACGGATCGTGTGTTTCTTTCAAGCGCTTGTGAGCCGTTGGATCAGGGGTGTGTTTCTTTCAAGCGCTTGTGAGCCGTTGGATCAGGGGTGTGTTTCTTTCTGCACTCCCACCTCATCCACAGGTACACCTTCTAATCGCCTATAAATAGCGACGTCCCTGCAGCGAACGGCACACAACGAGCGTCTATCTTTGCCACCGAACCCAATGGTTGGATTTAGCCTACCTGCTGGCATGTTCCCTGGCATTATTGTGTTGTCTTTGTTCACCGGCCAGCCATTGGATCCACCTCCTGTAGGTCGGTGAATAAAGACAATACAACGATGCTGTTGGAAACACAAGCCCTCAGGTAGGTTGAATCCAGTCACTGGATTTGGGTGACACAATAATGAATTGCCGAGGAGGTGGGAGTGGTGGTGGTGGAAGTGGTAGCCATGCCCCTCGGTCGGATCCAAGCAGCTGCAAGGCTCTGTGATGATCTACAACATTCCCAACACTTTTTGGGACGGTCGTTAGATCATCACAGAAGTCTTGCGGCTGCTTGGATCGAAGGTCGATTTGCTGCTCACGACGACGCGAGACGGATCAACGCTCCTTTAGTCCCGGTTCAATCTACCAACCGGGACTAAAGACGAAGAGTTGCCCTGATCTTTTAGCTATAAATACCAAACATGATCGAGGAGGAGATGAAGAACAAGAGTACGGCAACAGCGGAGAAGAAGCTAGTCAAACTAGTCCGGAAGGCAAAGACCGAATACAAATCATTCGGATTCGCCTGCATACGTCCAACAGTGCATTTTATAT
Source organism: Puccinellia tenuiflora (assembly GCA_012064385.1). Lineage (NCBI taxonomy): Eukaryota > Viridiplantae > Streptophyta > Magnoliopsida > Poales > Poaceae > Puccinellia > Puccinellia tenuiflora. The sequence goes on from QRDG01001951.1 coordinate 50,259, forward strand.
GCAGGCACTCACGAGCCACTGTTGGGCTGTATGCAGGTGAAACCGTATGTTTTGTTCTATATCTAGGAATCCTTCAGTTCATCGACCGAATACAAGTCATACAAGTCATTTGATATGCAGGTAATAACAAGTCAGGTGAAACTGTGTGCATTTGATAAAAGGTTTAATACATTATTACACATCACCACCAACATCCCTATCTAGTGTGTGTCCCTTTCTTCTTCGTGTGTGTCCCTTTCTTCTGATTGCGCCGCAACCATGGACAATCTTCATCATTCAACGCGATGGTTGGGTCAGTTTTAACCGTGAAGGGGGGAATTTCATGAAAATTATTGTAATCTTCCGACATGTCCGTCTTGTCCTCCACTCCTACGATGTTTCTTTTTCCTGAAAGAACTATGTGTTGCTTTGGCTCATCGTATGATGTATTCGCTTGCTTATCTTTTCTTTTTTTCGGTCTGGAAGACATGTCCTTCACATAGAAAACCTGAGCCACGTCATTGGCTAGGACGAATGGTTCGGTGTCGTACCCAAGATTTTTTACATCCACCGTAGTCATTCCGTACTTCGGGTCTACATTTACCCCGCCTTCCAGGTTGAACCATTTGCACCTGAACAAAGGTACCTTGAAAGAAGGTCCATAGTCAAGTTCCCATATCTGCTCTATGTAACCATAATATGTGTCCTTTTTCCCATTGTTGTTTGTTGCATCAAAGCGGACACCACTGTTTTGGTTGGTGCTCTTTTTATCTTGGTCGGCCGTGTAAAATGTATTCCCATTTATCTCGTACCCTTGAAAAGTCAATATAGTCGACGATGGTGCTATGGCCAACAAGTATAATTGTTCTTCAACAGTGTTGTCATTAATGAGACGTGTTTGCAACCATCCGCTGAAAGTCTTCATGTGTTCTCTTTCAATCGATTCTCCAGGCTGCTCCGGGCATTTAGAGCGTAAAATATTCATGTGTTCCTGGATATACGGAGCCACCAAGATGGAATTATGTAGAACTGTGTAGTGTGCTTGATTGAAAGAATCCCAGTCCTTACACATTATTGCTTTCTTTCCTAGCGTGCCTATTCCACGCAGTCTCCCCTCATGGCGCGATTGAGGAACACCGATCGGCTTAAGGTCAGGAATAAAGTCAACACAAAACTCAATTACCTCCTCTGTTCCATAGCCCTTGGAGATGCTTCCTTCGGGCCTAGCACGGTTATGAACGTATTTCTTTAAGACTCCCATGAACCTCTCAAAGGGGAACATGTTGTGTAGAAATACAGGACCGAGAACATTAATCTCTTCGACTAGGTGAACTATGAGGTGCGTCATAATATTGAAGAAGGATGGTGGGAACACCAACTCGAAGCTGACAAGACATTGGACCACCTCCCTCTGTAAACCTGGTAGAGTTAATGGATTGATCACCTTCTGAGAAATTGCATTGAGAAATGCACATAGCTTCACAATGGGTACTCGAACATTTTCCGGTAGAAGCCCCCTCAATGCAATCGGAAGTAATTGTGTCATAATCACGTGGCAGTCATGAGACTTTAGGTTCTGGAACTTTTTCTCTGCCATGTTTATTATTCCCTTTATATTCGACGAGAAACCAGACGGGACCTTGATACTGCTCAGGACTTCAAAAAAGATCTCCTTCTCTTCTTTGGTAAGAGCGTAGCTGGCAAGACCTTGATACTTATCTGGATTCAGGTGGTCGTCTCGTTCGTGCATACGTTGGTGGTCCTGTCGTGATTCCGGTGTATCTTTTGTTTTCCCATACACGCCCAAGAAGCTTAGTAGGTTCACGCACAGATTTTTCGTCACGTGCATCACATCGATTGCAGAGCGAACCTCCAGTATTTTCCAATAGGGTAGCTCCCAAAATATAGAGCACTTCTTCCACATGGGTACGTGTCCATCAGCGTCATTCGAAACAGATAGACTGCCAGGACCCTTTCCAAAGATTACTTTTAAGTCCTTGACCATGTCATATATAACATCACCATTAGGTAATTTAGGATTCGTCTGATGATTTGGCTCACCTTTGAAATGCTTGCCTTTCTTTCTTACGGCATGCCCTTTTGTAAGAAATCGCCGATGCCCCAGGTACACATTCTTGTTTCCCATATGTATACTTTCAGTCTCACCTAAACAGTGCGTGCATGCATTGTATCCCTTGTTTGACTGTCCTGAAATGTTACTAAGTGCAGGCCAATCATTGATGGTTACAAACAGTAACGCTCGTAGGTCAAATTCCTTTTGTTCGTGCTCATCCCACGTAGGTACACCTTCGTCACGCCACAACTGTAAAAGTTCTTCAACCAATGGCCTCAGATACACATCAATGTCGTTGCCCGGTTGCTTCGGGCCTTGGATGAGCACTGGCATCATAATGAACTTCCGCTTCATGCACAACCAAGGAGGAAGGTTATAAATACACAGAGTCACAGGCCAGGTGCTATGACTAGAGCTCTGCTCCCCGAAAGGATTAAAGCCATCTGTACTTAGCCCAAATCTTAAGTTCCTTGCGTCAGCTGCAAATTCCGGGAACTCCCTGTCGATTTTTCTCCACTGCGACCCATCGGCGGGGTGTCTTAACATCAGGTCTTTCAAACGGTCTTCTTTGTGCCATCGTAACAACTTTGCATGCTCTTTGTTTTGGAACAAACGTTTCAATCGTGGTATTATAGGAGCATACCACATCACCTTGGCAGGAACCCTCTTCCTAGGGCACGGCTCACCCTCAACATTACCAGGGTCATCTCGCCTTATTTTATACCGCGATGCACCGCATACCGGGCATGCATTCAAATTCTCGTACTCCTCACCACGGTAGAGGATGCAGTCATTGATGCACGCATGTATCTTCTGCACCTCTAATCCTAGTGGGCAGACAACCTTCTTTGCTTCGTACGTACTGGGGGGCAATACGTTATCTTTTGGAAGCATCTTCTTTATTATTTTCAGCAATTTTTCAAATCCCTTGTCAGAAGTACCTTCCTCTGCCTTCCATTGCAGCAATTCCAGCGTGGTACCAAGCTTTTTCTGGCCATCTTCGCAAGTTGGGTACAACAATTTCTTGTGATCCTCTAACATGCTCTCCAACTTCAACCTCTCGTTTTCAGTTCCGCTGTTTATCTGTGCATCAAGAATGGCCCGACCAAAATCATCATCGTGCTCATCAACAATGGGCTCTTCTTCAGCTTCGTCTTCCCCCATTGCAGTATCACCGTCTTCGGTGAACGTAGGATAGTTGTCATTATCCTCTTCTTCTTCATTTTCTTCCATTATAACCCCTCTTTCTCCGTGCTTGGTCCAACAATTATAACCGGACATGAAACCATGCTGCAACAGGTGGACGTGAATGGTTTTTGAGGTAGAGTAATCCTGCGTATTCTTGCAGACGCTACATGGACAAGAAATAAAACCATTCGACGGCTTGTTTTTCTCAGCCACACGGAGAAAATAATGCATGCCATTAATATAGTCGGGAAATCGTCGGTCACTATACATCCATTGCCGGCTCATCTGCATTATATAAATATATCAAAAACTATTGCACTACATCAAGAGTATATAATAGTGACCAAATTAGTTAATACAAGTTCATCACATTAAAACCAAAGTAAAGTAATTGTAATGCATAGTCCTCATAAAACATACATTAATTGAAACTAACATACAACTATCTAAATAATTTAAATCCAACACCAAATGCGATCAAAATCGCAACTAAGGTAACTACTGAACCAACAACATAATGGTACCAAGCCTCCTGACTAATGGAATATTTTCTAATCTTTTTAATCTTCAAGCGCATTGCATCCATCTTGATCTCATGGGCATGTGCGACGTCGGCAAGCTTGAACTCGTGTTCATCGATGATGTCGGCAAGCTTCAACTCCAATTTCATCTTCTCTTCTAGGCATTGCAGACGAAGATCTTCACTTCTTTCCAATTTTGCTTTCAAATCATTGTTTTCTTTTACAAAAAACTCGACAATAGGGTCGGTTGGAATTTCCGGTTCAACTACCTCCTAGATAAAAGTTTCTATGTCAAGTTGGTAGGTATAGTTGTTTTAAACACGAAATGAAACAAATAGTTATGAAAATATACCACATCCGAATCATAGACCGGACAAGGGCCGACGGGGGCGGATATCAAAACCATGACACTATACATATAAAAAAAACATAAGAAAAATATACAAGAAATAAATATGCTTTTAAATCATACATGTCATTTTTCTTAAAATAGAAGATAAAGAAAAAAAGCTCACCGAGGTGGTGCCGGTGACGGGACGACGCGGGCTATCGACGGCGGTGAGGACGGGACGACACTAAAATCCACAAATAATAAATTAATTTGAGCTCAAAATGCATATAAAAAATTAAACTCTCTAGCTAGGCATTTCATCAAACACCTTGCTTGCACTACAAACCATAAAATGAGCTAAACTAGCAATGAAATGAGCTAAAGTTGCAACTTCGGAGAAAAGGATGATGTTGCTAACCCTTGAATATATGGGGTGCCTTCAATCCTCACAAATGGTGAAAAAAAATGGGGATTAACTTGAGTGATGGAGTGGAAATGGAGGAGAAAATGGTGGAAGATGAGCTCAAAATGGAGATGAGCTCGGGTGGAAGAAGATGATATAGTGCAGGGAAGACCTTTGGTCCCGGTTCGTGGCTGGAACCGGGACCAAAGGGAGCCTGCCAGGGGTCCCACGGCTACTGCCGCATGTGCAGACCCTTTGGTCCCGGTTCCAGCCACGAACCGGGACCAAAGGTCCCAATAGAACCGGGACGATTGCTCCCCGGCGCCCCGGCCGATGGAACCGGGAACAATGCCCCCTTTGGTCCCGGTTCTTTGTTGATCCGGGACAAAAGGGCAAAACGGAAGCCCTATTTTCTACTAGTGACACACCTCCTTCCCACCCACCCTATCACCTCGCCGCCGCCGGAGGAGGCCGTCCGACGGCGGACGGTGGCGGTGGGACGTCCCTGCCTTTCCTAGCCTAACGCTCTCCCCCAAGTCTGAGATCCCGCGTCATTCTGGAAATCTTGCTGCAAGTCGGAGGAGACAGGTGAAGCTGATCACCAAGCACCCGTCAAGTGGTACATCTTTGTTCCTGACCCACGCCAGATGTAACGATCCTAACAACAATAGGACCAGAACGCTCACAGATCGGCGATCTTCCACTCACTATCTCATCAGAGTACACGAATTCAGGGAAATTGTGCAGATTATAGTCGGAATTCTGGATGAGGGGAAGGAAGACAGAGCCAGGCATCCGAGCACGGGGCCACCAGTTCCGTGATCTGATTCACAGATGCCTTCTTCGGCTGAACTCTAGCCTATTTAACAGTCAAACACGCTTACAGATGGGTCCCAGGTTAACCCCACCACTCGTAGAATTACTTGGCCCATCTGGCAAGAATGTAACGTGGATTGGGCTTGAGTTGTCGCGCTGGCCTCCTCTCTGCCACGACAGAGGTCTTGGCGCCTTTCTCTGTCACGACACGGCTTCTGGATGGTGGTAGTGGTTGGTCTGTTACATTTCCCTCTCCTTCAAAAGTAGCTTGCCCCCAAGCTGCTGCTCGAGGAAACTTGGTCTTCAGCTCGTTTTCATTCTCCCAGGTTGCCATACCTGCACCCATATCAGACCAATGCACTAAGACTTGTGAAACCAAAGATGACCCCTTCTTCACCTGCCTCATGTCAAGAATTGTTAGTGGAGTAGTTGTAGTGTCCTGGCTTGCTGGCAATTATTCAGTTGCTAGCTGCTGCCCAATTGCGTATTTGAGTTGTGAGACGTGGAACACTAGATGCACTGTAGATTTCTCCGGCAACTGCAGCTCATAGGCCACTGTCCCTATGTGCCTCAGAATCAAGAAGGTCCCGTAATACTTGAAAGCTAGCTTTGGATTGGCTCGAGTGGCAATTGACTTTTGTATGTATGGCTGGAGCTTGAGGTATACCTTGTCCCCTACCTGGAACTGCCTCTCAGTTTGCTGCTTGTCGGCCTGAAATTTTTTTCTCTGTTGTGCTCGCAGAAGGTGTTCTCGCAGTTGTTCCTGCATTGTTGTCCGCTCCCGAAGCCACTCCTGCAGGTTAGGTACTACACAGTCCTGTTGGGGATCAATCCCAAAATGACGAGGTTCATGGTTTTACAGGGCTTTGAAAGGAGAAGTACCAAAATTCAGCCAATGGAATCCACTGAGCCTATTTCCAAGGACAGTCATGCACAAAACACCTGAGATATCCTTCCACACTTTGATTGACCCGTTCTGTTTGCCCATCAGACTGGGGATGTTGCCCAAAACTCAAATTCAGCTGTACTCCTGTCAATTTGGCTAGTTCTCTCCAAAAGGAACTAGTGAATAGATCAAAGTCTATCAACATGGTTATTGGCAATACTGAGGAAGGAACTTCCGGGTATGGTCATTTTTACCTACCGTTCTTTCAATATTTCAACCCACTGAATGGTGGGTTCATATAGCTGCTAATATCCATGTGTGTGATGACATATCCATGTTTACCTCTTAGCAGGCCCAACGGGGTTCTTTCGTCATGATGGGGAATGGGTTACGTGCTTCTGTTCTTGGTCTTGGCATGGATATGTGAAGTTTGTTTCGGGAAAGATGTGCAACTGAAGAACATGTAGCATGTACCTTCTATCAAGAAGAATCTCGTTAGTGGATTCCTTCTTCTAAAAGATTGTTTAAGTTGATGTATGAGTCCACTAAAATTGTATTGTCTAAGTATGGACCTTGTTGAAAAAAGTCATGACTGCAGAGGCATGTTCCGTTTCTCTTTGAAAAACTTGTGTGACATTATTGTGAAGCATGTATGCACTAGTGATAATGTGATAATGTTTGACATTCACGGCTTTGTCATATTAATTTTGGTTGTACACCGCGGCTTTGTAGTATCAGTTTAATTCCTTAATTCATCTTAGTCAAAAGCTCTAAGTGGCATGCTTTATGTGAAAGCAAATCAACCTCGCATGTCCTCACAAGCCCACAGTACAGGAAAGAAATTTGGCACCACTGGACCTCATACATTCAGATCTTTGTGAAATGAATGGTGTGTTGACAATAGGTAGAATGGAATATTTCATGATTTTGATTAATGATTCCACTAGGTAATGTTATGTATATCTCTTGAGAACTAAATATGAGGCTCTAGATTAATTCAAAATCTATAAAGGAGAAGTTGAAAATTAACTTGAAAGGAAAATCAGAAGTGTTCAATCTGACCGTCGCGGAGAGCGTACTTTTCTAATGAGTTCAATTTATTCTGTTCGAACCACGGTATAATCCATGAGAGGACGCCTCCCAATTTCCCTCAATCCAATGAGAATAGAAAGAGGAAAATCACACTCTAACAGATTTGGTTAATGTCTCGTCAGACACTATCGATTTATCCAAGGAGTGGTAGGCAAGGCTATATTGACTTCATGTCATGTCCTAATCAGAGTGCCGAGAAAGAATACAGCAATTAACCCAGTTGAAGAATGGGAAAATAAAATACTAACACTCTCCTATCTACAAACTTGGGGTTGCTTGGCCGAAGTCAATGTGTCAATCAACAAGAAGCGAAAGTTTGGAGAAAAAACCATTGATTGTCTCTCTTTTGGCTCTGCTCCTCATAGCATTGCATATAGATTTCTTGTGGTGAAATATGGAACAGACGATGTGAATGTAGGTACCATCACTGAATCCAAAGAGGGTGGTACATTCTTTGAGAATATATTTCTTATGAGAAATATGCATAGCATGTCTAGCTAGTAATTTGATCCATTTTCTGACCATGTCACTCCTATGGAGTTTGAGGAACAACTTGATGATGGGAGTTCATATGGGGATGACAATGAAGCTCCCACAAAGAGTAAGAGACAAAGGACTACAAATTCTTTTGGTAATGATTTCATTGTAGATCTAGTGGAAGACACTCCCACTATCATTTCACAAGCTATCGCATCTCCGAATGCAAGCTATTAGAAGAATGCAGTTCAAAGTGAAATGGATTCCATCTTCTCTAATGAAACTTGGGAGTTCATTGAACGTCCTTATGGGTGTAAATATGTAGTGTAAATGGGTATTTAAAAAGAAACTCGGGGCAAATGATATTGTTGAAAAGTACAAAGCACAGCTTGTGAAAAATGGCTATACGTAAAAGGAAGGCGAAGATTTTATCGATACTTACTTAGTTGTGGCTAGACTAACCATAAATAGAGTACTACTTTTATTGGCTACCTCACACCGTATACTCGTTCATCAAATAAACGTTAAGATGGCTTTCCTAAATGGAGAGCTCTAACTATTAATAAGAGGTGAGTAATTGAGCTATTTCTTTCAGTTGACATATGAATTGATAATGGTAGAATTTTTTATTTCTCCTTCAAAATATACATCCCTTAACTACGTGGCTTGACGGATCATCGTACATCTAAACATTCAGTTCTATTTTCATTTGTAATCTATATTTTCCTAGTGTATGCCTTAAATTTTAGTAATGATCATCTACGTTGTTTTATTCCACAATCAGGGTACATATGGATACTTATTCTTCATTCACAACGAGCACATACATATTTGTGATGCAGGTGAAGAGATTTAACTAATCCTGACTCAGAGTTTGACAATCCGATGGTGATACGACTATGGGCAGACCTGCCTGCAGTCCTCTACGGTATCAAAACAAGGATCATCGGGCAGCGTTGCACAACAAAAACATTTGCCGACTTTAGCAAAACATATATTCTTTATGCACAATGTGCCTGGATTAAGCTTGGTGCCGCCCCAAATCACCGTGTCATCGGCCAGTTCACGAGTACCTGGTATCGCCACAAGAACAAAGGGTGCAACATACTCCGTATATAACAACATTCGTATGTCCAAAACTTCATCTCATACTAATACGATGGAACGGAGAAGATACTGATACACGACATGCGACGGATAATTAACCGGTAAGCATACTTACAGTGTGCGGAGTACACATGACATCCAAGGACCACAAGAAAGAGAAACGCTACTGCCTTGGCACTCATCTGGCGACCGCTCCACACCATGTTGACTTAGATCTGATGTGCTGGACTCGATGCCTTGCAAGCACGCTATTTATAAATGACCAAGGAAAAGATGGTAGTACTAGAATAGGATGAGGATTCAATTAATGCCCAATTATGACTTGCTATATAAAGATCCAGCAATAAATATGGGCAACAAATTTGTTCCAAAAATTGATAAGCTATCTCAAAATTCAACTATTAAAAAGTTAGTACTACAAAAACTTTGCATGCATTTAGAATCAAGATAAATGTTTTGTCTTTGCAATAATATGGCGAAAAGTTGAGTACTAGAGTTTTTGTCATTCTACTATGTTCCACTTGAAAAGCAAGTCTACTTTTTATCTTGCAGGTTATTGGACCTTGGTATTTGATGATATATTTTGGAATTTGAAAATGCAAGACATATTTTACAAGTAACTTTGCCCTTTGTTTTATCAATATAGTAGTCTTTTTATTTTTTTACTACAAGTTCTTTGGTATTTATACATTCTGTCTTATTATACCACATTATCTATGTTCGAAGTTATATAAAAATACTATTATATAGTGGATTTTTTCGTGAAAATTTTATGCCATGCTAAAGTAGTGTATCAGGGTGACTCGAGCTCCACCTCCGCCCCTGGCGAAAACCATTTTGGTTGGCCGTCAGATTTTGCAGCCTCTTAGATGCCATCGCCCCATTCATGCAACCAGGAAAATCTATATGACCCGGATCAGACATGTCAGATCAGTGTACCACCTCCCACATGTGACACCTGGCAATCTGGATCTCAAAGCGTGAAGGCAAAGCAAACCACGCAGTCCAACAACAGTTTAGAAAAAAGACGGAGTCTAACGGGGGCTTTTAAAAAATTTACTTTATTTTTCACTTTTGTTATTTGCCACATCATGTGTCACTGACATGTGGTGGTCAATGTGGAAAATAATAAATAAATTGAGACAAGTGTAGCAGATGATACAATATGACTCACAACAGTTCTGAAGAAACCAAAGAAGAAATTCAGAATTCCCTAGCAGTGAAGGCGACGGGAAAGCACACGGGGATGTCCGTCAGCGGTGCCACGAGAGGGGGCGTTGAAGAGGGCCATAGGCAAAACGTCGATGGTTGCGTCGCCGGGGAGAGCTTCCTGGGCGCCGACGTGCGTGGTCGTTTGCGGCAGGGAGAGAAGCACGAACAGCTTGCCAGTGGTTGCAACAGCACAACATGCAGGATAGTCGTGGGAGAGAGAGGTGAATTTGGTGTTTTCGTAATGGAAGGTATCGTTGATGAGTGCTTTGGGATTAGGATTGCCATGTGTCACCCGCAAAAGGTGGTCTCCCAATCTGGCATGTACGACCCGAGTCGTATAATATTTTTCTCCCAGAACGAACCTTGTTCAAAAGCAACTCAACGGTGGCCAGCGAAAGGCTTGGCCGAGAGGTCTGAATACATCATGGCATGTACTAGAATTGCCGCTAGAGTGGTCTTGATGAGAACCAACCTTCCACAGCGTCTTAGAGCAACTCCAACAGTCATTGAAAGACACGGGGCACTAAAAATAACCGCCGATTTACCGCGCGCGCGCCCGCCTTTACACCTTCAGCAGGCGCGCGATAAATAAGCGCGCGACTAAAAAATTCCGGCGCGCGTCAATTCGCCTCCGCGCACGCCCCAAATTTGTTACCCATATGCAAAAATTTGTTACCCATAGAGTCTACCAATCATTGTAAGTGATTTGTTGTGGGTTGTCATCGTAGTTAAGTCTACAGGGACAACATAACCTTACTTTGGAGCTCCCAACGAAGCATCTCTCCTTCTTCGGCGAATGCCATAATCAAGTGAACCGAACTCTTGGCAAAGTTGACTCGTAAATCGGAGGCCTCATCGAAGTCCCTAAAGATGTCCGCACAAAAGTGGACATCTTGCCGCCTGGGACGAATGAAAGTCACCACATCATCGGGGCAGGTCGACGTGTAACAGTAGATTCATACAACCAAGGAACATATCTGCCTAGTTGGCATCTCTGCAACTCTCCAAAACTATGAAGTTGTTGTATTGATCACAACAATTGAATTAATTTTGGATACGTACACATTTTCTCCGGTCAGTAACCTTGCTAGCTAGCTAGATGCAGTAAGCCATAAGCAACAAGGGTCTGGGAAGTACTCGCATGTGACTGATGCACAATGTCTTCTATTTTAATCTGAAACTAGCTAAATGCCCGTGCGTGCTACTGATAACAACATTTATTGATTTTACCCACCAACTCGTGATACTAAATAGTTTATGTGCATCATCTATATCAAATGTAAGAAAATACCATGTTCTCATTTATTAGTTCTTAATAAGATTATCTAATCGAGGTTAAGCTTAGTAATATATAACGAACAATTCATATAACAAAAATGGGCGTTTTTCCAACATTATAAAAAGGCACGTGCAAGATTTCATCCACAGCCATGCCACAGTACAAACACTATAGCATTCCTCGCCATGTTTTCTCAAGATGTTGTCCCCGGCCTCCTCCCCACCTCCCCATCTACATAGCCACGAGACATCACACCATGCATCTCGCACCGACACAAACCCACAGGCATCATGATTAATATGTTTTTTTAGCAGAATATACAATTACTCAAAGTTGTTACTGCATCACCATATAGCAAATGTTGCTTTAAATAAACTCCAATAAAACAGGGAGCACTACTGAATAGCCTCCTAGTAAACTTGGATTTTTTATTTGAGCAGATCAAATACATATATAGAAGAATAAATATTAAGACAAATGAATATCTCTACAGCCATGGACCAAAAAATAATGTGTACCAACAATCCTATTGTTGCACACCTCCGTACCTAAATAATTCATGCATAGCAAAATAGAAGAGGAAGTACGATTAACTGGACAGAAAAGAACAAAAAACAATTAGCAGGCCGGGATGCACACCTAATATAACAGGAGACTGGGAACCATTTCAGGAGAGTTGCATATATAGATAGAACCCAAATAGGGAAAATGTCCTAACCAAAGCTCTTCCTTTCATTTTTCATAGGTAACAACCTAATGCAATATTAACTTTTAGCTCAACATCACAGTCGCTCCAGTGTCATCTATAATTCAAATAAATATAATCCAATAACCCGCGCTAGCAAATGGCAGCAGATACCGCAATGTACACATTCGCCGACCCCTCCAATAAATCCTCTTCTACCTGCCACTCAGCCGTACCTTATAGCTCCTTTCTTGATTTGTGTGCAAAACTCAAATTACAAGGGAAAGACCTCATAATGTCATCAGTGGAAGTTACTGTGGTGCACAGAAAAACCCCTAAAGATCCATCTATGATGAGTTGTCACAATAAACAAAAGAGCATCAATTTATTATGTCGTCCACAAACCTGGACCCTTGAATATTCGCATGAAATTGAATCAAGCTCCAGAGTTTTGCATCTCCCGACACACATTCACAGATTGAGGTAGATATTGCGTATTATCTACTTAGTTCTCGTAAAATTAATATTGTGTATATAATCTTTTATTGAGAGAATCTCACCCAAGTTCTATAGTATTGTCATGATCATTCCTGTTTTTTGGACGTTCAAATCTGCACAGAAAATATTATACAGCACATGTCCTAATCGTGAAAAAAATGCAACCAAGTCACTACAACGATATTACAACCAAGAAAAGCATCCATTCCAAGAACCATCAAACAAGGGAGAATGCGGGTTAGGTTATTACCGACTGTGGTGGAGGATCTCCAAGGCATCGCTTAACTGGGCCCATCCTTCTCGAGCACCCTGTCGCACGGTGGACGCTGTCTCCACCGCCGGCGGACTCCATTGTTGTCGCCTCCCAGTCGATCTGTTTGGGGAAGCGACAGACCAGGGCCGACAAATGGGAGACAGACTGGTCTAAGGGATTCCTGCAAAATATCAATCGGGTCAGAGGTAATGTGGGCCGACAAATGCTAATGTGGGCCCCACTGCTGACATTGCAACGGTCAAAGCCGGGTCAGAGCTGCTCCGACGAGCAAAGGACAGCCAGTGACACAAAAATTAGGACCTAGATCTTCATTTTGATAGAATTGGGACTAAATTGACACCCCGAGATAGTTTTAGGACCTCCCATGCATTTTACTCTTAATAAAAATAATACTTGTTTGGCGTAACTGTAACAACAGAATAAGTAACAATAGCACATTTTCCATCAAGCTACAGAGCAACATCCCTGATGCATAATCATACAAAGTACGTAATGCTAGAAAAATCCTAACAAAAGCATCTAACAGGCAGAACATGTAGTAAGTCTAAGCACTCTGCATACCGTTGCATCAATCAAAATCAAATGTGTGCCTTCAATTTGTTTGTCTTAAACCAAATGATTCGCTTGTGGAAGAAATCATGAGCTGGTAAAATGCAAGGACGTCCAATACCAAGTAATCTGTATAATTGAAGAAATATCTCCAAAAGAGCATCAGCATTTTTATTGTCCAACATCCCACACTGTAGACGTAACCGTCTTGTACTGAACTTTCTCAATGCTGAACCTAGTAACAACAGGAAAGGAACTTAACAAGTTTGTCTGCAGGCAAACTGACTTACTGAGACATCTAAAGCGAACATGAGGGAGTATTACCACCATCATTTGGGACTACTTATACCAAGCAGATTACATGTCTACTACACATCTATTGTTGTTAAGAATGATTTGCTAGCTTTAGTTAAGATAGGAAACTAAAAATCAAATAGTATTTCAGAATATCTTTAGATAACTGACGTAATATTTGCATGAGCACTACTCCTCCGGGCGTATCCCTCCCAAAAAACGGATTCAGAAACCAACACGCATCTACCAGCCAGGGAGAGAATCAGACCTTCGAGCTAGCACCTACCAAGAAGCTGTCAAGAATGAGGGAGCCGCTGCACTTGTTGTCGGGGTACAGAATGCCAGAATGGTGATGCACTTACCGGTCAAGGATGCGGGACCAGATGCCGCCAGCCGCTTCACCGCCACGGCTAGCCTGCGTAGTCGAAAGCGGAGGCTATGGCGGGGAGGTGGACGCCGATCTCTTTGTGTTCTGGTCACGCGGAAGACGCCCAGCCCTTCAGGTCGCGCAGAGGATGAAGACACCAATCTCGCCGGGGTCGTGTGGAGGAGGAAGCCCGTCTCGGATGGTCGCGCAGAGAAGGAGTCCGACGACCGCGGGGCTTGGGACCCGTCGGCCATGGCGCTAGGTCTGGCCACAGTGGTGAACCCTGGCCTAACGCCGCCACGCTCACACGGAGCAGAGAACGATGCGAGAGAGGTTTTCCAAAAAAAATTCCTTTTCGATTTTTTTTGAGGGATTTTTTTCCTTTTCAATGGAAAGGTGAGCGGGCAGTGGCGTTTTGCTGGGCTTGGCCCATATGTTTGCGCGGTCAGGGAAAGAGCGATAGCCTGGCAGACCGTGGTCTGAAATGTACGGACCGCAATATTATAGTTGAATGTCCGTGCGGTGCTACGGGTCACAGATTTTTCGCCACGCTTGTATATTGCCAAATAATATTTCAAGAACAATGAGATTCTTTTTTTTTTGCTAAATATGAACTTCCATCAAAATCCATTTTTTTACACTACCCGACAATTATCTCTTATAACTACACAATCACAAAACAAAAAAAGCACACAAAGTCATGAACTAAAAGATCATTTTATTTTGCAACGACACACACTCCAGCTCAAGGACATTGCGACAAACTTGTGTTTTCTTTGTCTCAATCGCCTTAATGCAAAGGGGTTTCCAATGTTCCAAACAAAGTCTTCTCTCTTGTGCCTCTCACCTCTAGACTGTCCCTCTAGCCCACCCGTTGGTACATCTGCTCAGTGTTTTTCATACTTCCTGAAAATTACAAAGAAATGAAAAAGGGATCCAGCTTCTATTATTTTAATTAATTGCAAAACTAAGGTGAGACTATGTATTGAGTGTGCCCCAACAGAACTATATAAAATAAAGGCATGGTTAATACAGACACAACCCCAACATTGAGTATGAATATGGGACGAAGTAACTTCATCTGAAAAATCTTCAACTGAATTTTTAGGTTGTAGACCCAAACAGCGCTGGACTTGACCCAAAAAAAATACAGAACATTTAAGAACCAAGATAGCACTAAAGGAGGGAAGTACTGGAGCATTACCTTTCACTATTCATATACCACATAATTCTATCATTATTCTTCAAGAGATCAGTAAGTACTAATTATCAAAAGTTCTTGAACATTGTCCTGGGGTTAGCAAGAAGGTGGACTAATCTGAGCCAGTGTCCATTTATGATTATTAGTTGATGATGTTGAACCTGGCGAATCTAGTCATACATTTGCGATCAGGGGCATCCACCACTCGATCATCTCTGCCTCATGGCCACAGTCACACACCACATCCATCAAAACCCCACTAAGTGATAAATGGTTCAAAATAAACAGGCAAATGCAGCAGAACTAAGGATTTATCCGAGTCTATGTGAACCACTAAAGAGATTAAAGCAGAAGCACACAGTTCAAGAGAGACTCATGGTAGATAATGTAGTATAATCATACACCACTTTGTACTTTTGTATCTAATCATATTACACAATGTACGTTGTAATTGCAAAATAGAACTCCATAGTTTGCCGCTTTGCTAAAATACTATATTTCCACAGTTAAGTTGTTTTACACCTAAATGACCAACTAATCATAATCATAATAAAGCACCTGTAAAAAGGAACAAAATTTCATGCACCTCACCTTCCATCCTGAGCCGATTTGGCTTAGAAAAAACATGTATATAGAGGGTTCATCAAACTGGTAATTAATTGGTAGAAGCCATTTAGAGAAGACAGATAAAATGAGGTCCGGCTTTGCCTGCAAAAGACTTGCAAGGTTCAGCCGACAAAAGAGAGATAGGTGAAATGGATAACAGGTGAAGCAAACAACTAAAGATGTGACCCAATACAAAAGGTCAAAATAATATAACGAACCACGAAACTGTGAATAATGGAGTGTTGATGCAAAAATCGGAAGCCAAGACACAACTATATTTTAGACATCAATCGTGCTTATACACAGAAATCATGCTACCACAGTCGGGACGAAAAATGAATCCTACTCGATGAGTACCATAGTGTTGCAGCGCAAACAGGGAAACCAGTATATCAAATTCTGCCTCCTTTAGAAGCTCTACAACACTATATCAAATTCTATCACATACATATCAGTAAAATCCCATGATCACACATCATGAGGCGGTAAATTATTCTGGACAGTGAGAGATTAATGAAGGAGGTTTTGCTTCTATAAAAAAGAGGTTGTCGATTGACTATATATCATGGAAAAAAATAGCCCGCTATATCCCGTATAATAGCGCGCTATAGCTTATTTTAAGAGGCTACGCTATATTTAGTCGAAAATGGCCGCTACGACGCTAATCACGTTTTATACACGCTAAACCACGCTAAACACGTTAGCGTTATAGCACGCTATTTTTTTTAGAAATAAACGAGATTCCATCGGCCCCCAAAAAAAGTCCAACACGCACTCCTCCTCACTAGGGTCACTCCCCAGTATCTAACCCAATCCTTCTCGCCTGTTCACGGGAGCGACGGCGGCGTCTCGTCGAGTTGCAGGCTTGCAGCGACGACGGGAGCGCTTCCTTCACCGACGGATCGATCTCTTCCTCCACTTCGAGTTGCATCGGCGGCAGGAGCGCTTCCTCAACATCACAAGGAAAGAGAGTTTCTCGTCCTAGGAAGAGGATTTTCCTGTTTTACGTGGTGATGTTGGGGTGCAAGCTGGTGGATCTTCTAGTGAATCTGAAGATGACGCCGGTGTTCTAATTAAAAGTTTAAAACGGGTTGTCTTTTACAGTTTGATACTTTGTTTATAAATCTATGCCTCATATTTGTGTCTATGCCATGGATTTGGCTTTGACTTTTGTATCTGGTTAACTAGTTATGCATGTATTTGTTTTGGACAAATATTTAGAGTTGAAATCCTTAATATTTTAGGCTATGTATTGCATTGTTTTGCAAAACGCTATTTCAAATATAGCACGATATATCACGCTATAACTTTTATAACCTTTTGAGAAGTATAACCTTTGAGAAGGGTCACGCTAAAAATGATAGCGCGCTATTTTTTTCCTTGCTATATATGCATCTACGGAAAAACAGGGTCACTAAACATGCATTTTGAGAAATAAAACAAGGTTTTTTATGAGCTGGTCATATTCGAGAAATAAAACAGGGTTTAGAATCAAGGGAAAAAAATAAAGAAAGGAAAAGGGGAGGTGATGTACATGACTGGCCTCACCTATAGGATTGTCTGCCGACCACAATAGCGACCACTTATGTACTTTGAACAGCAAGAATGGCCGTCTCGATGAACTGTCACATTCAGCATACCATTAAGTTATTATTGGTTTATCTACGGGCAGAAAGTAAAACTAACAGGGATAAGTGAGATACCTCATATCATTTTGCTGAGCTTCTCCTTGTGTTTCCCCAATCGATCAATCTGCATTAAAAACAGATACATATAAGCTAAACCAATATTAAGCCTGCCATGTTATCTACTCCGTAAGCGATTGTGACAAGTTAGCTTTCATGCTACCGATCGTACATAAAATCAGTTTGGAATGCCAAATAACCAACCAAGATACTTCAAGAGGCATAAAATCAGTTTGGAAGCACCGAAGCAGTAACTTCAAGAGGAAAGATGGCGCACACAGGTGAGAAGTCAGACATCTTGAAGTGTATTTGTTTACTCCAGAAACTGAATGACACTCAACTCTTACAAGGTAACACAGATTGTATAGAACGATACAGAAATGAGATGAGAAATTAGTTCACACAATGTGCCTTCCCGTTAATGCATAAATCAAGCTAAAGCTTGCTGAGCAGATCAACTAATTAATACATATGTAGTTCTTTCAATTTGTGACAGTCATATTTCCGACAAAGTTACTTATCTTTCTTAAACTGTTGGTGAAAGCAATGCCCTTCCCTGAATACCTAGTATCACTCATGTTTAGTTCAAGAATTAGTAAAACAAGTACCGTGGCATTCCACATGAACCAGAATCGGACCATTTTTGAAACACTATCTGGACCTTGTGCAGAGAAGCCCAAATCTTAAAAACAAACTAAAAAGAAAACAATTAGCCTACACGCTAAGCCATTAGCAGCAATGACTGGGTATCAATCACAACTTAAGACTAACAACTTGCTAATCTCTAAGTGGTGGACGTCGTGTGAGGAGTGAGGGTGTGGCAGCAACGACAGCGTACAGGCAATGCGTCATACATGCAATTAATCGGATATTGGAAAACTGAAATAATTAATTTCTAATAAACATGGGGATTTCATATGACTCTATTGGCACCATAGTTTTGCAAGGAACTACTGTTAATTTGTTACACTGAATTGTCCACCATAGAATCATTTAAGAGATCTATACACTCCAAATATCCTTAAATCTGTATATGAGAAGTGTAGGATGAAGGGAACGGTAATCCAGTAATCAAGGAACATGAAAGGCTGGACTGATCTAATCACCCGCCTGGCACAGGCCCGTCATGCCTTCCTTTTAGACACATCACCGATCATTAACTGGAGTCACAGATCAATATGGGTGCAGGAAAGACCGAGTCCAATATCTGGAGCCGGCAGCTCGCCGCCGTTCAGGCGCTCAAGGCACGCAAACCTAATATGCAGTAGGGCAGAGAAGGCATGTGAGACCAGTAGAAGGGAGGCGTTGATCCTTAATTGCAGTCATAGATCGAGGAGATGGGTACCTGCAGCGAAGCTCATGCTATAACCGGAGCCGATCCACCATCTGCTGCCCGTTGACGCTCAAGCCGCGCGATCCAAAGTGTAGATGAGGACGGCGATGGCCTCGCTGCTGCAGGAGATCGAGGCGACGTCGGCAGCCCGGTCGCTGGATCCGATTGCACTTTTGCCGAGGCGTGATGGGATGGTGGCTCGAGGTACCTGCAGCAGTCGAGATCCATTGCTGTCAGATTCAAAGCAACAAGACCGGAGTAGCCAAGGACAGGCACGGCCAAAATCTTGACGAGATTGCCGGCGTGGCGGAGAGAAGCGGCAGGGCAGAGCATTGTTCACAACATGAAGGGGATGAGGAGACCAACCTAGATCGATTGCTGCAGTGCGGATGCGCCGGCGAACTCCTCGACCCTGTCGCAAGGATGCGGTTGCTCTACAATTAGGGCGTCGACAAGGA
Source organism: Puccinellia tenuiflora (assembly GCA_012064385.1). NCBI lineage: Eukaryota > Viridiplantae > Streptophyta > Magnoliopsida > Poales > Poaceae > Puccinellia > Puccinellia tenuiflora. Next base: position 69,574 of record QRDG01001951.1, read on the forward strand.
AGACGCGGTGGAAATTGGAATGCCCCTGGGCATCGAGTTCTTCATGGTCTCCGGTCGCTGTACTGCTGGAGGTGGGTCATCGGGCAGGTGTCGCGGGGATGGCGGTGACGACATGTGAGAGTTGAGTGGCGGCGTCGGGGAGAGAGAGGTTGGGAGGAGAAACCGTGCGAGGGTTCGAGAGCACCGCACGGGTTCATTCGGGGCAGTTTTTTGTGTGGGCCCTCCCGTAGATGGGCTGAGCGTGATTGCTGGCGATCGACAGACCGTGCGATAGGGCATGTAGAATCTCTATCTCTATCTATACTACTAGAACGAAAGGGCGCGCGTTGCTGCGCCCGATTCATTATAACCGATAGAGAATGGATGTTTGGTTAGGAAGAAAAATATGAAGCATATTTATGAGTGAGCCTTGTTAATACAAACTGTTTTACCACATGGAGCAAATAGGTCATCGTCACGTGCTATATTAGTCCAATAGAGGTGCAAGTATTAGATCCACTATAAATAGTAACATCCATATAAGGCTATTGAGTTTAGACTTGACATACATACAACTTGACAACTCTTAAGTTAGAATGATACTTAGGCACTTTGTTGGCTAGTAATTATGCAAAAGGCTTTTTATTCTAATTTACAACCTGCCATGCAGCTCGGATTAATTAGAGTAACACTCACATTGGAACTTCATATGTTTATCTCTTTGCGAAATAAAACTTCTTGGTGAGCCTAGGAGTACCTAGTCTCAAGAAACTTAAACTGAAAGGTACTTCTAATCCGTCAACGTTCAAATATGACAACAGAAGTAGATCTGCCAAAAAACAAAATTGCAAGAAAATCTCTTAAGGAACTGGATAGCATGCAAATCTCTTAATTTCAGGAGCAAAGTTTAAATATGTGCAACCTGTAGAAGAGAAAATGGGGAGCATGTCAAAGTACAGCACTGATACCAGATAACAGTAAGCAAGCAATCAAGTCTGAGACACAATCACATAGGACAGAAAATTCAGTATATTCTACTATGATCGTCCCCATATCAAAACGAAAAAATCTCCTAGATTCAATGAAGCACCACCTGTAATATCCGATTATTGAGGCTTCATATCACAAGATTGATGCAATCCCTTGCAGTGTAGTTCGCCAGCATATTCATATATATATAGCATCTACTGGATGAAGGAAGGTCGATCTATACGATATTGGGGGAAATATTCGGGTTTTGTTAAGCATTTCTGCCTGACACCACGTTTTGCATTTCAATGACCTGGAAAGAACAACTGATGTAAAATATTCAAACAACAGTTTTCAGACTTTTAATAGAGTCTGTATAAGTACATCTATTTCACACCGTAGAAGCACATAAGCAGACCTTCCAAAGGGAAAATACCCGCGGTTCTGCATTAAGCTAAATTGAAGACAAAGAAATTTCATTTTCAATTTAACATTATGAAAATTTAAATTGAGCCTTGTATTAGAAATAATCATAAGCAAACACCATGTCAACTCCTGCTGCACTCTGTAAAAGAAAGCAAAGACAAAGTACTCAAAATCACAAGTGAACGACCAAACAATCTAGTGAACGATTATTTGTTTGAGCATAGAAAACTACATCACTACCTATCTTGAATGAGCTTGTATCATTTATTTTAGCTAGGGAGCGATCGGTTGCCCACATCAAATTCTTAACCAGACCCTGCTCCGCATCTGGCAAACAGACTCACTGGTTTTGCCTAAATATATAAGATTAATAAAATCCTCACAACTAAAAAAGTTCCACATGAGCTTGCAAAAAAGTCACTTGATCTAAATGTTTACATGCATCCTTTTAAGTAGTCCGACTAATAGCAGAAAATGCACTGCAAAGGCTACCTTTTCTCAAATGTACAAATATGATTTTAAGCCTGTAGAGACCATGCCATCGGGAGATGGTATATCAAACTTGAGGGAACTATCAACATCAACATAATGCATTCATGTTCCAGTTATCTCCACCGTTAAATATAATATCCTTTTAAGTAGAAAAAATATCCAGCGAACTGAAAAATATACCGTAACAACACACGTTATGGAACTATAACATATGGACCTCCTATGAAAGAACAGCTAGTCGATCATAAGCCTACACCAGTTTCAAGGGACAGAACTAAACATCTTGTATTGAGCTTAAAATTTCAGATTCCCAAGGCCTAGGGTGAAGCCTTCATACGTTGCATATCAGAAATAAAGCTCATGTTCAATTTGATTAGTTACTGTGCAACCATTGAAGAGATTTTAGTAAGAAGGTCTGGCTTAAAAAGTTACAGACGGTTATGCAAATGAGAAATGACTCAGATTGGAATGAAGTATGTTGGTTATATACATATAACAGATCGATCATGAAGCTACAGCCTAGAAGAATAGGGATGCTAGTCTGCACAAAGTAAATACTTGCTTATACGGAGTTATTTATGTGTCATGTATGTCTTATGCAGAGCAACCAAGCAAGCTTGTAATTATCATGTTGCCTTGGAAACCATTGGAGAAAACAACATCTTTTGATTTTGGCCTGGATGGTGTGAAAAGAGATTTTCTCAGTACAGATATTACAGACCAATTGTTTCTGCGTTTAGCTATATTTCAGGAAATGAACTCAGCTAAATTAACAGGACAAAAAATAACAATTATATTGCATCACCAGAAGGAAAAAACAAATTAAATCAGAGAATGCAACAAGAACAACGTATGTACCTCCATCTTCAGCTTTGCTGGCGTTATTGGAATACAGTGACAAATCCCGAAGAACGACACTTATAGCTCACACGGTATAAGACTCGTGTCATTTTCGTGTAAGAAAATGGAGCATTGTCAGGTACCAGAACTTCTACATGGCTCCTCGAGATCGGATTGGTTATCTATTTTAGGAACAACGAGTTATTGAGTTCTTAAAAACAGCGAGACATTATGTAATTTTCTCAACCCAATGAGGAAAATGTGGCAACAAAAGTGTAGTAGCTTACCATCTTATTTCCAGAAGGTCGGTTTTACTGTCTCTATGATCACCTCATGTATCATCAGAGTGCGGGCTTATAAAACTATGTGTGGCAGCCCTGATTATGAAACATATAAGTCCAACCACGACTTGAATGCGGAAACAAATGTGCAACAACAACAAGAAGAATAAAGCCTTTCAGTCCCAAACAATTTGGGATAGGCTAGAGTTGAAACCCATAAGATCTCGAAACCAAGTCATGGTTCTGGAACGTGGATAGCTAACTTCCACGCACCCCTGTCCATGGCTAGTTCTTTGGCGATATTTCAATCCTTCAGATGTCTCTTAACGTACTCCTCCCATGTCAAGTTTGGTCTACCACGAACATTCTCAACACGCTTTATCCGTCCACTATGCACTGGCACTTCCGGAGGCCTCCGTTGTATATGCCCAAACCAATTTTAGATGATGTTGTACAAGCTTCTCTTCAATCGGTGCTACCCAAACTCTCTCACATATATCATCATTCCGGACCTGTTCCTTTCTTGTGTGGCAACATATCCATCTCAACGTGTTGGATATGCTGCCTCTTGGTTGGCCAACATTATGCACCATACAACATCGCAGAAACAAATGTGTGAAATGATAAATAATGAACAGGGCCAACAGTTCCATCTTTAGATCAGATAATATGGTGAATCGGTTTGAAAGAAAGCGGATAGGGTTAAGCTAATGGTTCAGACACTATGCAATGGAGCCGTATAGAGCATTCAGAATTTAGAACTACTTTTAACATCCAGAACTTCAGACTGAACGCTATTGAAAAGTGGACACATCAAATGAGTGTGTAAACCAAAACTGACAAAATTAGAGCCAAGTGGGATAACCAAATCAGCATCCAATCTCGACTGGCTACGACCAAATAGCCTCCCAGATTTTGTTTTGTTATTGCTGGTTCATCTATTGTAGAGCTCAAGTATAATGAATTTTCAGAACACGGTCTAACACATGCAATTTTATATAGCTGACCACTTCTCATGTACTCAAATGCATTGGATTTGTCTGTTTCATGAGTTTCACGAATAAATTAATGTAAGAATGTGATGGCTTACATACAGAAAGGCTTGACCAAGAATAACTTGTAGTTCGATAATATGCAGCGAGGCCTTTTCTGATATAATTATACTACATGAAGAACATGTATAAGATATAGAATTTGGGTGATCGCTCATTACATATACTTGCAAAGCAGAGCAAAAAATTAGGTCGTTTATGCACCCAACAAGGGTTTATGAGCAGCAAACAATTATGCTAAAAACGGCAAAAAGACCACTTTATAGGCAGAGGTAGCAGGTAATTATGTGCTATTTGTTTGTCTACACCTTAATTATTCTAAGAAGCACATCAACATGGAAATCTATAAGCAGGTAAATGATACATTTGTTCTGCAAATTCATCTCTGGAATACTAAAAGTCCAAGTGCACATTTTTCTTGTCTGTTTCATGAGTTTCACGAATAAATTAATGTAAGAATGTGATGGCTTACATACAGAAAGGCCTGACCAAGAATAACTTGAAGTTCGATAATATGCAGCGAGGCCTTTTCTGATATAATTATACTACATGAAGAACATGTATAAGAGATAGCAATTGGGTGATCGTTCATTACATATACTTGCAAAGTAGGGCAAAAAATTAGGTCGTTTATACACCCAATAGGGATTTTATGAGCAGCAAACAGTTACGCTAAAAACAAAAAAAAGACCACATTATAGGCAGATGTAGCTACAGGGATCGGCCCTCTGTCTTTGTGCTATTTGTTGGTCTATGCCTCAATTTTTCTAAGAAGCACATCAAATTGAAAGTTATAAGCAGGTAAACGATACATTTGTTCTGTAAATTCATCTCTAGAATACTAAGAGTCCAAGTGCACATTTTCTTTTACGGTGTGGTTTTACTGTAAAAGCAAACAAGGGAAGTGTTTTTACGGATCAGCGTACACATAACTGCTTCTACTGATGCATACAACAGAACATGTATACAGACAGAACTGAATATTAGACCAAAATCCAGCAGTGTTGTTAGATAGATTTAATATGGTTCCAAAGGATGATTCTACGAAACCTATTTTACCGAATACAGAGCACATGGCTGAAAAATACTAAAAGCAGGCAATGTTATCGGTATTTCAAGCGGAAATTTGAGAGAATGTATTCTCGAGCAAAAAAGCGATCAGGAAACCAACATCAATGATTGCAACACTCAGAGACCTGCGAAACACCAAAGGGTACAGCTTCTCTAAAGATTGCTCACCTTCTTTCATCTTCTGTGTTTCCTGCTATACCTGGTTATTTCTTTTACTAAAAATGTAGGTGGCCAGCTCTCACATTGTCACAAGTTTTTCCCTTTTTCCAGAGTTGTATTAGTTATTCTTTCAGAGAATGAGGCCATTCATCATCAATCCACTCAAGAAAAGTGCGTTCAGTTCCTTCGTGAAGGATTAGAATAATAAACACCTTTGTCTTTTTATTCCCATCTACGGTACGGTCACAGAAATAAGGCATTGTTTGGAGTTGATAGTGTGCAATTTAACCTTAATTCCACAACCTAGGAAGCTACCTTTGCTACTTCCTTGCGAAGCTATTTCGCAAACACAATTTCTCCATGGTAACAGCTAACTGTTCCTTGCCGTCTCCCGTCAGTACATGAGTGATCTGAATCTGTTAGGCGTATCCTATGGCTGCGGAGAAAGGCCGATTCTTTGCTCCAGATGGCGCTAGATACCGGGCTGAACTCGCCAACGACAGCCATGGGAGGAGCTAGAGGGAGTGCACCTATTGCTAAAGTTCTACTTTTCTGCAATTTGCGATGGAAATAGAAAAAGGATTTGCAACTCTTCACTGAAGAAGGTTGTAAAGGGACTCCAGGGTTCCACTGTTATTGTCACTCATGGCATATGAACTCAAACAACTCCAGTTATCTAATGCCATATATCTAATGCAGCGCACAAGCTTTAGCTTTGGTGAAGCCACTGGACATTGTATGCTTCCAATCAAATTGGAGCAAATTAATTATTCTCGTCAGATGTTGCATTGACACAAATATGAAATCAAACCCCGGACATACCAATTTACACACACGATCCATTCATCTATCCAACCATTGTCACCTTGTTCGTGCTTTCCCATAGTAATTACCAATGAAAATCGCAAGAAGAGATAAGGCAGAGAAGACCATACCTTCGGCCGATGCAACTTGGGCGGACGCCGTCAACAGCAGATAGGGTAGCACGCGACCAGGAGCAACTTGGGACAGGCCTGACTCGGAGAGGTATAGCCTGCACATCCGGCGGTCGTCTATGAGATCTGGTCGAGGGAGGCTCGAAGATTCAACGGGGGCGGGCCGTGGCGTCCTCGAGCTCCATGGCAGGGCTGCCAAGCTTTCCGAGGACCAGAAGGTCATGGAGGACGTACAGGAAGATTGGGGGCGGAGGTGCAGGGGAGGGGATGAGAGGAGAGGCCAGCTCAAGCAGATGCTTCTCCCCTGCCGCATCGAACAGAATGGGCGGCGTGAGGGAACCCGGCAGCGACGAGGGCCATGGATAAATGAGAGGATGGGGGAGGACTTGCCGCTGGGGCGTGGAGCTGGAGAAGGAGGAGCAGGAGGCCACGGCGGAGGCAGTGCACGACGCGGTGGCCCTGCACGCGGGCGGCTAGGTGGGTGCGGGTGTCGGCAGCCGACGTCGGTGGCGGTGCCGGCGCTAACCCTAGCGAGCAAGAGGAGAGAAGAGCGAGCCGGTCGCTGCCATACGTTCACCCCAAACGAACCGACCGTAGCCAAACAGCGAACAATAAATCAGAAAATCCATGTGCCACTGACCTGTGGGCCCATATTATTGTGGGCCCATATTATGAATGAACCACAGGCCAGCAATCTTAGGGAGCTTAGATGTTGGAGAGATAATATTGCAGTTGGTACGTCAGAGGCAGACCATCGAACACACGCTGGCCGTTGGATCGTGAAGGCAGACCATTGCTGCCACTTCAGCCGCTCGATCGAGCCCTCCACTCCGCATAGCTACGCCCCTATGGGCCAGGCCCAGAGAAATTATCGGTGCTCCTCCTACCCAGATGCGTTGCCTCCCCCCATCCCACGTCGCGATGTGGTCGAACCCCGCCGCCGAAAACGACAACGCCGCCACCCCACGCCTCCCGATCCAGTGGAAATCCATGCGCGCCTCGGTTCTCGCAGCCGATGCGATCTCCAGCGTCGCGGTGCCTTCCTAGGGCATGGCCCCGTGCTCATCCCCATCCAAGACAGGGCCACTGCAAGCGCCCCATGTCTGGCGTGGAGCGGCGTCGACCTTGACGACCTCGCCTTGAAGATGAGGTCGGTTCCTCGCTGGTGGCGGCATGAGTTTGTATGGCGGCGCCGCGGCGGCGGCTGGATCCACCCCGGAGGTCGACGAGGCGGCGTGAGCTTGTACGGAGTAGGGCAGCCGGATCAGTCTCGGAGGTCTACGAAGCGATGTCCTACGGGGAAATCGGCGGCAGGGTCCCCGGCCAGCTGGCCTCCGCGGCTCCGCTCACCGGCGCGGGTCTCCCTCGTTGCATCTCGGAGCTCCTCTCCCAGCGCCTCCCTGGTATCCCACGGCGCATCCCGGAGCTCCTCCGACGCTGCACTTCCAGAACAACGGCCGGAGTCTTTGAGCATTAGCTTGAAAAGATTGTAAACACATCTCCTTCAATTTTAATCCTGATGGCTTAGGGAAATTGATCATTAGTTGTGAGTAGTATACTAGATACGGTGCAATATCTGATGTATTTAGCAACCTATGGTTCAACACTTGACAATCGATGCATTTTGATGGATTACAGGCTGGTAGCATGGTGTTGAGGACGACCCACTAATGATATTCGGGAGCACCACAACAGGGGAGGGTCCATCAGGTTAGGGAGTTCTTAGTTGCCTCATGATGCATGTTCATATAGTNCCCGTGTGCTCGCCTTGTCCCAAGGACTAGCTAGATAAGTTAGTACTTAGTAGTAACGCGATTCTCGTTCTTTTCAGAAGCTAGTACCTGAGCCATGGTGGCAGCGTGTGTTCTCATCTGTGTAATAAAATGTTATTACTCCCTCCGCCCAAAATCATTGACATTTGGTTCCATATATCTAGACGCGTTAATGTATAAATTCTCTCGTTTTACTCCCTCCGTTTCATAATATAAGATGTTTTAGACCTTTTCCACATTCGTATTTATACTACATGTATCTAGACATGTTTTAGTATATGTGTTCACCCACTTTTCATTCTTTTAGTCCGAATCTAGAAAACATGTGAAACATCTCTTATATTGTGGAACGGAGGGAGTAGGATCTATATTAACGTCAAATAGAACGAAGGGAATGCTTAAATGTACATGACAGATTTGTGAATCTAGCCACATTGTTGTATTGTTCTAAACTTAAATCTCGACCAATACGACCGATATATCGATGTATCATTTTAGGTCAACCGACACGGATGCATCATATCATGTTTCGTAAATATCATTTTCACACAATTGTCTAATATTGAACGATATATCTACAAATATGTGCACCGATATGTATAGACATGTGGATGACAATGATTATTTCTGGAAAAAAAATGTTAGAAATAATATTAAGTATTTAAAATTTGAGTGTTCTATGCACATGTTTTGAATGTAGTTTAGATGTTTTTTGAGTGTTTAGTACTTTATTTCCTAATTGAGTAGTTCTTCAAGCACTAAAAATATTCTTTTTCTTGTACTAACAAGTATATGGTGAATAAGTAAAAATGAAAAAGATTCATATACATTTCTCTCAGATATAACAACATGTGTCCGATATATCACCCGATATCCGACATCTGATATACCAAATTGAAACCAATACGAACCTGATATCCAATATTTTTAAATCTTGCTCTCCGGACATTTTTTTTTCTCGGAACAAACAAAAAATTTGAGAAGAAACTATTGAGATTGTTAGGTCAACAACTAAACCTTTGTTCAAAGCAAGTTGCCATGCAAGATTACTATTTAGTCTTATAACCAAAATTAACAACAAAAAAAGGAAAATATAGGCAACATACTATTTGGTCTATGTCAAGTATGGAGGTATAAATGCTTTAATAAGTGAACTTGATGTTGGGGGTGCTAGCTTGCGGGCACCCTTCCACACGGTCAATTCCGACTAGGTGCTCGCAGTCGCTTCCCCTATCAAAACGGAGGCAGAAGATCCGGGTAGAGAAAGGCAACCACCGGAATTAGGGGGAAGGCAACGCCGCCGCTCACCGGAGAGGAGGAGGCAGGCCGTCGCGCTCTAGATCTGGCCACCCACGCAGCCACCGCACACCATATCAAATCTCGGAGTGGCACTGGTGGCCGTGGGTAGAGGGATAGGAACATGAAGTAGTTCAGGAGAAAAATAAAAATAACTATAGGAAAAGGAAGATGGAAGGAAAAGCAAGGTTCAAAAAAGCGCTAAGCTCGAGCGGTGAGGCACCGCTCACATGAATTGAAGAGTAATCGAGCTTAAGCGCTACTTAAAAGTTTTGTACGGAGTGGTACTGACAGTAGGGAAGCATTTCTAGGCATATATAAGCAATTCTAGACAAAAAAAAAAGGCAAACTGGTCCGGCCACCGTGCGGACCAGCTAGGCCAACGCAGCACTCAGGCCATCTCAAACGCGCCGACCCATTTCGTCCGAAACGGTCCGTTTCGCTCCGAATGGGTCAAAACCAGGGCCCAACGCACCGACGCAAACGGACCGACGTCCGTTTTTTCGTCGGTTTTGACCCATATCTGCCCCAAATCTGGGGCGGATTTGCGTCGGGACAGACGCGCGCGGAGCTCTGTTTTGCTCTGCGTTGCTCCGTCCAGTCCACTCCAACCCCACATGCCAGTCTCTCCCCACCTACCGCACATGCTATCCTCTCTCTCTCCTTCGTTCTCAACTAGCATCGGTGACAGGCGGGGCGAGCGGCGGCGGCGGCGCGTGGGGATGGCGGGGATGAGCAGCGGCAACGCTGTGCGGGTTGAGCTCGCGGGGACGGCGGGGACGAGTAGCAGCGGCGACATCGAGTAGCGGCGGCGGCGCGCGGGAACGGCGGGGACGAGCAGAAGCGGCGGCATGCGCGAGAGCGGGTCGAGCTTGCGGTGGCGCGGGACGAGCAGCAGGCGCAGCGGCAACGGATGCTCACGGCCGCATGCGTTAATTTCCTCGTCGATTTCGCGGTCGTGAGCGATGGTGGAAGCGCGAGAAGTGGCGGCGCGACGCCCGAGCAGCAGCGGCAGCAGCAAGTAGCAGCGCGCGTGAGCGGGCGGCGCGAGGCGACGATGGCGAGCTGCGTGGGGACGGGGACAGCGGCGACGACGAGCTGTCCGTTTGGGTTTGGGTATCGCGTTGGGTGCACTGGCCAAAAACGGTCGGACATAGCCGGATGCATGTCCGTTTCGCGACCCAAACGGAGCAAAAACGGACCAAAAACAGGTCCGTTTGGGTCGACGCGTTGGAGATGGCCTCATGACCCAGCATACGAGCGAAGCGACGCATCGTTGCCCTAGCTAGTGTTGGCCACTTTGCAATTTTACCCCCGCCCCCATTCTCTTCACACACCACCCCAATCAACCCTTCGTGCTCACAGCACACACACACCCCGATCGATCCACACCCAAGCTTCACCTCGGTCACCGATCCACACCCAAGCTTCAACACGGTGACCTTATTCTTCACGCACAGAGGCGAGCATGCTCCCTGGCTCTACATCACCAGGCCGCGTCGACCACTGCCTCATTCTCCCGTGAGCTCGCGTGACCTGAGGAGGGGGGGATCCGGCGAGCGACACAAAGGGGAGCCGGGGAGAGGGGTGAGGATGAGCGGAGGAGGGAGATCCGGCGGGCGACACAAGGGCTAAGCACCGCCTAGCGCTTTTCCTCCCGCTCAGGCCGAAAGGTGAGCCGAAGGGCTCTGCTTCGCTCTTTTTCCCGCTTAAGCGCGTATAAGTGTACGTTTAAAATAACGTTGGAAAAGGAAGGGATAAGGCATACACATTCCAAGTGGGGCCCACCTTACGGGCGCGCGTCAAAAAGCGAGCCGCTTCGCTTGATGTTATAACTTGTAAGCACATGAGAACTAGATGATAAATATTTCGCCATTAATATATTTATATGCATGTTTTGTTTATAACGTTTATTAACATAAATGTTTTTTGATATTTTAATATAGACTGCATACATCCTAAATTGAGTGAACATACATAGTAAAATGCGTTTAAATACAACCAAATTAAAAAAAAACAAAACATCTTATATTAGTGTACAGAGGGAGTAGCATTTATTAAAAAAAATCTTGCTTGCATATTCTGCAAAAAGAAATACTTTGTTTTTACAAGACTGGGAAAAATATACGGAAGTGCTGTGGTAGAGCCAAGCGTGCTACGTCCCGATATAACGCAACCTTGCCGACCTCTTCTTCCTCGCTGCTGCGGCCCGCCGAACCTGATCTCCCGGTCGCGCTTTCCATCGCGCATCTCCCCCATCTTCTCGACGAGAAACTGACAATCGCCGGCGCCGCTCAGGCCACGGCTGCTTCTCGCGGCGTCCCCCGTCACGCTACTCGCCATCGTGCTCTTGAGTCTTGATGGTCCTCGATGCATTATCCCCCGCTGCTCTGGCCTGGCCTAGCCGTAACTAGAACACAGATCACGGTAAACCAGCGTTAACCATGATGGCCTTCAACCCATCGCATCCATGCATTTAGACGCTCGTCAGCGGTTAGTCGCCACGTCTTGACAAGCAACACTGAAAAATCAGATCCGAGTAAAATGATAAAATGTGGTTCATCCCATGAATTATGGTTGCAAAATGTGGTCAAATCACAATTTTTTTTTTTGATAAAAGGATTTTCATTTCAATGTATCAAGGATACAAAGTATGCCACATCCGGCCTCTGCATAATAAGATGTACACAGCCCAATGAATAATGATGATAAAGCAAAAAAATACACAGACAATTACAAGCATATCTTTAAGCGCCTATGTAGAAAGAGGCCCGATCCGAAGAACACTAGCCCATCCATGTTGGGGAAAAATATCCCTCGCCATTTGCTTCAGTCGTGCAGACGGCTCCATAAAAAGGTCTCGAAATTCCATAAAAAGGTCAAATCACAAATATATGATTCGAACTGGAATATCTTGCTCGGAGAGCCTACGACTAATGCCCAACCAGTAACGAAAGTAATGAAACTGAGGGCTGCTGTGTAGCATATCAGAGTTTAGTTACAGGGGCCATGTGTCTTGAGCAAAGCAAAACCGTGAAGCGGCGGCGGCCACCATCAAAGCCAAAAAAAAAAAAAAAAAAAAAAAGAGGAGATGGGCTGATCATCCCCAAGTACGTATCTAGAGGATTCTAGTGTCCATATGCTATGATGAAAGCCGAACTGAAAATTGATAAAAGATCAGCCAAGGAACCTGGTGGCAGTCTTAATAGAAAGAACAACCTGAACACCCGCGATGCCTAGGACTCAGAATGCATCTATAGCCAACCGGTCGACGCTTGATTCTTTTGCAAAGTATGGCGCAGATTCAGATTAAGTCTCACTCTGCAATAACCAAGGCTGCCTTGCACAACTTCTACTCATTTTGGAATAATTTCCTGCAGAGAAAAACTCAGAAAAAGGTTGCAAGTATACAAGAAAACCCTATTCCCCAATGACCAAATTGGCTAGGAAAGTTAAGGTATGTGCACCGGACATTTGACATGTCAATAGCATAGTTGTACAGTCGCACTTCATCAAATTAATCATGCATGTATATCAAATGTTTATATAAGCCCTCCCAGTTTTGTCCAACTTTTGCTTTGTGACTTGCGTATGATTTTCATAATTTATGGGGATGCTTCCATGCATATGCATGATACTGTCTACTTATGTTTTTTTATGAAGAAGTGCACTAAAATCATGTACTACAACTTTTGTACTGACTATGAGTTTGCACACAATACTACACTTGGGAAGGTGATCAATGATTCGTGAAGTATTATACAGCCCAAAATAGTACATCTATCCCTACTCGACAAGATAATGTTAGAATACGGGGAAATTATATGTTAAAATGCATCATCTCTCTTTTCTTGCGAGGGAAAAAAAGTCGAGGTCTGACAATTAATTGAACCTGCACACTGGAATTTCCTGTTCAGAGGCGATGCCAACAATCGCATGCAGATCAGAAATGTTGGAAAGAATTGAAGGCAGTAAGAGACCAGTTTCAGAAACACCTTATCTTAAAAAAAAAAAATCAGATTTCAAGTGTCTGGGCATCAACCAAAGGCACAATCGGCTATGCCGCTAGATCCTAGTTGCTGCGGTTCTCTATTCCTCTTCTAATATATATACACCAACAAAGCAGGTTACAATTAATTGAAGTAGGGTCTGTCAGTAGAGACCAGTTTCAGTCATTCAGAAGTTTCTGAAGCATAATCTGTCCAGTGCAAGAGCGCCAAGCCACTGAAGTGTTCCGACCTATGTCATATCTACGATAAACTAGGTGCTGGCAAATTAGGCCATGTCAACGTAGCCGTCTATCATGGGCAGTAGAATATTTGCTTCTTGATGAGTTTTTCAGAAACAAGTACTATCCCTTGTAGTCAAACACTCAAACAGGTAGGTGGTGATAAGCTCAATTATTGGTGGATAATGAAAGCCAGCTGGCTACGTAGACAGTTGACCGTGACTACGAAAAGTTAGTTAAAGCGAACCCCTCTCTCTCCTGTTCTGCTCATCTGTGACATCCGCATGCAAACCATCCTCAGAAGCCCAGCTCCACACCAATGGAACTTGTGAAGTCTGTCTTGCTCGCCTTGCTTGTCCTTCTCGCATGGCTCGCTGCTGGTTCCGCAGCCGACGACCACCTCACCCTCATGTTATTCATGTCAGGCATGACGGCTTGGTTAGCTCTTCTACGGTCATCGTGGGGAAACAGCTCCGTTCCGACATGCCATGGTGTTGAGTAATTAGGCAATAATTACATGATTAATTCTATAATATTAAATATGATGACAATCGGTACTAACATGTTAATCTTAAACATACTAGATGTAGTAACTAACATGGACAGCAACATACATACGGAAAACATGTGAACGCTAAACATGTTACACCAACAGATCGGATGACACAGCACGTACCGATCCGTAGTAAAGGAAGTAGCCGTAGCCGATGCAATGCCGATATTGTTGACGACAACGTTGGTGATGACTAGACGAAGAAGACGGCGTTGAAGACGATGCACCTTAGGTCTCGCTTGACGACCAGGGAGACGAGCCGTGATGACAAACTTGAGCAGTCGCGCGGAGCGCTTCTCAAAAACCTAATTAGCCCTCTCTCGTACAGGATCGAAAGTGTCGGAGAACTGTCCCCAGGAACTAGGGGTGTCTTCAAGGTATCGTGTAAGGGGCTGACCACGGAGTCAAACAATCCACAACGTGCTCCGGCGACGGTGCTCGTTAGACTCGCTGCGGACGACACTGCAGAGATTGACACAAGATCTTACCCAGGTTCAGGGCCCTCTTGTGGAGGTAAAACCCCTACGTCCTGCTTTTATGTATTGCACTGCTTGGAGAGTTCACAGTACAAGGAGAGCTTGTCGAGCTCGAGGTGGCTAACAATGGCTACTTGCTGGTCTTCAGATCTAGGGTTTGGTCTAACAAGGTTGCACCGACCGAAGATCGAACCCCTTGCTTGGGTGCACCCCTTCTCCTTTTATAGGCGTCTCGGACCTCTTCCGCCCAAATGTTTGGGCGGGAAGGGCTACCACATGGCGACGACGGAGGAGGCGCGGTGCACCGTAAAGGTGAAGTCCACCATAAAGGTAAAGCTCGTGGACGCGGTCCACGGCAGGGGAGTGGCGTCACCAAAGCTGAAAAGGGGCACCGACCAGCTGGACGGTGGGCTGGCGCTTGTCGAGGTGGGAGGTGACCCACGGTGACATCGTCCTTGGAGCGTAGCTGCAGACGGTCCCCTTATCACCAAAGAGGCAATACTCGTTGTCCGCTTTGCTTGGCTCCGCTTTGTTGACTGCTTTATACATGGAAACGGCAACTGCGGCGTCGTCGTCATCGCGCGTAGGCACGCGCGTCACTCTGCACATGGCGCAGAGCCCATGTGCGCTCTGCCGCGGGGGCAGAGATGGCTTCACGAAGAAGGCGCTTCGCGAGACGAAAAGCCTCGCCGAGCCCTTCAGCTTGGTCCTTAGCAGAACTGCGGGCGGCGTTGGAGACGCCTTGTCGAGGAGCGATCCCTCGCCAAGGGAGAGAATGCCTTGGCGAGGAGAAAAAACCCTTCGCGAGGGGAAAATCCTCGCGAAGCTCGCCAGGCTTGGAGAGCCTGATCCTTAGCGAAAATCATCCAAGGAAATCTTGTGGGCCCTGGCAGGCCGGCCCGTGGTACCCTGGTTTCCACTGTGCCGACAGTAGCCCTCGGGCCCGCAATGGGCACGCCGAGGCCCATGGACGAAGGCGAAGCGTCGAGGGGCCAAAGATGCCTGTCAGGGCCGCGACACGTGGCGCGCAGCGGTTGCGCCCGCGGCCACGACCTCCTCGGCTCCAACGGGCGACGTGGCGGGGCCCGCCACGACTCGGGTGCTGGTCAATAAAGCCTGGGCGCGCGGGCAGTGCCCATTACTTCTCCCATAACTCCTCCGCAAACTTCTCCCCACGCCTCCAATCTCTCCAGAGCGCTCCAACCCCAGAGTTCTCATCTTCTTCTCCAGCGACCATGGCACCCAAGAGAGCAGCCGCCGACATGAAGGGCAAGGCCACAGCGCAGGCGAGCACGTCTGCGGCGATGGCGCGCGCCGCTGCTCTCGAGGGAGCACTGCCGCGGACGCGTGTCACCGCGGCGACGATAGCGACGGTGCGCCACCTGGCGGCGGCGAAAACCAACGAGCACGGCGCCACCGAAATGAGGCCGGCTGGCAGCAGGCTCACCGAGACGTTCTACCCCATCTTCCTCCACACTCTCTACGCCGGCCTGGTGCCACCATTCTCCGACTTCCTCCTGGCGGTCTTGGAGGTGTACCAGATCCAACTTCTTCATCTTCATCCCAACTCCATCCTCATCCTTGCCATCTTCGCCCACCTCTGCGAGGCCTATATTGGCATTCGCCCCTCGGTGGCGCTCTTCCGCAGCTTCTACTCTCTTCGAAACTCCGCCAAGGGCGAGCGGCTCGGATGCGTCTCCTTCCGCATCGCCGACGCCAGGAGCGACAACTACATCCCCATCGCCTGGTGCGGTGAGGACGCCGTCACCAAGGTGACGAAGAAGGTGGACAAGTTCTGCGAGAAGTGGCTCTTCGTCGACGCCAAGGCCACTCACCCCCTCCTGGAGGTGCCCGAGGGGCCCCCGAGGAAGTGGGCGCGCTGGGCGAGCGCGGACTTCAGTGGCTCGAGGCTTGACGCGGTGTACGTATACATCCGTCACCTGCGCGAGGCAGGGGTCACCGGCCAGATGGTGGCCAAGGACTTCACCAGGCGCCGCATTGCCCCCCTCCAACTGCACGCCGAGCCGGTGTGGTGATATGACGGCAAGGAGGACGCAATGCGCCTGAGCCGGGATGGCTTCGCGCCTGAGGTGCTACGCCAGATTATGGGCGTCCTCTTCACGACGTCAGAGGTCCCGTCCGCCAAGAAGGAGGCGGCCAAGCCGCTAATTGTCTTCGCCGAGGAGAGTATCGAGGAGCAGCGCGCGCGCATGCCCACGTTCGACGAGTGGGGAATTGTGCCCGCGGGGCACAGCGGGCCTCGCACCAACCCGTGGGCGGTGGAGCCGGAGTACTTGGACGAGCCCCCGGAGCCTGAGGAAGCGGAGGGGTCCTCCGAGGAGGAGGCCTCGAGAAGCGAGGACCCCCTCGGCGAGGACGAGGCTTCGAGGGGCATTGGCCCCGTTGGTGAGGACATCGGCTCTTCAAGGAGCGTTCACGATGAGGTGGACCTCCAGGTGCTCTCCTCCGGCGGCGAGGAGGATGCCTTCCGCGTCGTCCGCTCCCAGCGCGCCGAAGAGGAGGGGGCGACGAGCGGCGGCGGGAGAGGGCGCTGCGAACCCCGCTCCAAGGCCGTCCACGACAGGAGGGCCGCAATCGCGGGAGGCACCTCTCGCGCGGAGACAGGAGCAGCCCGAGAGGAGGCCGGAGCAAGCAGCACCCAGCCACCCAAGGCGAAGAAAAGGGTGTGGGTGATGGCCGGCGAGTAAGCCTTCGATTTTTCTTTCTCCTTCAATATTTTGCTTTGAGAATTCCCCCCTTTGAAGGATTTCCAACTTGTCTTCCTTTCAGGCAGCCTGCGGAGCCAAAGAGGCGGCGGCTCAACAAGCTTGGAGAGACCGCCAGCGTCGTCGCGGAGACGCTGGAGGCCGACGAGCTGCAGCAGGCAGCTGCTACTCCCGCGGTCGAGCACCGCGCGGAGATGGTGGTGGTGTTGGAGGCCACGCCGTCGCCAACTCGGGCGGCGACTCCTCCCGTGGCTGAACATCGCGCGGAGGTGATTGCAGAGGCAGCGCCATCGCCGATCAGGGCGGTGACTCCTCCAGCGGTGGAGCACCGCGCGGAAGAGGCGAGAGCGGAGACGACGCTGCTGCCGCCAACCAGGGCGGCCACCCCTTCCGTCCAGCAAGAGACGGAGGAGAGGGTGACTGAGGACATCGTCATAGAGCTGCCTCCAGAGGAGGAGGCCTCCTCGAGAAGGGCTGACGCGCCCGAGGCCGCAGCAGACGCGGTCGTTGCAGAGGGGGCCGGAGGCGCCCCTGAGGAGCAGGAGGCGGCGGTGCCGCCGGGGCCTACTGGTGCCGAAACTGAGCGCGAGAGGGCGCCCAGCCCCCGGAGGGCAACCGAAGCGAGCGCCGAAGAAGGCGCCCCCACAAGCCCCCGGATCGCACCAGAGGCGGTCGTGGGCCCGAGGCAGGAGGCCCCGGGCGCCTCGATAAGGATCGAGGACTCCGCGCCCGGCAGTGGCGCGGGAGTCCCCTTGGCGCTGCAAACGCCGCGGCGCCAAGCAGCCCGTCGCCGGATCGTCCTCAACCGGGCGCGGCGGGCGCTCGACGGGCTGGAGGAGCAGCTCGCCAAGGAAGAAGACGCCCTGGCGGAGGAAAGGGCAAGGCTCGGCGAAGCCTGGACTCTTCTCCATGAGAGGGTGGAGATGTGCCGCCGGCAGGACGCGGCGGCAAAAACGGCGCGCGAGGAAGCGATCCGCTTTGCCAAAGAAACCCGTGACAGCTCGGCGCCGCCAGGGAGGCGCTCGAGGCGGAGACCGCCTTCAAGCACGACGAGTTAGCGGCCGCGAAACAGAAGTTTGCTGCTGACTCCGAGGCCGCCAAGGCCAGCCTGACAAAGCTCCGCGAGCTGCAAGACGCCCGCGAGGGGCAGCTAGCGCTCCGCGAGGCGGAGCTGGTGCGGCGCGAGGAGGAGCTCTCCCTCCGCGAGAAGGAGCTCCAGAAGCGCGAGGAGCAGGTCCAGCTGCTCGTGAGGGACCAGGCCTCCCGCGAGGGGCAGCTGGAGGAGCGCGAGGGCCGGGTGGCTACAGACGAAGCCAACCTCGCGGTGGAGCGAAAAAGGCTCCAAGAAGAGGCCGACCTCAAAGTCAAGCTCGTCCGCGAGGGCCTCGCCAAAGAGTACGACGAGAAGGTCGCGAAGCACGAGGACCGCCTTAAGACCAAGCGCAAGGAGCTCGAGAAGCGCATCAAGGAGCTTGAGCAGGAGGAGAAGCGGTTGACCTCTTGCCTCGAGGTCTCTCGGGAGGCCCAGGCGCGCACTGAGGGAAACGCCTTCGCCTTGGAGAGGGACCTGAATGAGCTCCGGCAGCAGGTGGGGCCTGCCGCGGCTCTAGCGGAGCAAGCACGGGACCAGCGCCAGGTTGACCGATTCATGACGCGCCAGCGCCAGAGCATTCTCCAGAGCTTGGTGAGCCGCGTGCGCGCGGTCGGGAGAGATCTGAGGATCGACGTCCCCTCCTTCTCCGCAGCGACCGACGACGAAACCTCGTATTCGCACTTCTTCGAGCAGTTTCTCGGAAAGCTTGAAGGGGTCGCGAAGAGCTTTGACAAACGCGTCGTGGAGGAGAGTCGCGACCTCCTTGTCGTCGCCGTCACCAACGTCTTCAGCAACCTCGTGAGGCTCCAGCCCTCACTTGATCTTGAGGAGGTGATGACGCCGCCGCACGCCACCAGCAACAAGGCGCGGGAGACCGCCACGCAGGCCGCCATCGCGTTCGCCAAGAAATTCGACCAAGTGGTGATTGAAGGCGACGACGGGGATGCTCCGGAAGAGGAGACGGAGACCGCCGCGGACAAGGCGGGCACCTCAGGAGGCGCAACGGCCTGAGCTCCTTGCCTGTAGCTGGACGTGCAGAGGGCACATTTATTTTAGCCATTTTGATTGTAAACTTTGTAAGAACTTGTCAAGTTATATTGGAGTGTGCTTGTAAATGTCCCTCGGGAAGCCTTTGTCTTTCCTCCTCATGTCTTTTTCGCTCTACGTCTTAGGACCCTCTCTTAGCGCTACACCACCGCCGCTTCGGTATGTGAGAGTCATGGCTCCACACGGCCGGGGGGTGTGTGAGGCCTCAAGAAGTAAGAGCTCCTCGAAGCGCGATGCTTGGGGCTCCCCTTTGACGTGCAAGCAGCCCATGAGGCGTAGGAGAGAGAAAAGAGACTCGAGGGGCAAAAACCAACGAGAGGAAATTTCGACCAAGTCTTTGTACTTAGCTTAGCGAGGCATTCTGCATTGGAGAGGGCGTTGGTTCCCTGGCGAGATGTTTTCGCTTTGTCGTTTCCTGAGGCTTGGAGAGCCTGTTTTCCTTCACTTGGAGAGATAGGCATACCCACAAGCAATAGATAGCTAAAAAATCTTATGGTGCTCGTAGGTTCCTTCATGTGTGTCTCGCGAGGAGAAACAGGCACCAAGGTTTTGGTGATCCTTGGTGAGTTGACGTGCGCGGGAGCTGACCCATGAGTTCAGAGCTCCTTGGGAGTTGACATGCATGAGAGCTGACCCGCAAGTTAAGAGCTCGGATCCCTTGGGTTTTAGGTGCTGCCGGGATGCTCCCGTGGCATGGCACCCTGCTAGCCCCCGCTCGTGAGATACACAGGAGGGATCGTACGAGCGAGAATAAACAGTAATAACAGCTTTGCCGAAGTCGCAAAACATGCTGGCGCGATGCGCAAAGGTTCAGAATGACCTGAAATAGGTGTTCATTACACTGGCGTGGCCAGGAGCTTTTCTTCTTCGATGATAAGTTTTGCTTCTCCGGAGGCGCGCTTCCCTACTTAGGAGATAGGTTGGCGTCGACGGTGACGCAAGCCCCCGAGCCGCCTGCCTCCAGAGACACTTGCTTTGTCGCGGCCTTCTCCTGAGAGAACAGCTACTTCTTCTTCGCGGGGGGCCTCGGGAGGGGTTCCTCGTCCTCATCAGCGGGTGACGCCACCGCGGCAGCCTTGTAGGCCGCTTGCGCAGCGTACAGGGCGTCCGAGACCACGCCGCGGATGACAATGGTGCCACCCGAGCCAGGGAGCTTGACGAGGTTGTAGGCGTGGTGGGTCACCGCCATGAATTTGGCGAGGGCGGGGTAGCCGAGTATGGCGTTGTAGGGCAGGCCGATGTGCGCGACGTCGAAGTCGATCAGCTCGGTGCGGTAGTTGGCCTGGGTACCGAAAGTGACGGGGAGCCTCACCTGCCCCAAAGGGGTGGTGAGACCCTCTGTCACTCCCGAGAAGGGCCTGGTAGGCATGAGCCGCTCGTAGGGCACCTGTAGCTTCTCGAATGTCTCGACGGAGATGACGTTGAGGCCAGCACCCCCATCAATAAGCGTCTTAGAGACGGCGATGTTGTTGATGGTGGGGGTGCAGACCAGCGGGATAGTGCCAACAGTTGAAGTAGACTTGGGGTGGTCGCCGGAGTCGAATGTAATAGGGCACTGGGACCACTTGAGGGGCCTAGAGGCCTCGAC
The DNA here is from genome assembly GCA_012064385.1 of Puccinellia tenuiflora. Taxonomy (NCBI): domain Eukaryota; kingdom Viridiplantae; phylum Streptophyta; class Magnoliopsida; order Poales; family Poaceae; genus Puccinellia; species Puccinellia tenuiflora. The sequence goes on from QRDG01001951.1 coordinate 90,557, forward strand.
TCCAGGGAGGGCTGCTGCGACCTCGCGAGCGAGTTGCTTGAAGTGGCGGTTGGAGCGGGGGGCCTGAGCCCCGCCGAGGATACAGGCGGCCCCGCGAGGCACCTGGTAGCCTTCGTCAGCCTCGGCAGGCAGATTGTCGTTCGCGGGCTGAGCGGCGTTGGCCTGGGGGTTCTGCTGGTAGTTGTCGTTGTAGTTGTTGTTCCAGCGTCGCCTCCCGCGGCCGCCGCGGCCTCCGTTTGCCTCGCGAGCCTTGCGAGCCTCGCGAAGCCTCTTGATGTCGAAGCAGTCCTCGGTGGCGTGAGAATGCCTGTTGTGGTAGATGCAGAAGGGACGATCGTCCTTCTCAGGTCCCGCGGCTGGGGTGGCAGCTTGGCGAGGCTGCTTGGCGTCGGGCTCTGCCGCGAGGACCGCAGTAGTCTTGCACTTCTCGGAGGATTTCTTCTTCTTGGACCCCTCAGTGGGGTCCCCTGGCTCGTTCTTGACGAACAAACGGCCCTCTTCAGCCTTGGCGCATTTGTCCGCCAAGTCGAAGAGCTTGACAACGGTGGTGATGTTGTCGTGGATGCCGAGCTTCTCGAGCATCCGCACGTCTGTGACCCCAGCCTGGAAGGCCGAAATGACCTGTGCGTCGGTGGCGTTGGGGATCTTGTTGCGCACTTGGCTGAAGCGCTGGATGTACTTGCGGAGGGTCTCGCCGGGCTTCTGACGCACGGCGCGGAGGTCGTTGTAGGTGAGGCCGCGCTCGTACGTGCCCTTGAAGTTGGCGACGAAGCACCGGCAGAGCTCCTCCCAGGTGTTGATGGATTCGGCGGGGAGGTTGGTGAGCCATGAGGACGCGGAGTCCTTGAGGGCCATGGGGAACCAGTTCGCCATGACCTTGTCGTCGCCCCCGGCGGCCTGGATGGCCAGAGAGTAGAGCTGCAGGAACTCCAGGGGGTTGTTCTTGCCGTCGTAGCGCGGAGGGAGGTCCGGCCTGAACTTGACCGGCTAGACGACGCGACGGAGGCTGCGAGTGAACGCGGCCGTCGTGCCGTAGGTGACCGTGCCGTTGGCGAGGGTGGCGCCCGGCGGTGGCGACGTCCTGGACGGCGCGGTTGCGGCGTTCTTGCCCGCGCTCGATGCTCACGCGTGCATCCTCGGGGGCTCGCTGCACGATTTGGCAGTCATGCGGCGACGACGCATGCGATGCAGCGCGGTCGTCGCGAGGAGGAGCCCCCGCTGGTGCAGGTTGCGGTGGAACCGGTGGAGCTGGAGCAGGCGCGGGCTGATGAGGAGGCGCGGGAGGTGCGCCGTGCGCCACGTCCCCCACGAGCGCGGAAGGAACCAGGGAACGAGACGGCGCGGGTGCCGCGGCGCGAGCGGCGCCGATGAGCTCGGCAACGCGGTTGAGCCAGGCCTCCTGAGCCGCCGGCGTGGGGCGCTCCTGCGCCATGAGGAGCGCAGTCGCCGGGCTGGGCGCAGGGCGGCCCAGCGAGGAGGCAGCACGGTCCCGCGACGGGTGAAGGGAGGAGGCCTCCTCTTCGCCGAGGTCGTCCTCAGCGCGGTCGATGTCGTCGTCGTCCGGGTGCTCGACGCGGGGCTCGGGGTCGACACGGCGCTCCGGAGCAGAGCTCCCACGCGGGCGGCCGCGCGGGCGGCCTGCGGGAGCGGTGGCGGCGCTAGCCGTCCGGCGAGCGAGACGTTCGGCGCGAGAGCCGGCCATGGCTGTGTCGAGGATGAAGACGCGCCTCAGCCCCCTACCTGGCGCGCCAAATGTCGGAGAACTGTCCCCAGGAACTAGGGGGGTCTCCAAGGTATCGTGCAAGGGGCTGACCACGGAGTCAAACAATCCACAACGTGCTCCGGCGACGGTGCTCGTTGGACTCGCTGCGGACGACACTGCAGAGATTGACACAAGATCTTACCCAGGTTCAGGGCCCTCTTGTGGAGGTAAAACCCCTACGTCCTGCTTTTATGTATTGCACTGCTTGGAGAGTTCACAGTACAAGGAGAGCTTGTCAAGCTCGAGGTGGCTAACAATGGCTACTTGCTGGTCTTCAGATCTAGGGTTTGGTCTAACAAGGTTGCACCGACCGAAGATCGAACCCCTTTGCTTGGGTGCACCCCTTCTCCTTTTATAGGCGTCTCGGACCTCTTCCGCCCAAATGTTTGGGCGGGAAGGGCTACCACATGGCGACGACGGAGGAGGCGCGGTGCACCGTAAAGGTGAAGTCCACCATAAAGGTAAAGCTCGTGGACGTGGTCCACGGCAGGGGAGTGGCGTCACCAAAGCTGAAAAGGGGCACCGACCAGCTGGACGGTGGGCTGGCGCTTGTCGAGGTGGGAGGTGACCCACGGTGACGTCGTCCTTGGAGCGTAGCTGCAGACGGTCCCCTTATCACCAAAGAGGCAATACTCGTTGTCCGCTTTGCTTGGCTCCGCTTTGTTGACTGCTTTATACACGGAAATGGCAACTGCGGCGTCGTCGTCATCGCGCGTAGGCACGCGCGTCACTCTGCACATGGCACATAGCCCATGTGCGCTCTGCCGCGGGGGCAGAGATGGCTTCACGAAGAAGGCGCTTCGCGAGGCGAAAAGCCTTGCCGAGCCCTTCAGCTTGGTCCTTAGCAGAACTGCGGGCGGCGTTGGAGACGCCTTGTCGAGGAGCGATCCCTCGCCAAGGGAGAGAATGCCTTGGCGAGGAGAAAAAACCCTTCGCGAGGGGAAAATCCTCGCGAAGCTCGCCAGGCTTGGAGAGCCTGATCCTTAGCGAAAATCATCCGAGGAAATCTTGTGGGCCCTGGCAGGCCGGCCCGTGGTACCCTGTTTTCCACTGTGCCGACAGAAAGAGCGAATGGTTCCGAAGACCTGCTCTCCCGTTCGCCGGTGCACGCCGGCGCTCGGGATGGAGTAGTCTACGGTGGCGGCGCAAGGAACGAGAAGTGGCAAAACCTATATCGGTTCGATGTGTGTTTAGCGTATACAGGGTATGTCCATATATACTGTGGCGTAGGAAAACCCTAACGAATACGAAGTGGTACCGAGCCCACGTCGCAAGTTCGAGTCGGTTACAGCAGCCCACGATTCGGGAGCGACCCGAATGGCTTAGCTGTTTGACGGGTCCGTCAAAGACCCAGTTTTCCTGGACTGCAAAAATAAGACTCGGCTTGAGACTGATTCACAAAACACGACCGCGTCGCGACGTACCGAGTCGAGACGAGCGAGCGGTGGAGGAGGAGGAGGAGGAGTGCGTGTAGGCTGCTCCTATTCTCACTCACTTACCAAGTAGTAAAACACTCCACTATATAAGTTGGTGAACTCCTCTCAAACTAGCAAGATGGGACTAAACTTTAGCTCCCACTCCCCTTGCCACTCACATGTGTGAGCTGCCATCAAAATGGGCTGCATCACATATGAGCTTCATACGCACATGGGCTTTGAGATTTAGGGAAAATCTGAAATCTCACATGGGCTAGAGAGAATAGCCCATTATTTCTAACAATCCCCCACCAGATCTCAAATGCCCATTTGAAGATTTGCCAATCCTCGCTACTTGTTTATATACCAGTGTTTCAGCAGAGACTGTTAAGTTGAACTTCCGCCTAGAGCTTTAAGCTACATCTATCAACAACTTGAACAATGGACTAAGCCTTGAATTGCAAGTTTGGTGCCAATAGACTTCACTCAAAGTCATAACTAGTACCTGGCTGCCAGTAGCCTACCCCGCGGGTGGAGCATATGCGTCGTACTCCCTGGTCTCTTCATGAGTTTACTAGAGATCACCCAAATCTCATAGACTGCGACGTTTAACAGTCGGAACTCATATAGGTGTGTTCTTTCAAGAATGCTATGTAGGACAGCATCTTTGCTATAAAATAGCCAATAGAACCACATTAAGGCATATCGCCAACCTGCCTTACCGCTTTCTGAGAGCTTGTGCATCTTCGCTAAGAGAGGGTAACAAAAAGTTCTCCTCCGTTAAACTACTAGTTTGTTTTTTCCAGGTCCTACTTCACGGGATCTCCGATCACATAGGTTGGGTTACCACTATGATGTAACACTCATGGGTCTCATACCCATCTCCCTCGATGCACTATCGATCACATTTCGTGATAGTCCCTTTGTAAAAGGATCTGCCAGGTTTTTGTCTGTTTGAATATACGTAACAGTAATTACTCCGGAGTTTTTCAATTTCCTGACAGATTTCAAACGTCTTTTAACGTGTCTTGATGACTTTGCATTATCCTTAGCACTGTTCACTTTGACAATGACCGTTTGGTTGTCACAGTTCATAAGGATGGCCAGTAATGGTTTGTCAACCACCGCAAGTCCATCAAGAGCTCACGCAGCCATTCTGCCTCTACAGTGGCTGTATCCAAAGCGGTAAGTTCTGCTTCCATGGTTGACCTCGTTAATATGGTCTGTTTACAAGACCTCCATGACACTGCGCCACCTCCAAGAGTAAATGCATACCCACTTGTGGTGTAGAGCTCATCAACATCTGAAATCCAGTTCGAGTCACTATATCCCTCTAACACGGCAGGGTGCCCAGAATAGTGAATCCCATAACTCATTGTACCGTTCAGATATCACATGACCCTTTCAAGTGCATGCGAATGATCATTACCCGAGTTTGACAAGAACCTGCTCAACTTGCTTACAGCATATGAGATATCAGGTCTCGTCGCGCTCGCGAGGTACATGAGTGAACCGATTATTTGAGAGTATCTCAATTGATCTATCTATTCCTTCTTGTTCTTTCGAAGTGCCACGCTGGGATCATAAGGTGTTGGAGAAGGCTTGCTGTCTATAAAGCCGAATCGGCTCAAGACCTTCTCAACATAGTGCGATTGCGTTAAAACAATCCCACTCTCATCCTTAATCAGCTTGATGTTCAGAATTACATCAGCTTCTCGCAGATCTTTCATGTCAAAACATTTTGACAGAAAAGACATGACCATTTATCACATTCATGTTTGTACCAAATATCAATAAGTCATCGACATACAAGCATAATATGACACTATCGCCTCCACCATGGCAATAATAAACACACCTATCAGCCTCATTAATGGAAAAGATCGCAGAAGTCAAAGTTCTATCAAACTTCTCATGCCATTGCTAAGGTGCTTATTTCAGTCCATACAAGGACTTCAACAACTTGCATACCTTTCTCTCTTCACCCTTTACCACGAACCCATCGGGCTGATCCATATAGATCTCCTCTTCCAACTCTCCATTGAGGAAAGCTGTCTTTACGCCCATTTGATGAACGATAAGACCATAAGAGGTAGCCAGGAAAAGTAGTACACGAATGGTGGTCAGTCTAGCGATAGGTGAATAGGTATCGAATTAATCTTCGCCTTCTCTCTACGTGTAGCCCTTGGCCACGAGCCGCGCCTTGTACTTCTCAATAGTACCATCAGGTCGCAACTTCTTCTTAAACACCCACTTACAATCCACAGGTTTGCACCGATACGGTCGTTCAGACAGTTCCCATGTCCCATTAGAAAGAATCGAGTCCATCTCATTATGGACAGCTTCTTTCCAGTCATCTGCATCAGGAGATGCATACGCCTCTGTAATGGATGTAGGAGTATTGTCCACAAGGTACACAATGAAATCATCACCAAAGGATTTTTCAATCCTTTGTCTCTTGCTCCTCTTAGGAGCTTCATTGTCATCCTTCTCCAGGACAGTCTCAAGTGGTTGTTCAGAATGATCACTCGATGTACTAGATTCAGGAATTATCTCAGAAGAAATTCTATCAGTACTATGCATATCTTTCATAGGAAACATATTCTCAAAAAATGTAGCATCACGAGATTCCATTATAGTATCAACATGCATATCCGGAACCTCAGATTTAACCACTAAAAATCTATAACCAATGCTACGCGGCGCATAGCCCAGAAAAATACAATCCACTGTCTTTGGTCCGAGTTTGCGTTTCTTCGAAATAGGAATGTTGACTTTCGCCAAGCATCCTCAAGTACGCAAATAAGAAAGTGATGGCTTTCTTCCAACCCACTCCTCATAAGGGGTTTTCTCTTCATTCTTGTTAGGAACTCTATTCAGGACATGACTTGAAGTCAACAAGGCCTTCCCCCACCATGCCTTAGATAAACCCGCAGTGTCCAACATGGAATTCACCAAGTCGGTCAGCATGCGGTTTTTCCTCTTGGCAACCTCGTTTGATTGGGGAGAGTAGGGAGGCGTCCTCTCATGAATAATGTCGTGTTCCTCACAGAATTCATCAAATATTTTCGCAAAATATTCTCCACCACGATCCGACCTAAGACGCTTGATCTTTCTCTCTAATTGATTTTCAACTTCAGCCTTATAGATTTTAAAGTAGTCTAAAGCTTCATATTTAGTTTGCAACAAATAAACATAGCAGAACCTAGTAGCATCATCAATTAACGTCATGAAATATCTCTTTCCACCTTTTGTCAACACACCATTCATCTCGCATAGATCACAATGTATGAGTTCTAGAGGTTCCAAGTTTCTCTCCTCGGCTGCCGTGTGAGGCTTCCGAGGTTACTTAGATTGCACACAACTGGCACTTAGAACCTTTGGCAATAGTGAATTTCAGAATTAAACACATGCTGGATAGCCGAGACATTAAACCAAAATTAACGTGACATAAACGGGAGTGCCAAATACTAGCATCCGAATCAACATTGCCACAAATATGGTTCACTGACTTATTACAAAAATCTGAAAGGGAAAAGCGGAACAAGCCTCCGCACTCATAACCTTTACCAATAAATTGTCCAAACTTTGACACAACCACTTTATTGGACTCGAAGACTACTTTAAACCCATCTCTGCATAGAAGGGGAGCCGCTAACGAGATTCTTGTTCATAGTAGGGACATGCTGCACGTTCGTCAGCTGCACGGTCTTCCCTGAAGTAAACTTCAGATCTACCGTGCCAACACCACGAACAGAAGCATGTGATCCATTCCCCATTAGGACGGAAGAATCCCGTGCGACCTGGTAAGAAGTAAACATAGAGATGTCAGAACACACATCACTACTGCAGAAAGGCTTATAGCCACCAGGTGGTTAGTGACGGGCAAAATTGTGCCCGTCACTAGTAAATAGTACCAGCGACGGGTAAGAATAAGCCTGTCACTAGTACAAAACACTAGTGACGAGCTCATAAAAGTGGCCGTCACTAGTATTTTTTTGAAAGGGTGGTTGAAAGAGAAAATTATTTAGTGACATGCATATAGAAATGTCTGTCACTAGTAGCGATATAATCAATGACGGGCTCATAAAAGTGGCTGTCACTAGTTTTTTTATGAAGACCGGCAGAAAGAAAAGTTTATTTATGACGTGCATCTATAATACTCGCAATTTCTCTTGAGCATTTAATCGAGGCCTATAGCAAATACATAATTTACCGTAGACCTACCGTAATACGCACGACAAATAAAAAACTCAATGCAAATCCGGAGTAAAGTTCACAGCAAAATAATACTCATGGCAATTCTATACTAAAACTCACGGTAAAATAATGCTTACGGCAAATACAAGATCTAATACATGGATTTTTTTAATTACCGATATTCAAACCAGTGACAGGCAGAATAATGGACCAGTCACTACAAAACCTATAGGGCTGCGGCCTTTGATTGCAACTAGTGACATGCATTTCTTTTGTCCGTCACTAGTTTACACATGCTAGTGACATGCACGTGCAAATGTCTGTCACTAGTGCACATACTAGTGACAGGCACTTGCCCGTCACTAGTAAGCTCATACGAGTGACTAGTCATCAGTGACAGGCGCTTTGCCAGTCACTAATGGGCATTTTCAGCCTGTCACTAAATAGCCTATTCTGTAGTAGTGCATGAACATTAGCACCCATATCAATCCACCAACATGGAGATTGAAATACTGAAAGCACAACAGGTAAATTACCATACCCATCAGTATTGCTAGTGGTCACGACATTGACATTCTTGGAGCCATCTTTTCCTTTGCGATCTGCATGTTCTGGGCAGTTCTTGGAATAGTAGCCAAGCTCTCCGCAGGTATAACATCCTCCCTGCCCAGCTTTGTTCACTTTCTTCTTCTTCTTCTTGAAGTCAGTAGTCTTTGCTGGCTTATTGAACGAGGGCTTGAAGTTCCCTTTGTTCTTGACATGTGAGTTCTTCTGCACCTTGTTGGCGCTAGACTGACCCTCGCCGCCTCTCTCATTAGTGTCCTTAGCCCGAGATTTCTCCTCAACATCAAGAGACGCAATCAGATTTTCAACTGATATCTCTTGTCTCTTACGTTTGAGATTTGTGGCGAAGTTCCTCCATGACAGAGGCAACTTTGCAATAATGCACCCAACCACAAACTTGCAGGGTATGGCACACTTGAGAAGTTCGAGCTCCTTTGCAATGCACTCTATTTCATGAGCCTGTTCCACTACAGAACGGTTATTCACCATCCTGTAATCATGGAAACTCTCCATGACATAGAGTTCACTGCCAGCATCGGATGCACCGAATTTCGCATTCAGTGCTTCCCAGAGCTCCTTGCCGTCCTCTATGTGCATGTAGACATCACACAGACGGCCATCAAGAACGCTAAGAATACATCCCCTAAAGGCAGTATTGTCATACCGAAACTTTTCCTGATCTTGCTCAGAAATAGTTCCCTCAGGCATGCCTTTACTGACATGGAATATTTTCAAAGCCATAAGCCAGAGCTGGCACTTCACTTGCCACCTCTTAAAGCTCACACCGGTAAACTTTTCCGGCCTCATAGCATCAGCAAAACCAGCCATTGATAACTCAGGAAATTGCCTATAATTAGGTTTTTGGATTGTTGAGTAATTAGGCAATAATTCCATGATTAATTCCATAATATTAAACATGACGACAATCGCTACTAACATGTTAATCTCAAACAAACTAGATGCAGTAACTAACATGGACAGCAGCATACATACGGAAAACATGTGAACGCTAAACATGTTACACCAACAGATCAGATGATACAACACGTACCGATCCGTAGTAGAGGAAGTAGCCGTAGTCGATGCAGTGCCGATGTTATTGACGACAACGTTGGCGATGACCAGACGAAGAAGACGGCATTGAAGACGACGCGCCTTAGGTCCCGATTGACGACCAGGGAGACGAGCCGCGATGACGAACTTGAGCAGCCGCGCGGAGTGCTTCCCAAAAACCTAATTAGCCCTCTCCCGTACAGGATCGCAAGAGCTAATGGTTCCGAAGACCTACTCTCTCGTTCGCCGGTGCACGCCGGTGCTCGGGATGGAGTAGTCTACGGTGGCGGCGCAAGGAACGAGAAGTGGCAAAACCTAGATCGGTTCGATGTGTGTTTAGCGTATACAGCGTATGCCCTTATATAGTGCGGCGCAGGAAAACCCTAACGAATATGAAGTGGCACCGAGCTCACGTCGCAAGTTCGAGTCGGTTACAGCAGCCCACGATTCGGGAGCGACCGAACGGCTTAGCTGTTTGATGCGTCCGTCAAAGACTCAGTTTTCCTGGACTGCAAAAATAAGACTCGGCTCGAGGCTCATTCACGAAACACGACCGCGTCGCGACGTGCCGAGTCGAGACGAGCGAGCGGCGGAGGAGGAGGAGGAGGAGTGCGTGTAGGCTGCTCCTATTCTCACTCACTTACCAAGTAGTAAAACACTCCACTATATAAGTTGGTGCAACTCCTCTCAAACTAGCAAGGTGGGACTAAACTTTAGCTCCCACTCCCCTTGCCACTCACATGTGTGAGCTGCCACCAAAATGGACTGCATCACATATGGGCTTCATACGCACATGGGCTTTGAGATTTTGGGAAAATCTGAAATCTCACATGGGCTAGAGAAAATAGCCTATTATTTCTAACAAGTGGCGTGGTGTGACATGTGGCCCTCCGTGGCCACCTCCGTGGCCATGTGGTGGCACTGGACCTCCCCGGGCTCGGCCTTGACGGCACCGTCCCGCAACAGCTGGGTAACCTCACCTACTTGAGGTGGCTCCATCTCCCTACCAACCACCTCCACGGCGTCCTTCCCCCAGAGATCGACAACCTCCCTGAGCTCAGCAGCCATCTCAACCTCAGTTACAACTCATTCTAGGAGAGGATTCCGGCATCGCTTTCAAACTGCACCCATCTTCAGAACCTTTTGCTGTATAGAAATAGTTTCCATGGCGATATACCACCGGAGCTCTGCTTGCTGACTGATCTCAAGGTACTCAGTCTTGGCTAGAACACTCTAACAGGAAACATCCCACTGGGAATTGGGAACCTTGTAAACCTAAGAACACTCAATCTACAATTTAACAACCTCTCTGGGGAGATCCCGTAGGAAATAGGTGGTCTTGTTAACCTTGTTGGACTAGGACTAGGTCATAACCTTCTAAGAGGCTCCATTCCTGCTTCACTTGGAAACCTTTCAGCACTCCAGTATATCAGTATCCCTTCATCTAAATTAACAGGGAGCATACCTCAGCTGCAAAAGCTTTCATCTCTTCTTATCCTTGAACTAGGAGTGAAAAACATCGAAGGAAGGGTTCCTGTTTGGTTGGGAAACCTCTCATCACTAGTGTTTCTTAGTTTTCAGCAAAATCGCCTCACAGGGCACATCCCAAACTCATTAGGCGACCTTCAGTTGCTTACTAACCTTGATCTTTCAAAAAACACTCTTTCAAGCCCCATACCACATTCCCTTGGAAATCTTGGTGCCCTATTGACCCTTCGTCTAGACTATAATGAGTTGGAAGGTTCATTTCCTCCTTCGGTGCTCAACCTTTCCACTCTTGAAGATCTAGGTCTGCAGAGCAATCATCTTAGTGGGTCTTTTCTGTTACAGTATATGTGAATTGCACTAGTCTTTCCATCAGTTCAGACTTTTGGAATAGTTGGCTAGTGCAGGATACATGACATGGTATCAGAGCCTGAGGTCTCGAGTTCAAGTCCTGGCATACGCAATTTATTAAAAATTGCTGGTAGCCCCCCTTGTGTCCAAGTATGAGCCTGTCTTGCGCCATACCTCTGAGACTTGCGCGCCGTCGCTTTCTTCTGGTTGCACGTGTAGCCTCTCCCTCCCCGAGTCACACGTGAGAGGGGGTGTTACAGTATATGTGAATTGCACTAGTCTTTCCATCAGTTCAGACTTTTGGGATAGTTGGCTAGTGCAGGATACATGACATTTTCCACATGACATAGGTAATAAGCTCCCAAATATACAAAGTTTTATTGCGGATATCAATCAATTTCATGGAACGATTCCGCCATCCATGTGCAATGCCTCTATGCTTCAAATTTTGCAAGTAGTATATAACTCTTTGTCGGGACGAATTCCCCATTGTCTTGGAGCTCGACAAAACAGATTGTCAGTCATGGCACTTTCAAAAAATCAACTTGAAGCAAAAAATGATGCTGATTGGGGCTTTATGTCCAGCTTGACGAATTCCAGCAATTTGCAGGCCTTAGATTTGGGTTACAACAATCTTCAAGGTGAGTTGACTAGTTCAATAGGAAATCTTTCCTCAGGTTTGAGTTTTCTTATCATAGCGAACAAAAATATAGTTGGAAAAAATACCTGAAGGAATCGGGAACTTGGTCAACTTGAAGTTACTTTACATGGACTACAACCATTTGGAGGGAACTATTCCAGCTTCTCTTGGTAAAATCAAGGTTTTGAACCGATTATCTCTACCATTTAACAACCTGTCAGGATCCATCCCACCAACTCTAGGCAATCTTACAACACTAAATCTATTATTGCTCCAAGGAAATGCACTTGATGGAAGAATTCCCTCCAGTCTTAGCAGTTGTCCCATAGAACGATTGGATCTTTCATATAACAGTCTTACTAGCACAATACCTAAAGAACTGTTTCTCATCTCTAGTTCTCTACCTTATCCAGTTTCATGCTTCTGGGGCATAATTAATTATCTGGTACTTTGCCATCTGAAATGGACAACCTAGTAAATCTTTGAGTGATTGATTTCGGTACAAACAACATTTCTGGAGAGATCCCTGTCTCCGTTTTTTTTTTGAGGTATAAGGACTGTGAGGCAAAAGCCCCACAGTATTTTATTTCATGTGGACCAAAAAAGTAATATGTACAGGGATATCTACAAACATCTACCTCCTACTACCTTTATACAAAGATTACAATAAGCTGCCTATCCAGGCTAACAAAGCTTGTTTATGCTTAGACTTAATTCTATGCTCAAGCATAGAAATATCATGAACAAAACCCCTCTTCCAGCCTGCAAAGCTGGGCCTTTCATCTTCAAAAATCTTACCATTTCTTTGCTTCCAGATGTTCCAACAGGCCAGAATAACCACCTCCATAAAAAATGGCTGCTTGAAATCCTTCCTAGCCTGAACTGCAGCTGACTGAATATCCTGTCCCAAGGACCAATCTATTTGCAAATATGTCCAAATTCTGTGACTGAAATTACAGACAAAGAACAAATGCATCCTGTCTTCATAACTTCTATTGGGACAAAGTACACAGTGATAGTCATCTGTCACTTGCCAGTTCCTCCTTTTCAAGAGGTCCTTTGTATTAAGCCTGTCATTGAGCAGAAGCCAGGCAAAAAACTTGGTCCTCATGATACAACTCGACCTCCAAATCCACTTAGAGATACCCAGCCCAGAAACCTCAGCATGGCAATGCTTGTAATATCTGGCCGAAGTATACACTGGGCCCCAAACATAAACCCAAACATCTCGATCCATAGACAATGGAGAGGCCTGCATAGCTGCAGATAGGTCCACCAATTCCTGATATGCTTGTGCAGACAAAGGCAAGTAAAACAAAGAGGAGATATCCTCTGTCTCATATACTTCAGCTGCCGATTTTAAGGGGTCCAACACATAAGAGAATAATCTGGGATACCTGTCTGCAATGATCTGACAGGAACCATTGAACAACCATTTATCAGACCAGAATAAGAAGGAATTCCCTTTTCCAGGTTGTACCACTGAAACAGCTCTATAATCATTAACCAATTTCATTATATCCCTCCACCAGAAGGAACCACAAAGTTTTTCAGCATGGGGCACCATATTCTGATAATGACTAAACCAAATCAACTGCACCCATGGCACCTCAGAGTTATTATAAAACTTATCCAGATGCTTCAGCAGCAAAGCCTCATTCTGTCTCTTGAAGTTAACAATGCCCACTCCACCACTCATTTTGGGCTTGCATAGCATATCCCAGGCAGCTAAAGCTTGTTTAGGAGTGTCAGAATTACCCCTCCATAAACATTGTCTCAAAATTCTATCCAGTTGAGCAATAATCCCTGCAGGCAACTGAAGAGAGCACATGAAATACACTGGCATAGAAGACAGGGCTGATGATATCAACTGAAGCCTGGCCCCTTGAGACAGAAAACAAGAAGTGGTACAAAGCCTCCTTTCCAACTTAGTAACAATAGGCATTAAATCTATAATTTTAGGCCTGGTTGTTCCCATTGGCAATCCTAAATATGTGAAAGGTGGTGATTCCACCTTACACCCAAAACCATTGGCCAAAATCTCCATCTGAGCAGAGTCCACATTAATAGGCACCATTGTGGATTTATGAAAATTAATCTTCAATCCAGTGGAGACCGAAAATTTTTGCAACAAACTTTTTACAGCCAAAACCTGCCGTAAATCAGCAGGCAGAACCAACAATGTATCATCTGCATATTGCAAAATTGGGAAATCAGGATCATTTGTTTGAATTGGCAAACAAATTTCCCCATCCTGCATCAACTTGTTCACCACAACTTGCAGCAGCTCAGACCCAAGCACGTACAGCAAAGGCGACAGAGGATCGCCCTGCCTGACTCCTCTTTTACACACAAATTGCTTTCCAGGAACTCCATTCAGAAGAATAGAGGAAGTTCCAGAAGATAGAATCTCTTTAACCCATCTGAGCATTAACTCATTAAAACCCATAGCCCTCATCACTTGCAGAATAGCCTCATGCTCAATTGTGTCAAAAGCCTTAGCAAAATCCAACTTAAGTACAATCACCGGCCTTTTTGACACATGACACAAATGTAAATACTCAAAAGCCCAAGCCACACAGTCCTGGATAGATCTCGACTTAAGAAAGCCATATTGGTTCTTGTGAATGCATCTCAAAATATGGTCTTGCAGCCTATTAGCCACCAACTTTGTGAGAAACTTGAGGCAAACATTTGTCAAAGATATAGGCCTGAAATCATTCACTTCAACTGGAGACTGACACTTGGGGACCAGGGTAATAAAAGACCCATTAATATTCTGCAACTGCAACCCTCCCGAATGAAAATCATCAGCAAGCCTATAGAAGTCTTCCTTAATTATTGGCCAACATTTCTTGAGAAACAAACCATTAAAACCATCTGGGCCAGGAGACTTATCCGGTGGCATCTGTTTCACCACCAAGTCCATTTCCTCCCTGGAAAAAGGCTCAGTAATACTATCTAAACCAGGGACCTCTTCAAACAAATCATTCAGCTGAAACTGCATATCAATACCCTCAGATAGCCCCATTCTATTCTTATATGCAGCCCACAGGAGGCCAGCCATCTCCTCATGCTCAGACACCATCAATCCATCATCGCCTCTCAGCATTGCAATGGTATTCCTCCTAAATCTTGTGGTGGCCATAGCATGGAAGAACTTGGTATTATCCTCTCCAAGCTTAATCCATCTAACAGTGCACCTTTTCCTCCAATAATTACACTCAATAAGAAGTAAATCCTCCAAATGCAACTTGACAATTTTCCTAAAATTAAACTCAGGCAAAAACAGAGGCCTCTGCTCCTCCAAGTAGTCCATAAATGCCACCACCTTATTGCAATTCTCAATCTGTGCCTTTAACTTGGACAAGCTCTTATGCCATTTTTTGAGAGAATACCTCAAAGCTTTGAACTTATCAGCTAACACACCTGCACTTGACCTCTTTAGGGACTCCCTCTCCCAGGCTGCAGACACACATTCCAAAAAACCAGCTTGCTCTACCCAAAAATTTTCAAAACGAAAGATGCTGGCCTTAGGAATGGTAGTGGAAATATTTACCACACAGGGAACATGGTCAGAGGCAGTATTGGCCAGGGGGAGCACCACAGTGTCAGGAAAAACAGAAACCCAGTTAGGTGAAGTGAAAAACCAATCCAACTGCTCAAGAAGGGGTTCAGCTTGCATGTTAGACCAGGTGTAAGCCCTCCCTTTGAGTGGCAACTCCACTAGGCCCAGGTGCCCAATTATATCATTGAAAATGAACATCTCATTCACATCACCACCAGGCTTATTTCTATTATCAGGGGATCTAATGAAATTAAAATCCCCTAGCAGGAGCCAATTACCCATAACAGGAATTTGTAATCCATAGAGCCAGGACACAAAATTGTCCCTTTCAACACCCTTGCAAGGCCCATACACTGAAACCAAAGTCCAAAGATTACCATTATGGACCGAAGTGAACTCCACAATTATACCAGAATCAGCAATTTCAACAACCTTCCCACTAAATATTGCAGAGCACCATAAGATCAGCAGTCCCCCTGAGGCCCCCTTAGATGGGATATAGGCAAAATTATCAAAGCGTTTAGGGCAGAATTTCCTCAGTAATTTATGATCAATATATTCACATTTGGTTTCCTGGATGCACACCACAGTAGCTTGACTTTCTTCAATTTTCGAACGCAAGGCTCTATGCCTAGAGTCAGCATTTAGTCCACGCACGTTCCAACATAACACCCTCCATATACGAGATTGTTGTCTATTCATTTATAAAACACAAAGTACCACGAAAGCACAGTCTCGTGCATAGCAAAAGACACACCAGCCATAGAGCATAACCAGCCACCAACATAGTTCAAGGCAAAAGACAGAAATTCAGACAAGCCCCAGAGCACAGGGGTACAAAGAGCACCCCTCAAAATACAAGTGTCATTTGAATAAATCATTTAAACAGGCTTCTTAGCAGACTTGGTCGTAGGAGAGGCAGTAAGCTTCTCCTCTGAGATCTTGGCAGCATCAATCCCTAAAACCCTGCCAACATTCTGCAGCACCTTGATTGGAGTCTCTGGAAATTCTTCCACTGCCGAAGCATCACTCTGCCCCTTCAACTTTGTGTCCTGCTTCTTCACCTTGGACTTCTTGCCTGGCCTCTTAGAGTTGCTGTCACACATAGGAATTGGCTTAAATCCATCAGACAGAGCACTAAGCCTTGCAGACCTCCTGACAGATGAGGCATCCACAGGGACATTCTTCTTCCCTCTCCTAACATTGTACCTCCTTTTAGCTGTAGAAGGAGAGGCAAACACCATAGTTGGAGCTGCAGCTGAGGCATCATCAGAATCATCATTATCAGGAAAACATAAAGCCCTTGCAACTGGCTTACAAAAAGGAGGCACAAATCTCCTAGAATCAGAGGCCACAAAACCAAAGGCAAGAGGTGCAAAAGAAACTCCTTCATCAAAGGCAACCATAGCAGATCTCTTGGCAGAGCAGGCTGTATCACAAACCATCCTCAGAGCAGGCCTTGGGCCTTCATTCATCAAGAACCTTGGAAGAATAAAATTTGTGGCCCTGTCCCAAAGCATGTCAGGAGGAAGAGCAGGCCCAAACATCATAAAGCCCACCTGCACCACATTGTTGGCTTGCAACATCTGTTGACCTGGCACAAGAGCAAGGCCATTAACTTGATTTACTTCAAAGTCTGCCTGGTTAACTGAATCATTAGAGTTCCCAGAAAGATTAAGCACAATGGAATTATCAACCAGCATCTCCTCAGGTTGTTCAACTTCCTCTTCTTGTGGCATCAGCTGGTCCTGCACCTCAGGAATAGGCTCCTCATTATGCTGAGGATTCTGGTGGTCACCATTCCACCCAATTTCAGGATACTGGGGCAACACAAACATGTGTGGATCTTCCACTAAATTACCTGGTAAAGGATGTGGGTTCCCATCCAAAGGCATTGGGTCCTCATCACCCGGTATGACATCAGCAAAATCTGCACTTAGGATATAACAAGGCGCTGTCCAAGTTTCTTTCACAGCTCCTAAATCACTGTAATCCCCAAATACAACATCACGGGGAACTTGTGCCGGGGAATTGAAAGCTGCATAAACAAGTGTTCGGTCTTTAACCGCATCATCCTGGTGCCAACTAATGAACTTCCCAAAAGCAGCAATGGCATTGGTAATATCATAATCGTTCCTATAATCCAAAGGAACACCTAGCAGCATCAACCAACCACGGCGAAATCCCTGCACTGCCCGATGAATCCTCTCTCTATTGTCATGATTCACAAATCTGACGAAGACATCATTGTGTAGATGATACGGGCCATGGTGAACCAAAGCAGATAAAGCGGCAGGGCTACTAAGCTCAAACATCCCAATCCCAAACAAGCACGGACTAACAGATCGAACCTGGCGCTCCAACACCTCAGTAATGAAGATTCTAACCTGTTCCCTCCAATGAGCTTCTTGATGCTGCGGCTGCGGAGGCAACAACGAAGCCACACAGAAGGCACCATGTCGGCGCGGCGGCCTGACCGAAGAGTTGTAATAGGTGCGGGGAAGTCTCGTCGGGCCACCGTCGATGATCTCGTGACCCAGAGGAACAAACCGACCCGGGTCAAGTTCGAAAGCCGCCATGCAGCTACTAGAACTCAGGCAAGCCGACGGCAATGGCGGAGGAGGAGGGCAGGGGGGCGGCGAAGTCGGAGCTGTCGAAACAGGGGTTGGGGTTTTTGGAGGCGAAACGGCAGGGGAAGCCTCTGTGTCCTTGATGTGACCGGTATCGGTATCATTACTAGACTTCTTAGGTACCCAGATCTTTTCTTTTTTGGAGAGGTAGTTTTTCCGATAATGACCCAGCTTAAAACAACTCCTGCAACGAACCCTATTAACGCAATCTTTAGAGTCATGGCCCATGGAAAGACACCGTCCACACTTCCAGAAGCGATAAGCAATATCGTCAACCACCTCCTCCAGCCCAGTGGGCTCAGCATGGGGCAAGCTGTGGGGCGAGTTGTTTTCTGCCTCTGTCCTGTTAGACTGCAGCACATGGGCCGTAGGAGGAGAATCGGTCAGATCATCGTGACAACTCGAGGGTCCAGCAGAAGACTCCTTCATAACCGGCAAAGACTGATCATCCAAAAGAGAATCAACATTATGGACTACCTCCTGTTGGCTGTCAGAAGAGGCATCTACACCTGACGCAACAGATTTGCTTGATACCAATTGAGAGAACTCAAAAGGTTTAATAGAGCCAAAAGTAATCACCGGAGTAGACGCTGTTTGATATAATTTAGGAGGTTCAGAGGAGGCCGCAGGCTTGGAGTAACCCACACATGCCACATAACTCAGATTATCAGAGAAGCACAGTTGCTTTCTAGGAGCATCCTTGCCCCTGACAATAGACTTAGGGATAGGTTTAGCCAACGCTTGCATGCCTAGCTGCACCCTCTTCTTTCCTGGACTAACAATAGTCCATTGCTGATTTTCTTCCCTCTGCCAATTTTTGAACTCCAGCTTCCAATTAGGGCCTCCACGCCCCCATAAGTGAAAGAAACATTTGAATTGTTTGCATGAATAGGATCTAAGATTATAAACCTTAAAACCCACCCTTTGACTCGATACATTGAAAGAGAAAGTTCTGTCAGCCAAACATGAAACTTTAAGCTCACCACAGAGACCTCCAATCACTGCCTCAAGAGCCATTGCAGCAGAGTCCTCATCAAGCCGAAAGGAGGTGCGGCCAAAAGAGACCACCAAGATGAAATGCCCAGATTTAATTGATGGGTGAACATCAAGGCCAAAACACTTTTTAATATCCTTCGCAAACCTATTGCCAGGAGAGAAATCCAAACCCAGAGAGATTGCATCATGCACTGCCGAGGCCATAAGACCAATATCCTTGACATTATCTTGATCAGTAGAGGAATCCATGGGCTGATCCACAGCCAAAACCTCAGATCCATCCAAGACCTCCGATCTATCCGTAGGGAGCTCCCCGGCAGCCCTCACAATGGAGGACGTAGACTTTGTACATGCAACAATCGTAAGCACGTGAGATGGGAGTTTTACCTCAGATCCAACGTCGATGTACTCTCCCTTTCTCATGAATCTTCCAGCAACACCCATTCCTTTGGCGTTGACAAGAGCAATCCAATCCCTTGCCGTCCAAAGATGAAGAAAACCATCGTAGGCCTTGACACGTCCACGATCCAGATCTTTAGCCGTGGTGTAGGTCACCCTCCAGATCCATGCAGGAGGGATCATTTTGGGGAAAAGGGTTTTTGGGGGTGGGGAGAAAGTTGATTGGAACAGAAATGGCGTTTGGTCGCCGGAGATGTGAGATCGCCGGCGATTAGGTTAGGGGAGACGTGGGTGGGGTGGGAGCGCAGTTGAATTTGGCGTGGCGTCACGCCACGCCCTGGGCGATTTTTTCACTCAGACGTGGGTGCTTGTTCGATCCCTGTCTCCGTTGGTGAGTGTCAGAGCTTTCAGCATCTCAATATATCTGGAAACTCACTTCAAGGGGCAATTCCATCATCAATGGAGCAACTGAAAGGTCTCTTGGTGCTTGACCTTTCCAGCAATAATTTGTCCGGTGGTCCCGCCGTGGTGGCGTCAACGACATATCCATCTACGATGGGAAAGTTGTGGAGCAAGGCGACGATGGTGTTCGCGCACGATTGGGTTACAAGCACGGTAAACACACGCTATGTACCCAGGTTCGGGGCCCTCTTGAGGAGGTAACACCCCTACACCCTGCTTAGTTCTTCTCTATTGCTTGATCACAAGAATTCGGGCTACAATGTTGCTCCTGGAGCTGTATTCTGGTGGAGGCTGGCTTGGCTACTCGGTCGGCTGGAGGTGGAAGAAGATGGAGATGGTCTGTGTGTGAGAGTTCTCCTTGTCTTCTACTTGCTTGCTTTCTTGCCCGTCGCAGGGGGCTCTAGCCCGCCTTATAAAGGCAACGGGCTAGGGTTTAGGTTTACAAGGATGTTACAAGTTTACCCCTATGACATCATCTACGGTACAAGCCGACTCCAGCTGGATCATCGTGAAGTGTAGAGGTAACCCCCGACAGGGTGTACTGTTCACCTGCAACGGTTGTATGCAGCTGGCCCACTCGTACGGACTTGTCGGTTGGTAGGTCCAGCTGCTCTCCAGTCGGATGGTCTTGTCCGCCTTGGTGTAGCCGGCTTGAATGGCTTTGGATGTAGACGTCTTGAGGGTACCTGTCGTGGTGGTACACAAACAGATGCCATAGGTAGGCTTATCTTGGGGCCGATGGACGCTGGAGGTACCGGGGAGGGTAGGTGCGTGTAGAGACGCACACGGAAAGACACCAACACACACACACGGTTTACCCAGGTTCGGGGCTCTCGTGAGGAGATAACACCCCTACTCCTGCTTGTCTGATCTATATATGGTGGACTACAGCTGAGTTACAAGCTGCTCCTTGAGCTGTATGGGATGAACTACGAGCTCTAGGCTCTCTACCGAGTCTCGGAGTGACACTCTGGCTTTCTGTTGGCTCTTGAGGGAAAAGTCTAAGTGTCTACGCGTGATGAGAGTAAACCGTCCAAGCGTCCCCGTAAGAGGAGCCCCTGGTGCTCCTTATATAGGGAAACCCAGGGCACAGAGTTAGGGCTGATGTTGGTGCTGGCGTAAGCAGCACTGTGGCCACGTCCGGTCCTCTGACTACTTCGGTCATGCCTGCGTGGCATGTCCACTCCATCAGCTCCTGTGCACTGCTCCCAGGTACTGCTTCGATCAGCAGCATGGAGGACTGACTGCCCATCCCATGACCACCGAGTCAAGGGTTAGGCAGCGCGTCCCATCGTGCCAGTGGCAGGACGCCTGCCCCGTGATTGTAGGAACAAGACGTGAGCCTTGACCAGGCGCCGAGATAGAGCTTCATTCCTCCCGATCCGGCATAGGCATTCCAGATACCTCATGACCCGGTTTCTCCTTTCTGCACACAAGAAGAACAAAGAAGATCCCGTCATATAATCTGCATGATCCGACATAAGGGTATGTCGGTTGGCCTTGACCCGGTCAACTCCGGATTCAGCAATACGGTATGTAGGTTTGGGTTGACCCGGTCAACTCCGGGTCCACACATATTTCGCCATCTTGACCCTATTCGGGGGCTGCCCCCTGACATTAGTCCCCGAAGCTGGCGTGGTCCTGCAACCTCGGCTGAAGGGCCGCGGCAGGTTTACCCGAAAAACCAGCGTTTCTAATATAAAACCGACATAACATATGCTGGCAAAATTCATATGTCGGAGAGCCATTTGCACCCTAACTTGATATCTCATCCTGTGTCGGATCAATCCGACTTACGGGAAAACCCTTTGGCTCCTCCGAGTCATTGGTTTATTACGTGGCAGAGCATCTCTGTTCGACGCCTCGGATTTTGCGCATGGATGGACATGCCACTGGCATGCTTGCCACACGTGTCACATCTGTCACTCTGGCCTCTGTGCCCATGCTAGCACTTAAGTGCACTTGGACCGTGTCCCCGCGCGTCGCCTCGGGTCTCACCCGATCGGGTGTGCCGCAACGAGCCGTTGGCTTCCTGTGGCCCATCGTGGGACAGATCGTGTGGCAGTTAAGCCGCTGCGGGAATCGTGGCAAAGATCGTGGGGCAGTTAATCCCCGTCCGTTACGGGGATCGTGCGTAGAAAATCGCGTGCCCACGATCTCCTCCGGCCGCTCATAAATAGTGGGGAGGGGGTAGCTCTTTCTTCCCCTCCGCACTCGCTTTCCATCTCCTTGCCTCCTTCTTCCCTCCGAGCCTCTTCGCGCACAGAGCACCGGGCACCACGCCGCCGCACGGACCCGCGCACGCCGACGAGCCGCCGGACGCCAACGCCGCGCACGCACGCATCGACGCGCCGCCGCCCGCCGACGCCGTATGCCAGTAAGTTTTCTTCTTCTTTTCTTTTCCCCCTTTGCGTATTAGCATTTTCCGCATCTAGGATAGTTGCTTGCTCGTTCCTTTTCTGTTTCTTGCTTTGCTCTTCATTTTCTTCACCGCCGCGCCGCATCGCGCGCCGCCGGTGGCCTTGCCGCCGCCGTGCCTCTTTCCTCCTCTCTATTTTCCTATGGCTCTACTTTTTCTTCACCGTCGCAACGCATCGGTCATCACCGGTGATATCGCAATTTTGCCGCCGTTGTATCTCTTCTCCTCTTTCTTTTCTTTCTTCACCGTAATGATTTTAATCTCACTGCCCGTGAACCTCCTTTTGCAGATCTCGGCATTTCTTTGCCGCTATGTCGGACAACTCCGCCCTCGAGGTGGTCGAAGTCGTAGAAGAGGGAGTCATGGAGGGTTCCACTCGGGCAGCCTGGGAAGGCTCCGACGTCTCCCGCGCCGAGATAGATTGGCTGATCCGGACTCGGCGGATCCCACCCGGAGTGGAGTGTCGATTACCGGGTCTAGAGACAACACCGGATTTACGAGAAGGAGAATATGTCGTCTTCATCGCGCACTTTGAGCGAGGATTCGGGTTACCCGCCAGCACCTTCTTCCGCACCTTTCTTAGCAAGTTCGGCCTCCAATCTCATCAACTCCCGGCTAATGCCATCACCACCTTGTATGCCTTCGTTTCTTTCACCGAGGGTTACCTCGGCCTCTGGCCCACCATCAACGCAAGGTCCAAGTACTTCCACTTCCGGAAACAGGTCGTTCCGAATCCTGATACGCCGGACAAGGAGATGACCCAGTGCGGAGCCGCCACCGTCACACCTCGGCGCGGCTCCATCTTTCCTCGGATTTTCAGTCTGGAGTCATGCCGGAAATGGCAGCGCTCCTTCTTCTATGTGAAGAACACGACCGAGGCCGACCTTATCAACTTGCCATCATTCGCCATCGGTCCCCCCACCGCACAGCTCAACTGGACTTACAACCCGAAAGACAATGTGGTGGAAGTCAACCACATCCATCAGATCGTTGAGCAGCTCAAGGATGAAGGGATGACGGCCGATGACCTGCTCGCAACGTTCGTCAGCCGCCGAGTCTTGCCCCTCCAGCGCCGAGTCCATAAAATATGCCATATGAGTGGCCCGCTGGACCCGACCCGGGTCAGCACCGTCGAGCTGGATAATACCCAGATCCGGAGGCGCATCAAGGCCATAGCCCGGACAAATATGACTGAGGAGTGGGAATGGGGCAAAGAACCTCACAGCCGGAGCAATCTTCCCCCGAAAGTAAGTACCGCATCCGACATAAGCTTTTATGTGAGTGTCACTCTATCCTTTTGTATTGACCATCCTCCGAATCCACTATGCAGAGATTCGGACGACAGTTGAAGGAGGACGGACAGGACCCCTCCGCCCACTAGGGTAAAGACCGGGTCGAAGCCGACTTGGAGGATCCAGACAATGATGACAACGTGCCGATTCCCGACGTCGGCTCAATTCCTGCCACGGGTAAGACTCGTGCTTCCTCCCTCCGAGATTGTTCTGAGGACAAAGATGACGATTGTCGGATTTTAGAGGTGTATGACCCTTGTCTCGTTGCATACTCATATCCGGTGTCCCCGCACTCAGCTGACTCGGACGAGGTACTCGAGGTGGCACCCCTCGCCGTAGGACCAAAAGGCGCAACTCGGAAGCGCCCAGCGGCCGCATCCGCAGATGCCGGAACCTCCGGCACCTCGGGTCCTTCGCGGAAGAAATCGAGGAACAAGGTGATTGTGAAGCGCCAACGCCCTGTCTCCAAGGGGTAAGATTCCCTTTTGCCGACATAAACCTCATAATCTTGATTACACATGTTTTTCCTGCTTTCCTCCTTCTGACCTTACACTTTGCTGTTTTGCCTTATAGTATGGCTCCTCTGGAGGTCCCGCCGACCGGGTCCACTGACCGGGTCCCACCGAGGACGCCAACGCCGCCTCGGCCCGATGACACCCGGGTTCCAAGTCCACCAAGGACGAGTCCTGCTGCAGAGACGTCGGCTCTGGGATCCGGAGCCGGGAACGTAGACTCGGTCGTGACCGAAACTTTGGCGCCCGACCAAACTCCGGCGCCCGACCAGGTGACGAATCTCGGAGCCAGCTCCTCGGCCCCCGAGGTAGAAAAGACCGGTGTGCCGAAGGATTCGGGACATCCGAGTCAGCAGCAACAGCCACAGCAGCAGACTCGGCCGCAAAAACAACAGCAGCAGCAGAAGCAACAGCCACCACCACAGCAGCAGAAACAACAGCAGCTGCAGAAGCAACAAACACCACCACAGCAGCAGCAGAAACCACCGCAGCCTCCATCAGCACAACAGCAACAGAAACCGAAGAAACAACCATCGCCGTCCAAATCAACGTTGACGACAAAGCCACAACCGCCACCGACACAGCCGCAGCCACAGCAGCAGACATTTCAAGCTCCGGTTCCCGCAACTGAGAAGACAACCGAGAGAACTCCAGTAAAAACGGTGCCGGCCAACCCGGATAGACAGTTGATTGTGCCACCAAGCCACGACGCAGCGACATCATCCAGCATCCAGACCGCCCGCTGGGGGTTTGCCCCACTGCGAACCCTTAGCGGGAAAAGCTTGGGCTCCCTAGAGCATTACAACATGGACTGGAATGCTGCCGACCTGAGCGAAGTGAGCTCGCAGTCGCCTGCGGGCCTGATCTCGGAGCATCCGGCGGGGCCGAGCCTGGTGGCTCAATAGATGTCCGCAGCCAAAGCTGCCCTTCTCGCAGCCGACCAAGCAACCGCGGTAAGCTCTACCGAATACCGATAATTCGGTTTATTTCTTTAGTGCAGATATCACTTATCCCCAGTCCCCGAGATTCAGGTCGAGTGACCGAGACTCGGCTGAGCAAGACTGACTTGGTCGAGTAAGGATAACTCGGCCTGAATCTTCACCAACAAGACTAACATTTCTTCTTTCCAGGCTTGCATGACCAAGCGTACACAGTTGCACCGCAAGCTGCTGCTGGAGCACAAGACACTCTCCGATAAGTACAAACTGCTGCGACCCAAGATGGACCAGGTAGCTGACTCGGAGTCCAAGGCTAAGGGGCTGGAGAAGAGGATCTCAGAGATCGAGAGTAAGTCACACTCGGTGTTTCAACTTGCACTTGCATCAGTTTTTGTATTCTCACTCTGCTATCTCGGCACAGCCGCACAGAAGGAACGCGAGCTTGCGCACCAGGCTGAGCTCAAGAAGGAACAGGAGGAAGTGTCCCGGCTGAAAGCCGAGCTGGAGAAATCCCGAGCTCAAGCCGCCGAGCTGGAAAAATCCGCTGCCGAGGAGAATCAGCTCCGAGCCGAAGAGACTCGGAAACTCAAGGAGTCCCTTAGGGAGTCCGAGTCTCGCCTAATCTCGGCAGAGGGTGAGCTCGACACCCTGAAGGCCAAGGTTACCCGGTGGGTGGGGGAGTTCGCCTCCATCAATGGCCAGCTAGACAGTAAGTTTCTTCTTTCTCTGTTATCCTCCGATATTCTATTTTTACCTCCCTGCGACTTATGCTGGTGTTAGCTCTTTTCGATTTTAGAAAATTTCCCCCACTCCAAGGATGCCACGGTTAACAGCACCAACAAGTTCCGGCAGCAGAAGATCCTGAAGGGCCCCATCTCGTCCGAATGGGACATGGATGACCACTTGGTGGCCTTGAAGGCGCGGATGACACCGCTGAAGGCTGTAGGAGTGGAACTCCTTTCCGCTGCGATCCGGGCTTACAGCGAACTCTGGCCTGGATGTGAGCATCCCAAGACCATTGCTGAGCTAGCCAAGTGCCTGATGGGTAGTAAGGAACGACTTGATGATTGGTGATCGTCCGCCGCCCGAGTCGGCGCAGACGAGGCGTTAACTTATGTACTGTCTTGGTACGAGGGACTCGACATCGAGATGCTCAAGACCGTGCGTGACGGATCAAAGTGGCTCTCTGACCCGGAGCTCATCCAGCGTCGCCAATAGCTGGCTTATTCCCTCATCCAGTACGCTCCGGTGCATAGCTTTGTTCCGGGTGAGCGGGTTCCTCAAGCAGAGGAAATCGAGCAAGTCGATGAGGGTGAAGAAGAGGACGAAGACCGAGTCGACGAGGAAATCCAAGCTGACTCTCCTCCCGGCACGGCCACTGGCACTGCTCCTGCGCCCGTGTAACAGCCCAGATTTGGTACCCTAAAATATGGGCCAAATTTTCACTTTTTATTTTCATTGCATCATGGCATACATATTTAAATTGCTAAGTTAAATATTGCAAACAATGGAAATCATTAAACGGAATCAAACACTTCCACAAAATTCCCACGTCAAGTGCATTTGCTCAACTTAGCAAACCAAAGTATTCTGGAATTTCCAAATTGTCCAGGAAGTCCCAAGAATATATCTGTTTAAATCTTTGTCAAAGACGATTGCTTGCTAAGCAAAGAAATATTTTTTGAATTCAAAATTGGTTTAAACAAATGATGAATTTTGACTCCAAGCTCAACTCCTCAAAATTCAAACTAAAATCATGGGGAGCTTCAATATTATTGTGAGAGCCTCCATGAATATTTTCCTTATTTTTGAAGATGCTTAATTGCTCCAATTAAATACATTTTGGAACTTATCAAATGGCCATGTTTAACTCTATGAACAAATCTGTTTCTAAACATTTTATTTGGCAGCACCAATTTTTGTGGAGTTGTTAAATGATATGGAGAGGTCACCTGAATATTTTCAAAATTTTCCAAAATGTGAAAGTGGCCCAAATAAATCCCTAAAGTCTGCTGTTCCTAAGAAGGGGAAAACAGAAAAATGGAAAAAGTTTAAAACCCTGACATGAGGGCCCCTCCCTGTCAGCTCCCTCTTCCTCTGTAGCGACCCAGTGCTGCCGTCGCCACCGCACCGCCACTGGCGCCATGTCGCCGTGTCGTCCTCCCCTGCACCATGCCGAGGCCCCCCTGGTGGATAAGTGAAGCCCCCTGCTGCTCTCCCTCTTTCCTCTCTCTTCCCCGGCTATCTCCCCCTCGCGCGAACCCTAGCCCGAGCTCCCTGTCCTCCACCAGCCGCCGCACCTTGCCGTCGAATCCGGCCGCCCCGAAGCGAATTGAGGCCGCCACGAGCTCCGCCTCGCCGTCTACTACCTCCCCGGTCAAGGAATCGAGGCGGGAGGCCGGGATTCGCCGTCGCCGACCGATTCCTTCCGTCTCCGGCCGCCGGCCGCCGAGCACGGATGCCGCTGTTGAATTCGAGCTCCCCCGTCCGCTCCGAGCCCTTGCACGCGTCAAGGGTGAGTTGGCTACTCCCCTGGACCTCGCTGTCCTCCCTTTCCCTCTCTCCGTTCCTCGGTCGCAGTCGTCCGCTTAGCACCGCCGCCGGTCGCCGATGTTTCCGACGAACCGGTGACCCATTTTGGGCGGCGCCGCCACAGTCCGGTAGCCCTCGTCGAGGTGCATCCGAAGAGCCCATCCGCACGTCCCCGCGCACCACCCCGTCGACGCACGCGTGCTGGTCATGCGCGCGGTCACCGCGCTCCCTCTTGCCGGTCATGGCATGCACTGGTGGTCAAAGGGCAGTGGGCCGCCCGCAGACGTGGCGCTGACGTGGCCCCTGGCCTTCTAGTCAGCCTCAGAGGCTAGGCCGGCTCTGGGTGCAAAAAGGTTTCAGTAAAAATCCATTTTTACAGAATGTGTTAAAAGGGGCAGAAAATGAGTAAAAATGGAGAAATCCATATCTTCTAAATGGCAAATCAGAAAAATACTTTTGGCATATCAAAATGTTCATAATTTCATACCATGTTCAAATATGCAACTCTCACATGCAAATGAATTTTTGAAATTGAAATTTAAATGTGAATTGCAAATCATCTGTGAGTTATTCAAATTGTTTTAGAAATTCATATCTAGGGTTTTATAACTCAGAAAAATGCAAATAATATGTCAAAATGATCAGCAATAAAATGTCTATCTGTTAGTACCATTGGTTGAATTAATTAACCAAAATAAATTGCCTTTAATTGCTGAATACTAAAATGGCAGAAATAATGTTGAATTTGTTAATTCCATAACTTGAGTTCTACTTGTCCAAAAATTGTGTTCAATAGCTCAAAATAATCAGTGGACAATGAACTATCACTTTATGCCATTTGAGAGAGTTGGAGAATTAAGTTTAGTGCTGTTTACCAAAAATTACTAAAATGGCAGATTTAAATCATTTATTGGGAATAACATAACTTGGTGAATATTACTTCAAAAATTGCAAATGATATACCAAAATGACCAACAAAGCAAATGCTATCTACCTATGATAATAACACAGCATGCAAATAACTTTTACTTTGATGTTAATTTCGAATTGGTTAAAATGGTTTAAATCGCATAACCGTTTAAATCACCATTTCTTCACCGTTAATCGGAAAAATGCAAACAAGGTACCAAAATGATCAGTGGGTTAATACCTATCTAATAATGTCATTTTCATGCATTTATACCCCATATTTCAGTACTGTACATTTTGGATAGTAATGCAATTCACTAAGTTAAAGATGGAGTTTTAACCCGTTAATTGCTATATTTATTTTAGGGGTTCCATTTAACTTGTGGGAGATGCCCAATATGATTTCAATGCATAATATGACCATATCATCATGATTGTGCATTGCACCTTGTATTCGTGTTATTTATTTCCTTCTTGTATTGTTTGTGTTCCGGTAGATTCAGGAGTCGAGGTTCCACCACAATACCTTGACGATCAACGCGCCCAGTACTACCAGCAAGGCAAGAGCTAACCTAACCTTCTTGGCATCTAGCATCCTAAAGTTTTATAAACTTATTTTATCCACCAGAATATTGCATGCGATTCAAATGTCTCTTTTGATCAAGATGTAGAGTATCCTATGAATGCATGTTTATCTCCTGAACCATCACATGCTTCCCCTCCTATAAACCCTAGGTTTGATGTGTTGGCCGGAGACAAAGATATACTTGTTGGTTATATATGCTTAGCTATGCTTAGCCATGCTTAGTCGTATGCTAGTTATGTCCGTTGTTTAATTCCATAATTGTTGATGTTGATGGAATGTTTCGGACATGGTGGATATGTGGGGTGCTTATTTAAAATGTTAAGAAGGCTTGGGTGAGTTGCCATCGGGGATGGTGTTTTGCCTCACTCTTGCCCCTAGGTGCGAGTTCCTGTCTTCGGAACCAAGGTTTGAGCGTGCTGCCATTGGTGGGTGTATGGGCGCCTTACTGACCAAATAACTTGTGCGGGCGTATCCAAGGGTCCTCTAGTTTGCTATTTCCATTTGCCGTGTGTGTGAGCGGAAAAAGAAATGATGAGGATGGTGGTGTTAGGATGTGGCGATGGGGCAGGGGCTGAGGCTGGGTAAACTTGCCCTGTGGCCACAGATGACTCTTGGATAGTCTCATGCGAGGTAAAGGTTTAACCGCGCCTGCTTGCCGGCCTTCCCCGGAAGAGGGCCAACTAGGTGAGCCGGACGGTACCAATGGATAAGAAGCTGGGAGGTCCCTCGGGAACCTGGCGACTTTCACATAGTACACCCCTGCAGGGTTTAATCTTTTCGAAAAGCCGTGTCCACGGTTATGGACGCCTTGGGAATGGATTTATGGGATCATAGAGAATATTAACCTTAATTAATCAACTTGGCAGCTAGAGGTTGCAACTCAACGTGTGTGTAAAAGGTTCATTTCCTCGAGGGTGATTCGAGGGAGTGCCTTTGGTGGAGATGAGTGGTGATGGTTACCAAAGGGTTCGACGAGAACCAGTGATGACAAATGTTACTCTCTTACCCCTTTTCGGAAAACTATTCTGAGTAGACGAATGCCTCGTGTCACTTATGTTTGGTTTATGAAAACTTAGCTTTATGCAAAAGAAATACATATAAAGCTTTAGAGCCTCCGTCAGTCATCGGTCCTATATCGCCCTACTAATTCTTGCGAGTACGTCGTACTCAGCCTTGCTTTGTTGATTATTATTTGTTTCAGAGGGGGACGCCACCGAACAGGAAGGTGGGTTCTTTATTGACATCGACGATTAGTCTGGGGTTCCCAGGTGGCAGCTTGGGATCGTGGAACAAGCTGGCTGGGAATTGTTTATCTGTAGGCCTCTTAGGCCATAATTTGCATCTTGTTGTATTAGACAACGCTACCCACTTCCGCTTGATGAATTGATGGTCTACGACCTTTTGATGTGTAATATTTGTATTCTTCTTGTTATATGAGTTGCTATATGATTTTGTGTCGTAGAGTCATGCAATGTGCCAGTTGTTCCACAAGTCTCGGTCTCTTTACTATACATGGAAGCGATGTCTGAGCTTATGGCATGATCGGGGTGTTGTGTGCCGATGATCCATTCCGAGCACACCTGCCAATGAGTTTTGGCCTGGGATTGGTAAACCCAGTAACCCTCGATTGTGTAGCATGACCGGTTACACAACGTTCCACTGTATAGTTCTGGGGTCGGGGCGCTACAGCCCGCGACCGAGGACACCACCGAGGTCACGACCGAGGAACCGGCCAAGGCCGATACCGCTCCCTCTGCTCCGAGTAGCTAATACCCTGCTGCCTAGACTTAGAGAAAACTAAAATCATCAAATCCCCGGAATGCCGGGTGCAAATGTAATATAAACCTTAAGCTTTTTATGTTTGGCACTTGGTTCTTTACTTTGCACATTTTTAGCATGATTATTTAGTATGCCAGATCATTCTGAACCGAGTCCCCGAGTTTACTTTCTTGTTCACCATACTTTGCAACCTTTGCTCTTATCTACCTTTTTCGGTGTTTTGACAGTCGAGTCACAAGACAGCAAAACTTAGCATACAATACTCAAAACTTTGAGATATGGTCTAGAGCCATCCGACATAAAACAAAAGGACACAAAAGGAAACCGAATCGCTCCTGGACCGAGTCCCCGAGTCTGTTTTCTTGTTTACTACCCCTTGCAATCTCTGCCCTTGCCTACCATTTATGGTTTCTTTGGCAGTCGGGTCACAAAATCACAAAACCATAGCATACAATACTTGCAAACATGGAAGCACGATTTTTGGAGCCATCCGACATACAGGAAACATACATAAGCATGCATACAACATTAAATTCACAGCAAGGCAGTCCCCGAGTTTCATTTCGGGGTGCCGACATTTCATTTCTGGGTTGCGAGATACATACAGTGCGTCCTTAAGAGTAAAAAGGGCGAAGAAGAGCTACATTCCAAGGTCGTTTGGTCTCCTCTCCGGATCGGTCCATCCTGTTCTTCACCTGCGCCTGAGCATCAATAAGATAGTATGCATTGTTGTTCAAAGCCTTGCTCACAATAAATGGCCCCTCCCAGGGAGGTGACAACTTGTGCATTCCAGCTGTGCGCTGCACAAGCCTAAGGACCAGGTCCCCCTCTCGGAACTTGCGAGGATTTACTTTCCGGCTGTGATAGCGTTGGAGATTCTGCCGATGTATCGCTGATTTGGACAATGCCAATTCTCGTGCTTCCTCGAGCAGATCAACATCGTTTTCCCGGGCTTCCTTTGCCTCTGACTCGGTATATAATGCGACTCTTGGCGAGTCATGCTCTATGTCGGTTGGCAGAACTGTCTCTGCTCCATAAACCAGGAAGAATGGCGTGTAGCCAGTGGAGCGATTCGGTGTTGTCCTTAGACTCCACAACACCGCTGGGATCTCATCCAGCCAACAACCCGGAGCACGCAGCAAAGGCTCAATTAACCGAGGTTTGATGCCGGATAAGACTAGGGCGTTTGATCTTTCCACTTGTCCGTTGGACTGTGGATGTGCGACCGATGCAAGGTCCATTCTGATTCTTTTTTCCTCACAGAACCGAGCAAAGGCTCCCTCGGCGAAGTTGGTTCCATTATCCGTGATAATGCTATGCGGATGACCATACCTTAGGATAATATCCTTCAGGAATGATACGGCTGTGCGGCCATCACATTTTCTTATTGGTTTCACCTCTATCCACTTGGTGAACTTGTCCACCATCACCAGAATGTGAGTCATATTACCTCGGGCTGGCTTGAAAGGTCCCACCATATCTAGACACCACACTGCAAATGGCCATGTGATGGGGATAGTTTTGAGAGCTGATGCTGGCATATGTATTTTGTGGGCGAATCTCTGACACCCTTCGCATTTTCGGACAATGTCTTCTGCCTGCTGCAAAGCACTGGGCCAGTAAAATCCATGCCGGAACGTCTTAGCTACTATGGCTCTGGAGGATGCGTGATGACCGCACTCCCCCTGATGAATATCTCGGAGAATCTCTTCCCCCCTCTTCTGGCTCGACACAGCGCTGGAGCACGATGGTCACACTTATCTTGTATAGCTCATGGTTGATGATAGTGAAGGATTTGGATCGCCTCTGGATCTGTCTGGCCGAGGCTTCATCACTCGGTAGACTACCATCTAACATGAATGTCATAATGGGTTGTGCCCATGCGGGCACCGGGCGAGTGCCGAGTACAGGCTCGTCGATCTCCATTGCATCAACCGACATCACCACGTCCGATATAGGCTGGCGAGTCCCCGAGTCCTCCCAAGGAGTCCCCGAGTTCCGCCAAGCGGCTTTCCAATTTTCAAGTGTAGTAACCGAGTCCTGGTGAATGTAACCGACATCCACGGAAGTCCCCGGGTCCCGCGGCGCAGTCCTCGAGTTCTGCAGCATGCTCCCGACATCCACGTTCATCGGGACGACGTCGGATTCCGGATTACCCGGGATAAAGATGGACTCAGACTCGGGTGAAGGCTTGATAGATGGCTTGTGAAGATGTTCCAGCGACACTCCGGGTGGAATGGCCTGCCGATATGACCCGATCTTGGACAGCATGTCAGCACTTTCATTATCTGCCCGCCGGATGTGAGTGAACTCGCAACCATCAAAGTATCCCGAAATCTTCTGCACATGGAACCGGTACGCTGCCATGTTGGCATCTAGGGCATCCCAGTTGCCTGATGTTTGCTGAATCACCAGATCCGAGTCACCATAACATATGATCCGGCGAATTCCGATTTCCTTGGCCACTTTGAGTCCATGGATCAAAGCTTCATACTCTGCAACATTGTTGGATGCAGCGAAATGGACTTGCAGAACATATTTCAGCTGGTCTCGCTTCGGCGAGGTGAGAACCACACCGGCTCCCAGACCCTGTTTTACTTTAGACCCATCAAAATGCATTTTCCAGTAATTGGAGTCCGGCAGGGACGGTTCATACTGCATCTCGGCCCAATCCACAAAGAAATCTGCCACTGCTTGAGATTTGATGGTATCTCTTCTCGCATATTGCGGCGCGTAAGCTGCGAGCTCAATAGCCCATTTGGCGACTCGGCCACTGGCATCCTTGTTGCCGAGAATTTCCGACACAGGGGCCGCACTTACAACAGTTATGGGATGCTCCTGGAAATAATGGTTCAATTTTTTGGCTGCCATGTAGACACCATACGTCATTTTCTGGTAGTGAGGGTAAT
The DNA here is from genome assembly GCA_012064385.1 of Puccinellia tenuiflora. Lineage (NCBI taxonomy): Eukaryota > Viridiplantae > Streptophyta > Magnoliopsida > Poales > Poaceae > Puccinellia > Puccinellia tenuiflora. The sequence goes on from QRDG01001951.1 coordinate 123,958, forward strand.
TTTGTTTTGAAGTGGAGAGCACCTCACTCAAATAATATACTGGCCTCTGCACTGTAGCTCCTTCTTCTTCTCGCTCCACCCCAACTACGACACTAACGACTCGGTTAGTGGCCGCAATGTAGAGCAACATGGGCTCTCTCGGTAGTGGCGAAGCCAATATCGGCGCAGTAGCCAACATCTTTTTTAGTTCATGGAAAGCCGCGTCCTCTTGCGGGGTCCAGCTAAACCTGTCTAATTTTTTCATCAGTTGGTATAAGGGCAAGGCCTTTTCTCCCAACCGACCTAGGAAGCGACTCAGAGAAGCCAGACATCCGGTGAATTTCTAGACATCCCGGAGGCATCTCGGTAACTTCATGTTTTCTATCGCCCGGATCTTAGTCAGGTTCACCTCGATACCTCGGCTTGAAACGAGGAAACCGAGTAACTTTCCTGCCGACACACCGAATGTACACTTATCCGGATTAAGTTTTAGCCGGAATTTCTGCAGGTTTGCGAATGTCTCTTTGAGATCATCCAACAAGGTATGTTTCTCTTTAGTTTTAATGACTATGTCGTCGACATAAACCTGCACATTTTTCCCTATCTGATCGTGCAAACATTTTTGCATACAGCGCTGATAAGTAGCGCCGGCATTTCTCAACCCAAAACACATAACATGATAGCAATAAGCCCCGTACGGGGTGATAAAGGCAGTCTTTATTTGATCTGAAGGATTCAGCGGTATCTGGTGAAAACCAGAGTACGCATCTACAAACGACAGTAGCTCACACCCGGCCGTGGAGTCGATCACCTGATCGATCCGGGGCAAGGGGAATGGATCTTTAGGACACGCCTTATTCAGATGTGTGTAATCAACACACATGCGCCAGACAGTAGCAGCGTTCGGGTCTTCCTTCTTCTTTTCCACCAGGACCGGGTTAGCCAACCAGTCCGGGTACTTCACTTCCACAACGGCGTTTGATGCAAGCAACTTGGCTAATTCGTCACCCACAACCTTTCTTCTTTCTTCGGCAAGACGCCGTGTCGGTTGCTTCACTGGCCTAGCATCTGGCCTGATATGCAATGAGTGCTCAGCCAACTCCCTCGGAACACCCAGCAGATCCTGACTGGACCATGCAAAGATATCCCGATTCTCACGGAGGAAGTGGATGAGCTCGCTTTCCTATTTGCTGTCCAACCCGACACCGATGATGACGGTGTGGTCCGGGTTAGACTCGTCAACGCCGACTTTCTTGGACTCCTTCGCCGCCTGGAAGGTTGCAGTCTGTTGCGGATTAACCGGACTCGGTATACCGAGTTGAGCGGATTGGGCCAGAGCCACCACCTCATGGATTCTCCTCTTCTCGGCAGCGATCACAAGTGACTCGGCCAGAAGTGACCCGGCAGAGGCACACTCCATGGAGCGCCTGTAGTCACCGAAGATGGTGATGACACCATTCGGACCCGGCATTTTCATCTTCAGGTAGGCCACATGAGTGGACGCCATGAACTTGGCGAGTGCTGGCCTACCGAGTAAGGCATGATACGGGCTTTCGAGGTCCACGACCTCGAACAACAGACTCTCAGTTCTGCAGTTGCCTTTGTCGCCGAAGGCGACATCAACCCAGACTGTGCCCATGGGTGCATGCGACACACCCGGCACGATACCATGGAAGGTGGTCCTGCTTGGCTGCATCATGTTCTCGGTAATTCCGAGTTTGACCATGGTGTCCTTGTACATGATGTTGATGCTGCTCCCGTTATCAACGAGGACCCGGCTGAAACTGACATTGATGCTGGGTCTGACGAATGTCGGATTCACCACTAGAGCATAACCCCCTGGGTTGGGCATGACCTTGGGATGGTCCCTGATGCTCCAGTTGATCTCATCCTCAGACCAGTACATGAACTTGGGCACGGCCGGCATGACCACGTTCACCTCCATCACACACCGGTGTTGACTCTGTTTGTCTGTTGGCTCGGTCACAAAGACCATGTAGCTCTGGTGGGGCTCTCGGTACTCATTCCGCCGACTCGGGCCGGTGTTGTTGTTGTTATAGTTGTTGTTGTTGTCGTTGTTGTTGTTGGCCACCTGGTTGACATTCTCCGGCCTCTGCCGGGTGCTCAGAGGCTCAGTGTTTGCACCGGTGAGAGGTGCAGGTCTGGATGTCGGACCGGCAGTTACCGGTTTGCGCTGGTACTAACTGCAGTTCCGGGTAGTGTGCTGTGCCGGTCTGCTGGGGTGCTTGGTGTGAAAGCTGCAAGGGCCATCCAGCATTTTCTCATAGGTATATCTTTCCGAGTCGTCCCATTGTTTCTTGTCTCCATTCCATGGCTTCCTCTCGCCGTTCCATGGCTTCTTCTCAACGTTCCACGGCCTCTTTCCTTCCGAGTTTTGGCCCCATGAGGGACCATCATTTTTCTGACGCTGGCTGCTTCCGGCACCCACTTGATCCTGGTCGACAGCTGCGACCTGGTCTGACCCGTACCGGTAATCCAGCCGGTCGTCTCTTCTCTTGCTTCGGTTATTCGAGCGATCGCTACGCCGGCCCGATCTGTCTCGGTCTTGCGCAGGGTACCTCCTGCCCGAGTCGACTTGAGCCAGTAAAGGCTGTGTCGGATCACCCAGGGCATAGCTGTCCGCTATTGCCATTGTTTCGGCCAAAGTGGCCGTCATCTCCCTCTGGAGTATCTGCCAAAGCATGGAGCCATGTCTGCACCCTTGTGCAAACCATGCAATGGCTTGTGACTCAATCACCCCTTCGCAGGAGTTACGGATTGTGCTCCACCGGGTAAGATACTCCCGGTCCGTTTCGTCTTCCCTCTGCCGACACATGGACAGCTGCTGAGGACGATTCGGCCTCTTGTACGTGCTGGAGAAGTTGCTGACGAAAGCATCGGAGAAGTCGAGCCAGCAATCAATGCTGTTCTCCTCCAAGTTGTTCAGCCAGATCCGGGCTGGTCCCTCTAGCATTTGCGGCACATACCGCACAGCCCATCGACGGCTGCCACCAGCGATGTGCACCGCGGTGACATAATCTGTCAGCCAGTCCTCTGTCTTATTACTACCATCATATGTCTTGGCACCCCGGGGAAGTTGGAAGTTCGGCACTGGTGCCTGCTTCATGATCCGGGGTCCAAAACATTCTGGACCCGGTGGGCCTTGCTCCTCCAGGAGCTCAGACAGATAGATTCTGTCAAGCTTGTTGCGGACGTCATGTGCCGGCAGCTGGCGAGCTCCCAGCCTAGCACCGAGTGCACCCTCGGTCGCCAGATCCCTGAATCTTGTGTACCCGGCCCGCTCCATGGCCGAGTAACCATCATCGTATCGGTCAGCGGCCTGCTCGGCATACCCGGCACCCTGTCGTTGCCGAGGTGGATTGGGTACCGGATTCCGAGGTGGCTGACCCGGATTTGCCGGGTTAACCCGGCTGACACCTTGCCTGCCCTGAACGACTCCTGGTGCTCCCTGACCGGGTTGACCTTGGCCGGCTATCTGCTTTCCGGCATATACCGGATCATACGCCAGAATCTGTTTGTTCTTTCCAGAGTTTACACTCTGGTCGCGGCTTCCGCCGACATGTGGCGAAGAGGCCTGTCCCTTGGACGCTCCTCCAGCACCGCCAGTTGAGTAGAGGTACCGGGATCCACCTACATCCGAGTTTGCATTTCGGAATGCCTCATTCTGACGATTAGCCACAGCTACCAACTCGTTTACCCGGTCCTGCTGCCTATGAAGAGCATCACCGGACAAACTAGGTAACTCTGCGATGGCAGCCTCAGCAGCTCTAAGGTTCTTGCCAGGGGTACTGTACTTTGGCCTATCCGCCGACACACGACTTGCACTTCTACTAGATTTGGCTCTACCATCTCTAGCTATCTCGGCATTGAGGTCTCTACCTCTGGCACGTACCTCATCAATGCGACTAACCGGGTTCGCTACCGGCGTAAAACCATGAGCCTTGTTATACTCACGGAGAGAAATATCAAACTCTTGCCTGACTCGGGCCACCTCTAGAGCCTCCTCGAGTATGTCCTTGCGCTGCTGATCCAGCTCCGCCTGAGCCAGAGCAGCATCTGCACTCGGAGCCACTGGGGTTGCCAGCTTCTCGATCACGTCCTGAAGAGGACTCAGCGCCACCGGCACACGCGATGTACCGGCCTGCACCGTGCGGTTCTCCGGCCTCTCCAGCGGCGGGCGTGCCATCCTGGTGGACCTGGTGCTGACCTCGGCCTCCCCAGCTGTGGCTACTCCGGCACCGGTGACCGGAGCAGTCATCATGACCTCTGCATAGCTAGCGGGGCGAGCGGTACGCCGGCCGCGAGCTGCGCAGACTGCGGGAGGATCCGCAGCAACCTGCACCCTTTCGGGAAACCGGTAGGGAACCTCGGTGGCGATGTAGACAGTGAACAAGCCGAACTCGATGAGGCAGCCGTTCCGAGGCAACGGCCTGCTGCCGAAACAGCCTGCATTGTTGACGACGACGTTGAGCATGTCGAATCTGTGGACAAGGCCACTAAGCACGTGCTCACCCGACGCGATGAAGGAGCCCGTCCGGATGAACACACCAGCCAGCGCCGCTGCTGACCCCACGGTGGGCGCCAACTGTCGTGGTGGTACACAAACAGATGCCATAGGTAGGCTTATCTTGGGGCCGATGGACGCTGGAGGTACCGGGGAGGGTAGGTGCGTGTAGAGACGCACACGGAAAAACACCAACACACACACACGGTTTACCCAGGTTCGGGGCTCTCGTGAGGAGATAACACCCCTACTCCTGCTTGTCTGATCTATATATGGTGGACTACAGCTGAGTTACAAGCTGCTCCTTAAGCTGTATGGGATGAACTACGAGCTCTAGGCTCTCTACCGAGTCTCGGAGTGACACTCTGGCTTTCTGTTGGCTCTTGAGGGAAAAGTCTAAGTGTCTACGCGTGAAGAGAGTAAACCGTCCAAGCGTCCCCGTAAGAGGAGCCCCTGGTGCTCCTTATATAGGGAAACCCAGGGCACAGAGTTAGGGCTGACGTTGGTGCTGGCGTAAGCAGCACTGTGGCCACGTCCGGTCCTCTGACTGCTTCGGTCATGCCTGCGTGGCATGTCCACTCCATCAGCTCCTGTGCACTGCTCCCAGGTACTGCTTCGGTCAGCAGCATGGAGGACTGACTGCCCATCCCATGACCACCGAGTCAAGGGTTAGGCAGCGCGTCCCATCGTGCCAGTGGCAGGACGCCTGCCCCGTGATTGTAGGAACAAGATGTGAGCCTTGACCAGGCGCCGAGATAGAGCTTCATTCCTCCCGATCCGGCATAGGCATGCCAGATACCTCATGACCCGGTTTCTACAATCACTTCGTGAGCTTCCCCGCTTTTTGCAGTTAATCACTGAGGATGAGGGGTCCGGCTGGGAGTAGCCGGTTTGTTCGAAGCTTCTGAAGACGGCTTGCCCGGCTGCGCGCAACCGGAATTTGAAGGCCTTGGCGATTCTGTTAGGGCGGCTAGAGGACTCGGATCGTGGCCTACGTCAGCCACATTCCCACGTCCCGTTTGACTAGCGGTTCTCTGCCCGAGGTCATAGGAACGTCTCCTCGGCTTCGTCGTGCGGGATCTTCTATGGCGGCCATCACTTGACGGGATCTTCTGCGGGGAAAATGACCGAGATCGTGCGCCACGCGGCGCGGTGGGAGGCGGCAGTTTCACCGTGTTCTCCTTTAAAGGGGGAAAGGAGGGGGAACGGCCCAGGTTACCGTTCCCCATTCCCGCGCCTCCCTGCCAAACCTCCTCCTGTGTCCTTCATCTTTTTCTTCCCCTCCGCATCTTCATCTTCGCCGGCGCCGACCACCTCTCGATGGGGAACCGGGCTTCAATGGCGAGCTCAGGCGCCTGGATGGGCTCCTGTGTGAATGGCGCTAAACTCGTGAGGCTCCACCGGAGGAGATTTCTTGGTTCGAAGGAGGAGGTGGGAGTTCGCGCTCCCAGCCCGGACATGATCTCACCGGACCCGAGGGAGAAGGAGTTCGTGGTGTTCTCCTCGCACCTAGCGAGGGGGTTGGGGTTGTCGGCAAGCTCCTTCTTCCAGAAGTTCCTGACCTTCTACGGTCTTCAACATCACCATCTGGGGGACAACAACATCATGCAGCTCGCGTGCTTTGTCACGCTTTGTGAGGCGTATCTGAGCATCTGGCCATGCATGGAGCTTTTCGGCATGCTCTTCTATCTTCGAGCGCAGACAACTGATGGGAAGCAGCGCGAATGCGGCAGCGTCTCCATCTATACGAAGAACTCGATTCTTCCCAAAATCCATCTGCCCGACTCCTTCAAGATGTGGCAGAACACCTATTTCTATGTCCGGAACCTCACGGAGACGGACCGCATTGGGCTGCTTGCTTTTTCTAACGCGCTGCCCGCGCCGAGGTCCTGGGGCCGGAAGGTTCCTGTCGATGAGGCTCTGGAGGAGATCATGATGGGCCAGCTGAAGCATCTGGTGAACGTCAGCTTGACATCCAGAGACCTGACTCTGGCTTGGTTGTCTCGCCGGGTTTTCCTGCTGTGGGCTCGAGAGCACAAGATGTGCTTCTATACCTAGCCTAGGGACCTCACCCGCGTCAGCATGGAAGCCCTGTCGCTGGAGGAGATGCGTGGTTGGGCCGGCGTCGTGATCACTGACCGGATTGGGAGGAACTGGAAGTTCGGGCGAATGCCGTATTCACGCGAGGAGCACGCCCCCGAGGTCGGTTCCCCTCCTCGTTGTTCTTCTACTTCTCTCAAGTCTTCTGGCCGACTATGATTTGATCCGGCTGATGTACTTTGCAGATCTGCGAGCTTCGAAAGGTTGAAGACTTCGGCATTGTCTTCGACGAGGATTTCGCCGTTCCCCTCTCTGAGGAGAAGGCGGTCGTTGTTGAAGGAGCCGCGTCTGGCCAGCAGACGGCGGAAGCTGAAGGCGCCGCATCGGACGAAGAGGCGGCGGAGGATGCCTCTATTCCCCCTGGCGCGGGAGAGCAGGCAGATAAGCATGGCAATACCACCGAGGAGTCGTCCGATGCTGGTGTCGATGGCGGCCCTACCGTGACGAGCCCCGTCCCTTCGGCCGCCACTGGCTCCGACTCGAGCGCCTACGAAGACTCGGAGCTTGAGCGTGATGCACCCCCTCCGGTTTCGTCGACTCGTGGTAAGTCTCCTGCGCACGATGCCGCTGAACTAGTCGATGGCGGCGCGCGTGAAGTCGTAGATCTCTCCAGTGGTTCCGATCCGGACTCTGAGGGTTCTTCTTCTGTGCTAGCCTCCAAGCCGCCCCCATCTGCCCGTAGGACCAAAGAGCTGGAGGCGGCCGCGCGGAAGGCTCAGGTGGCGCCTTCCAAGAAGGTTTTGAAGGAACGGCGGTCGAAAATGGCCGCCGACTCAGACGCGGCGAGGGGGCCCAGCAGGAGGGGAGGCTCCTTCGTGAGCCGGAGCATACTGCCCGCGAAGAGGCCGTCTTCGGCGTTGAGCCGGCCGACCACTGTCGGCTTGGCGCCGTCTGGGAAGTCAGCGACGGAGAAGGAGGTTGACGCGATCGAAGCCGCAGCTCGGGCCAGGCTGGCCGCGGCGACCCAGGGTTCAGCTGACTTCGAGGCGCATCGCCGCAGCAGTCGACCTTACTCAACTTATGCACGCTGAGCCATCTCCAGCAGTCAAGCCGACTGAAGATGCTGAGGCTGAATACGTCACGGCCGCTACCGATTCTGCTTGCCCTTAGGTTACTTGTTCCCTAGGAAGTCGGGCGTATTTGTTGAACAGTCCCTCAAACTATTATGTTGCTTTGGCTTGATGCCTGTTGTGAACTGCTATATGTTGAAATGTGGATCTGTTTCCACTTTTGTTCGCTGCTCTTGAAAACTCTTGCCTTTGGAATTGTTATGCTTTTGTGTAGCGGTTTATGTCTTGACTTGGTGATATTCACCATTCCTAGCCCCCGAATTTCGGGCCGGCTTGAGTAGCGAGTCGGGTCGAAATTTTCTGGTTGAATTCTTCGTTTTTGCGTTTCCTGATGCTGTCTTGTCGGCACGCATCCCCTGAGTCCTTGGCTCGGGGTGATGATGTTTGACGTCCGGGTCTGCGGAGCCGGCTTGGCGGCTGCGCAATCCCCGGGTATGATTTTTCGCCGTCTTGCGGCGTGCAGCCCCCGAGTCCTTGACTTGGGGTGATGTGAATGAACGTCCGGGTCTGCGGAGCCGGCTTGGTGGCTGCGCAACCCCCGGGAATGATTCCGCCGTCTTGCGACTTGCAACTCCCGAGTCCTTGGCTCGGGGTGTTGTGAATGAACGACCGGGTCTGCGGAGCCGGCTTGGCGGCTGCGTAGCTCCCGGGAATGATTTTGCCGTCTTGCGGCTTGTAGCCCCCGAGTCCTTGGCTCGGGGTGTTGTGAATGAACGTCCGGGTCTGCGGAGCCGGCTTGGCAGCTGCCCAGCCCCCGGGAATGATTTCGCCATCTTGCGGCTTGCAGCCCGCGAGTCGTTGGCTCGGGGTGTTGTGAATAAACGTCCAAGTCTTTCTGCGTAGCCGGCTTGGCGGCTGCGCAGCCCCCGGGAATGATTTTCACCGTCTTGCGGCTTGCAGCCCCCGAGTCCTTGGCTCGGGTTGTTGTGAATGAACATCCGGGTCTGCACAGCCGGCTTGGCGGCTGTGCAGCCCAAGGGAATGATTTCGCCGTCTCGCGGCTTGCAGCCCCCGAGTCCTTGGCTCGGGGTGTTGTGAATGAACGTCCGGGTCTGCGGAGCCGGCTTGGCAGCTGCGCAGCCCCCGGGAATGATTTTCGCTGTCTTGCGGCTTGCAGCCCCCGAGTCCTTGGCTCAGGGTGTTGTGAATGAACGTCTGGATCTGCGGAGCCGGCTTGGCGGCTGCGCAGCCCCCGGGAATGTTTTCGCCGTCTTGCGACTTGCAGCTGCCACGTGTCGGGGTTGTCCTGGGTGGCTTCCTGCGCGGGTACTGGTTGCCTCCTCGGCTTCTCCACCCGGGATTCTGTGTGGTTATCTGATCGTTCTGGATCCTTTGCGGTTGGTGTCCTTCGCGTTGGCTGCCACGTGTCATTTAGGAATACGACGGTGTACCTCTTGTTAACTCTTTGTTCTAGTATAATAGCGGGACGGGCTTGTTTGCTTTTCTCGTCCCACTCCATATTCTCTTCTTCTTCTTCTTCTTCTTTTATCATCTTCTCCAGCCATGGCGCCGAAGAGGGAGGTTGGCGAGTCTTCGAACGCGCCGGTGAAGTGCGGGAGGGGTCACCCACCGAAGCGTGACCGCGGCGGAGGTGGCCGTGGCGGTGGTCGTGGACGTGGTCGAGGCAGTGGAGGCGACACCGCGGAGGTGACGGGTGAGGATAGGAGGAGTTCCTCCCCTACCCGATCTAGCTCCCCCGTCGGTGGCTATTGGGATGAGTTCCCTATCTCCGAATTTGTGCATACCTTGTATCAGCCCATCGGACGTACTCAGTGGCTTCCTCGAGCTATCGCGGATTCCCTGGAGGGCGACGGCCCCTTTCGCTTCCTTCTTCACCGCGTGGGAGCTCGCTAAGGGCCTTGGGAGGTGCTTGCCCGGGTTGTTGTTAGCCGTGAAGGCGAAGAGGTCAACAGGCGAGTGGAGTTCTACAGCAGCTGGAAGGGCTTCACTGACTTTTACCGGTTAGCTCCTCCATTCATTGTCTGCTTCTAGCTGAAGCGCCGGCTTGGGGTCTTCCACATCAAGGTGTTTGACGGCTCCCTCTGCCTCAAGGTGTGGGAGGAGAGCGATGATGATATGACGCTGCCTCCAGCTTAAGTTTAGGTAGAACTCTGTAGCCGGCTTCATCTGTATGCGAGGGTGTCCGCCTGTGGACCGCCTCTTTTATTCTTGTTCTGCGTACAGTGTTTCACTTGTAGCTGCTTGTAAGTCCTTTTGAATTTGCTGCCGTGTTGCTAAGTCACCGTTTGAAGTCGGATATCATTTGATGCTTAATTCTTGAGTTTGTATACTGGAGGCCGGTTGCCGGTCCTCACATGTTGCGAGTTGCTCTCCATCCGGCTCTCGAGTCTCCATAGCCAGTAAGCGGCGTTTTTGTGCATGAAATGGATGATGGAACGGTTAGCTTGCACGATCGATTGTGCGCGTTGTTTTTTATTCTGATGAACCAGATTATTCACTCGCCTGCGGCCGTCCCTTCCGTAATTCACGTGCACTTCACCGTCATGCGGGATCATGCACGCTACTGTAACATTAGGTTTTGGGTTGCTAGGCCAGAGTTTTTCCAGCCGGTAATGAATTCCATTCTTACGTCTTTCGCATACAGGCATCCTCCAGCTTATTCTCTTGCCGGCCTTAACCGGATTCGAAGAGTTAACCGTTTAGCACCGTGTATGTTAATCATGATGGGGTCGCAGCATAGAAAAAAAAAATTCCTACGCGGCAAGCGGAATAAACCCCAAGGATCTAGATCTACGAGACGAAGATAGCGAAGGTGAGATCCAATCTCTTACCCTTGAAGATCAACAAACGCATTTTGTCGGTGCAGGGGTTGGCTAGTCGATCCCCGCAACTAGACTCGTCTAGTCGCAAGGAGATGTATTATCCTCGAGATCCAATCTGGTGAAGTGCAGCAACGGGCAGCACCTCCGCGGTGTCCACACGTACGGCTCGATGAAGACGTCGACTCCTTGATCCCGCAAGCGAGAGGACGTGGCCTCTATGATCTCAGCAGCACGACGGTAGTGCCGGTGATGATGACGGTCTCCGCGAGCAGGGCTTCGCCAAGCCAAGCAAGAGGATAGGGAGAGGTGGAGGTGGCGCAGCACCCTAGGGTAAGGGAGGTGCGGCAGCTCTAGATGGAGGTGAGGCAGCGGCAGCCCTCCGGGGAGAGAGGGGTGCGACTAGGGTTTGGGTGGAGAGGGGGTGCGGCTAGGGTTGCTTGGGGCGGCAGCTCAAGGGTGTGCCGCACCCCTCCCCCCTATATATAGGTGGCGGCTAGGGCTAGGACAGGGGCCGGCCGGCCCCCTCTTGCCTTGCCCCCCAAGTTGGAGTCCATCTAGGACTCCTCCTTGGGCCCCTTTCCTAAAGGGGTGGAGCCGGCCCCTAGTCCAACTAGGACTTGGCCGGCCCCCCTTCTTCCTTTGCCGCATGGGCCCATGTGGGCCTAGGTGGTGCGGCACACCAAGGTGGTGGCTGCACCCCTTTGGTCCACGTGGGTCCATCTAGACACTTCTAGAACCTTCCGAAACCTTTCCGGTACCCTGTAAATATTTCCGAAACTTTTCCGAAACCACTTTCCATATATGAATCTTATTCTCCGGACTCCTCCGGAACCTCTCGTGACATCCGGGATCCCATCCGAGACTTCGAATCACCATTCGTTCGTTTCATCATTTAATTCATCGGAACGTTAAGTGTGTGACCCTACGGGTTCGAGAATGCATAGACATGATCATATCAATAATTAATAGCGGGACCGGGATGCCCATATTAATTCCTATACACTCAACGAAAACCTTTTTCTCGATTGAACCACGATGCCGGAGATTCAATCAATCTCATATACGATTCCCTTTGTCTCACGATATTTTACTTGCCCGAGATATAATCGTTGACATCCCCATGTCCAGTTTTATCTCGTTACCGGCAAGTCCTCTTTACTCGTCCATAATATAGGATCCTCGTGATTACCACTTAATCACCTGTCTGCAGACTTTTGATGCTATATTACCGAGAAGGCCTGAAGATATCTTCTCCGTCACATGGAGGGACAAATCCCACTCTTGATTCATATCACCCAACAACCCACCATCGGAGATACCTGAAAGCCACCTTTATAATCACCCAGTTACGAAGTGACGTTTGATGTCCACAAAGTATTCCTCCGGTGGACGGGAGTGATATAATCTCATGGTCTAAGGAAACTATATTTGGCATATGAAAGTGTTGACAACAAAACTTTTGTGACACGATTAATTTCAACTCTTTATTTGGGTCATGTCCACCACACCATTACTCTTAATGATACGACTCCGTTATCAAGTGACTATAACAAGTCCATAGTTAGGAAACTCTAACTATCTCTTGATCAACGAACTAGTCCTGTAGAGGCTCACTAGGGACTCCGGGTGTTTATATTCCACACATGTATTATGTTTCCATTTAATACAATTATAGCATGGATAATAAACTATTATCATAAACGTGGATATGCTTAATAAACCATTTTATTATTGCCTCTAGGGCATATTCCCAACAAATCGTCCGTGATAGGAGAAAAGGTTGCCGACTGCCGGCTTGGCCGAGTTTACAAAGCGGGGTTTTATCAGCCGGCACTACTTTCCTTTAAGCGTTTTTCACGTGTTTGGCTTCCTCCAGCTTGTTCTCTTGCCGGTCTTAACCGGATTCGAAGAGTTAGCCGTTTAGAGCTTGTTCACACTACACGGCCGCGGAAGGGAAGTTTTCCGGCTGCCGGGGCAGCCGGAAGATCAAAAAAGGGAAAGAAGAAAAGGGCAAACATTGTCTCATTTGTTCATCATTTTTCATTCCTTTATTGATAGCATGGGTGATACTTACATGGTATTTTCTCAAGTGTAGAATCGGCGCAAGAGGGATGCGTTCCACGGCCTTTCCGTCTCGTCGCCTTCCTTGTCCATCTTGTCCTCCTTGTGCTCGCGAGCATCGATCAGGTAGTAGGCGTCGTTGACGAGTGCTTTGATTACAATGAACGGTCCTTCCTAGGGGTGATGACAACTTGTGCATGTTCTTGGTGTCTTGGATTAGCCGGAGCACAAGGTCTCCTTCGCGGAAGTAGACAGGCCGGACACGCCGACTGTGGTAGTTGCGGAGCTGCTGCTGATATATTGCCGACCTTGACTCGGCGAGTTGGCGTGTTTCCTCGAGCAGATCAACTCCGTCTTCGCGAGCTTGTTTGGCTTCTGCTTCCGTGTATAGGATGACTCGAGGTGCGTCGCGTTTGATGTCGGTTGGCATGACTGCTTTGGCTCCGTAGATGAGGAAGAAGGGGGTGAAGCCGATTGAGCGATTCGGGGTCGTCCTTAGGCTCCAGAGGACGGATGGTAGCTCTTCCAGCCATACGCCGGCTGCTCGCTCGAGTGGCTCGAGCAGTCGGGGTTTGATGCCGGCCAGGATGAGTACCTTTGCTTGTTCGACCTGTCCATTTGATTGCGGATGAGCGACGGAGGCGACGTCAAACCGGATGCGGGTCCTGCCGCAGAACTTGGCGAACTCGCCCTTGACGAAGTTTGAGCCATTATCTATGATGATGCTGTGAGGATAGCCGAAACGGTAGATGATGCTCTTGAAGAACTTAACGACTATTGGGCATCTAGCTTTTTGATCGGTTTGCCTTCAATCCATTTCATGAACTTATCGACGACCACCAGCAGATGAGTCATGCCGCCGCTTGCCTTCCTCAGTGGCCGACCATGTCCAGACCCCAGACGGCAAACGTCCAGGTGATGGGGATTGTTCTGAGTGCTGCAGCCGGCATATGCTTCTGCGTCGCAAATCACTGACAACCGTTGCAAAGCCGGACTAGCTGGTATGCATCTTCCAGCGCAGTCGGCCAATAGAAGCCATGCCTGAATACCTTGGCGACGATCGCCCTTGATGATGCGTGGTGACCGCATTCCCCTTGGTGAATGTCTCTGAGGATTTTGATCCCTTCTTCTTGGCTTACACATCGTTGGAAGATGCCTGAAACGCTACGTTTATTGAATCCGTTGTTGATGATGGTGTAGGCGCTTGCTCGACATTTGATTTGCCTGGCGGCGAGCTCGTCTGCCGGAAGCTCATCGTTGGAGAGGTAGGCGAGGAAAGGTTGCGTCCATGACGGAGCCTCTTCGATGACGAGGACTTCGACGGCATCCGGATGGCGAGCAGCCGGCTCGTCCGGCTCCGCACCTTCGGGCATCCGGATGGAATCGGAGCCGGGACACAGCGTGATGGACAGTTTGTACAACTTCTCGAGGGCGACGCCGGGTGGGATTTCTTTCCTGAGAGAGCCAATGTTTGCCAATGTGTCTGCCGCTTCGTTGTTGGTGCGGTGGATGTGGTGGAACTCGCATCCGTCGAAGTATCCGGCGAGCTGCTGGACGAAGAAGCGGTAGGCGGCCATGTTAACGTCCTTGGCGTCCCAATGTCCAGTGGTCTACTGGACCACTAGGTCCGAGTCTCCATAGCAGAGGATCTGCTTGATGCCCATAGCCTTGGCAAGTTTGACGCCGTGCGCGAGCGCTTCATATTCGGCTACGTTGTTGGACGCCATGAAGTGAATTTGTAATACGTATTCAAGCCGGCATCCCTTGGGAGAGGTGAGGACGACTCCGGCTCCGAGTCCCCAATATCTTTTGGAGCCGTCGAAGTGCATGAGCCAGTGGAGGCCGGTGTCGGGAGGCGGCGGTATGTGTTCCGTCCCCGTCCAGTCGACGATGAAGTCGGCGAGCACTTGCGATTTGATTGCGGTTCTCTTGTCGTAGTCGATACCGTGTGCCGCCAGGTTGATGGCCCACTTGGCAACCCTGCCGATTGCTGTTGGGAATATGCCCTAGAGGCAATAATAAAATGGTTTATTAAGCATATCCACGTTTATGATAATAGTTTATTATCCATGCTATAATTGTATTAAATGGAAACATAATACATGTGTGGAATATAAACACCCGGAGTCCCTAGTGAGCCTCTACAGGACTAGTTCGTTGATCAAGAGATAGTTAGAGTTTCCTAACTATGGACTTGTTATAGTCACTTGATAACGGAGTCATATCATTAAGAGTAATGGTGTGGTGGACATGACCCAAATAAAGAGTTGAAATTAATCGTGTCACAAAAGTTTTGTTGTCAACACTTTCATATGCCAAATATAGTTTCCTTAGACCATGAAATTATATCACTCCCGTCCACCGGAGGAATACTTTGTGGACATGAATCGTCACTTCGTAACTGGGTGATTATAAAGGTGGCTTTCAGGTATCTCCGATGGTGGGTTGTTGGGTGATATGAATCAAGAGTGGGATTTGTCCCTCCATGTGATGGAGAAGATATCTTCAGGCCTTCTCGGTAATATCGCATCAAAAGTCTGCAGACAGGTGATTAAGTGGTAATCATGAGGATCCTATATTATGGACGAGTAAAGAGGACTTGCCAGTAACGAGATAAAACTGGACATGGGGATGTCAACGATTATATCTCGGGCAAGTAAAATATCGTGAGACAAAGGGAATCGTATATGAGATTGATTGAATCTCCAGCATCGTGGTTCAATCGAGAAAAAGGTTTTCGTTGAGTGTATAGGAATTAATATGGGCATCCCGGTCCCGCTATTAATTATTGATATGATCATGTCTATGCATTCTCGAACCCGTAGGGTCACACACTTAACGTTCCGATGAATTTAGGTTTTGCGATGAATTAAATGATGAAACGAACGAATGGTGATTCGAAGTCTCGGATGGGATCCCGGACGTCACGAGAGGTTCCGGAGGAGTCCGGAGAATAAGATTCATATATGGAAAGTGGTTTCCGGAGGTTTCGGAAAAATTCCGGAAATATTTACAGGGTACCGGAAAGGTTCCGGAAGGTTCTAGAAGTGTCTAGATGGACCCACGTGGACCAAAGGGGTGCAGCCACCACCTTGGTGTGCTGCACCACCTAGGCCCACATGGGCCCATGCGGCAAAGGAAGAAGGGGGGCCGGCCAAGTCCTAGTTGGACTAGGGGTCGGCTCCACCCCTTTAGGAAAGGGGCCCAAGGAGGAGTCCTAGATGGACTCCAACTTGGGGGGCAAGGCAAGAGGGGGCCGGCCGGCCCCTTCCCTAGCCCTAGCCGCCACCTATATATAGGGGGGGGAGGGGTGCGGCACACCCTTGAGCTGCCGCCCCAAGCAACCCTAGCCGCACCCCCTCTCCACCCAAACCCTAGCCGCACCCCTCTCTCCCCGGAGGGCTGCCGCCACCTCACCTCCATCTAGAGCTGCCGCACCTCCCTTACCCTAGGGTGCTGCGCCACCTCCACATCTCCCTCTCCTCTTGCTTGGCTTGGCGAAGCCCTGCTCGCGGAGACCGTCATCATCACCGGCACTACCGTCGTGCTGCTGAGATCATCAAGGCCACGTCCTCTCGCTTGTGGGATCAAGGAGTCGACGTCTTCATCGAGCCGTACGTGTGGACTCCGCGGAGGTGCTGCCCGTTCCTGCACTTCACCAGATTGGATCTCGAGGATAATACATCTCCTCGCGACTAGACGAGTCTAGTTGCGGGGATCGACTAGCCAACCCCTGCACCGACAAAACGCGTTTGTTGATCTTCAAGGGTAAGAGATTGGATCTCACCTTCGCTATCTTCGTCTCGTAGATCTAGATCCTAGGGGTTTATTCCGCTTGCCGCGTAGGAAAATTTTTGTTTTCTATGCTGCGACCCCGTCAGTGGTATCAGAGCCTAGATCTATTCGTAGATGTTGGTGCAATTAGAACACAAGGAGTTGTGGGCGTTGATATTTTATGTTGCTACCTTCTCGCGTGCACTTTGCATCTTTGCGGTATTGTGAGATTGAAGCGGCCCGGACCAACTTTACTCGTCCACGCACGAGAGACCGGTTCCACGACTGACATGCAACTTGTTTTGCATAAGTGGCTGGCGGGTGTCTGTTTCTCTTGCTTTAGTGAGGATGCAATTTTCAATGGAAGGCCTTTCAAAAGGATGAGTAAATAAGCGACTATTATATCACCGTTGTGGTTTTGCGTAGATTAGAACGGTTCTATCTCGTTGACCCAAGCCACGTAAAATTTGCATAAACAAAGTAGAGGTCGTCTAACTTGTTTTTGCAGAGGGGGTCAAGTGATGTGATATGGCCAATGTGATTTGTGATAATGTATGCAATGAGCATGTTTGTAATATTTCGCGACTTGCATGTCGACGAGTACGGCAACCGGCTGGAGCCGTATGGTTGTCTTTTATTTTATGTGACCTGCGTGTCAATGAATCACCATGTAATTGCTTTACCTTATTGCTAAGAGTAGCATTAGTTGTAGTTGCAATAGTTGGTGGACAACCATGGTGATGGCGCCACGATGATGGAGATCATGCCGGAGATGGAGATCTTGCCGGTGCTTTGAAGATGGAGATCTAAAAGCATAAGAAGAAAGGCCATATCATATCACAATTTTTTGAATTGCATGTGATGTTAATCCCTTTTATGCACCTTATTGTTATGCTTAGATGTGATCGCGACGGTAGCATGATAAGGTGATCTCTCATGTTAATATCAAGATAATTAAGTGTTCTCCCCTAGTATGCGCCGTTGCGAAAGTTCGTCGTTTCGAAGCATCACATGATGATCGGGTGTGATAGACTCTACGTTCACATACAACGGGTGCAAGCCAGTTTGCACATGCGAAAATACTACGGTTGTCTTGACGAGCCTAGCATGTACAGACATGGCCTCGGGAACACGGAACCGAAAGGTTAAACATGAGTCATATGAATGATATGATCAACACTGAGTTGTTCACCATTGAAGCTACATCATCTCACGTGATGATCGGTTGTGGTGTAGTGGATTTGGATCATGTGTCACTAAACAACCAGAGAGATGTTGAGTTTAGTGGGAGTTCATATGTTAATTTGATTAAGTTGAACTAAAATTATCATAAACAAGTGTCCTAAAAATGTCTTTGCAAAATCCTTGTAGATCATGGCCGACTACAGTAGTATGTTTCTTGCTGAGGAGCTGCGTCTTGATGGGTCAAACTTCATCGAGTGGTACAAACGTCTTAGAGAAGTCCTATCAACCAATGATCAGCTCTACGTGTTACATGAACCGTTAGAAGAGAAACTCGATGCTTCTGCAAGTTACAACAAGCGTATGGATTGGCTCAGTCGGAGTAAGACTCACATTCAAGTCAATTGGTTGATGAGTGTCTTCATGAATTCAGACCTGTCCAAACAATTCAAGAACTTGAGTGCCATTGAGACTGTCACTAAGCTAAAGAAAATGTTCATAGCACAAGTGAGAATTGCAAGGTTTGAAGGTCTAGGTGTTTTTCTTTCAACTAAGATGGAAGAAAATGATCGCTTAGAGGAACATTTGAAGAAAATGTATAGGATATATTACACGCTTATGGATGCTTGGGATATGGAGATGAGTGACGAATTCGCGATAGATGGGCTGTTGCATTCGCTTCATCCCAAATTCAAGAATTGTGTCAGAGACTATGTCAAGGAAAGGGATTCGATCACTTATCCGGAACTGATGTCTCAACTTCGTCAGATCGAAAGGAATCCCGTAGCAGGAGGAGTAGCCAATGCAGAAGGTATATTTTGA
Organism: Puccinellia tenuiflora; assembly: GCA_012064385.1. Classification (NCBI taxonomy): domain Eukaryota; kingdom Viridiplantae; phylum Streptophyta; class Magnoliopsida; order Poales; family Poaceae; genus Puccinellia; species Puccinellia tenuiflora. The sequence goes on from QRDG01001951.1 coordinate 142,254, forward strand.
TATACTAGTTATAAATGTTTAAATGTCCCATTTACACTTGTGGTGAGCTAAGTATTTGATACTTGTGCTGTTTTATGAAAACAGGGCCAGCCGTTTGAGAAGTGCATGGAGGGACTGAGTGGATTTCGTGGGAAGATGGCAATCAAGGAGTTGATGCTGGCGTCATTTTCACTTCTACATTTATCGTTTTAAATTAGAGGATTTGAATGAGTTTTGTAATCAAATTAAGTGTGATCTTAAATTAGTGTGTCTCGGTTTGTGAGACGGTCATTCATGTTAAAGACAAGTGGTTGTTCTATTTTCATGAGTAATCCTTTTTGGAGATCACGTTTCGGTTATGAGATTATTGTCCTTTGTTAGATTTAAACGATAATTAGTTAAACACTTATAAAATAAAAACATGCTAAAAATATCCAATACTTAATGATGAGTTTTGTTGTGCTATATTGTTGGTGAGTATTCTGATGCGCATCACCAAGTAGCATAATTAAAAATGCCATGAGTAGCTGGAAAATAAACACAAGTGTTGGTGGAATTTTTCCAGTGAATAAGAGACATCATTATCTTATCATGAATGAGTAAATAGGAGTATTTATTCATGTCATAATGAGACCTTGGAAGTAAAGGATATTGAGTTAACAAGATAATTGAGTCTTTTCGATTTGATCAAAAGAGACAAAATATTTGAGTTTAGTATGAAGACTTGTGACAAGCGTTATCACAAATTACAATATTTAGAGATTATTCAAAAGTGTTTTGATAAACCTAAAGTATTGTAGTCACATTATATTAGATATTATGTGGTCATAAAGAAGGGTTTTGATTTTAAGGTTTTATTAGTATCATTTAGATTTATTTTGATAACACTCTGGTTTTAAATAAAGGATCTATTTAATTATTTGCATTTCGCATATGAGTTATGTGAAATAGTGGTTTCAATAATTATGAGATAATTAAGAGTCAAAGCAAATGGAGTTTTGTAGAATATTCATATGAGATTATGAATAAAGATTCCACAATGTGAGACTAAAAGGAACAAACCAATGTGTTTGGTTGTGTTGTGTGTTTTAGTGGTTTTATCATGAAATGGTTTCATGGATAAAAGAATTGTTGGAATAAATTTAGAAAGCTTAAACCTTGCATGTTTATGTATCAAGTGGCACATATGTAAAGTGCTATGTTGGTTAAAACTTGACACATAAAAGGTTTTAATGATGGTGATCATTAAATTATGGTTTAGCTTGTCTAAAGAGATGTAGGTTTCAAGAATATGAATTTTGTCAAAAGTTGCAAAATAATATTCATGATTTACTTGTCATGTTTGAAAAACTAGACATACCTGCAAAACTACAAAAGAAGAAATAGAAACTTTAAAATACGAAAGTGACTGAAAGTCATTTTATTTTAAGTTTAAATGTTTAAATGTCCCATTTACACTTGTGGTGAGCTAAGTATTTGATACTTGTGCTGTTTTATGAAAACAGGGCCAGCCGTTTGAGAAGTGCATGGAGGGACTGAGTGGATTTCGTGGGAAGATGGCAATCAAGGAGTTGATGCTGGCGTCATTTTCACTTCTACATTTATCGTTTTAAATTAGAGGATTTGAATGAGTTTTGTAATCAAATTAAGTGTGATCTTAAATTAGTGTGTCTCGGTTTGTGAGACGGTCATTCATGTTAAAGACAAGTGGTTGTTCTATTTTCATGAGTAATCCTTTTTGGAGATCACGTTTCGGTTATGAGATTATTGTCCTTTGTTAGATTTAAACGATAATTAGTTAAACACTTATAAAATAAAAACATGCTAAAAATATCCAATACTTAATGATGAGTTTTGTTGTGCTATATTGTTGGTGAGTATTCTGATGCGCATCACCAAGTAGCATAATTAAAAATGCCATGAGTAGCTGGAAAATAAACACAAGTGTTGGTGGAATTTTTCCAGTGAATAAGAGACATCATTATCTTATCATGAATGAGTAAATAGGAGTATTTATTCATGTCATAATGAGACCTTGGAAGTAAAGGATATTGAGTTAACAAGATAATTGAGTCTTTTCGATTTGATCAAAAGAGACAAAATATTTGAGTTTAGTATGAAGACTTGTGACAAGCGTTATCACAAATTACAATATTTAGAGATTATTCAAAAGTGTTTTGATAAACCTAAAGTATTGTAGTCACATTATATTAGATATTATGTGGTCATAAAGAAGGGTTTTGATTTTAAGGTTTTATTAGTACCATTTAGATTTATTTTGATAACACTCTGGTTTTAAATAAAGGATCTATTTAATTATTTGCATTTCGCATATGAGTTATGTGAAATAGTGGTTTCAATAATTATGAGATAATTAAGAGTCAAAGCAAATGGAGTTTTGTAGAATATTCATATGAGATTATGAATAAAGATTCCACAATGTGAGACTAAAAGGAACAAACCAATGTGTTTGGTTGTGTTGTGTGTTTTAGTGGTTTTATCATGAAATGGTTTCATGGATAAAAGAATTGTTGGAATAAATTTAGAAAGCTTAAACCTTGCATGTTTATGTATCAAGTGGCACATATGTAAAGTGCTATGTTGGTTAAAACTTGACACATAAAAGGTTTTAATGATGGTGATCATTAAATTATGGTTTAGCTTGTCTAAAGAGATGTAGGTTTCAAGAATATGAATTTTGTCAAAAGTTGCAAAATAATATTCATGATTTACTTGTCATGTTTGAAAAACTAGACATACCTGCAAACTACAAAAGAAGAAATAGAAACTTTAAAATACGAAAGTGACTGAAAGTCATTTTATTTTAAGTAATCGTTACTTGATTTTGTGAAAAGAATGTTTCACATATTTATTTTGCAAAGAGTTTGCGTGGAATAAATAAAACTTAGAGCTGGCAAGGTGCTGGTGTTTCGTATATGAGTTCTCGAATCTTATTAAGAAATTTTGGAGGAGTCCAAAGTGTCAAGAAAGTGCATAAGAAACTGAGTGGGATCTAATTAAGATATGTGGTGACATATATTAAGTTAGAGCAGAAATTAATTTCCATAATCAGAATATGTGGTGACATATGTTTGAGTGGGAACTAGTTAATCATGGTCAAATATAAAGATAACATATTTCTGAGTGGGAGCCGTAGTGGCTTCACAATTTAATATGTGTATGGTGTATATTTGAGTGGGAGTTTACAACATCGTGTTTGAATGAAATAGAGATTTTGTAAATGTTGTAAATGTTGTCATGGACCAATGCATAACTTATGAAGTTAGTTTGAACATCAAATATTCATGTAGATGAATGTATCTATGGAGGATAGATTAGTTTGATAAACATTAAAGTCAGATGTTTAACCTAAATATTTTTGAAGGAGTTCAAAATAAAACAAGAGAAGAACGGTTCGTCTCATTGTGACATATAGGTGAAACATTGAGTTGAGAACTCAATACAAAATTGATGGTTGGAGGATATGTTGGAATTCACTATGAATTGTTCATAGGTCTCAACATATAAGAACCATGTGTTTGTATATGACGATATGTGACCCAAGTTCTTAATTGTAAGAACATGTTAAATGAGGAGTCATTTTTCATGGAATTGAGATAAATTTAGAAAATGGTAGACTTGGTTGAAGTCATAAAGCCAGACTAAATTGGAGATCTTTTAGAGTCAGAGCAGCGTAGCGAAAGCATGATTGGAAATATCAAAGTGCAAAGTTACACTGTCGATTTGTTAAGTCTACAACATATAGGAGTATATGATTAATTCAAGGATTGAAATAAGATATAATATTTTGGTTTGAGAAAGTTGTTTCAAGATCGAGTGAGTTCCGGATGCATATGTTATGAGAAAGTCCATTTGACTGATCATACATATAGGCATAAAAGGATACGAATATCTCACTCTATAACCAAACATATTATATGCATTATATGATAATGAGTTTTATCATGAGATGATAAAGTAATGTCAAATTAGGTGACAGTTACAAATTTTGCAAAGGACATAAAGAGCTGCAAAGTACAGAGCATGGACAGAACCTCTTCCACAAGCAAACATGATCAGCACTGAGACTTCATGAGTGAGACTCCATGGGTGTTGGATCACGGAAATGTAAACTAGATTATTGACTCTAGTGCAAGTGGGAGACTATTGGGATTATGCCCTAGAGGCAATAATAAAATGGTTTATTAAGCATATCCACGTTTATGATAATAGTTTATTATCCATGCTATAATTGTATTAAATGGAAACATAATACATGTGTGGAATATAAAAACCCGGAGTCCCTAGTGAGCCTCTACAGGACTAGTTCGTTGATCAAGAGATAGTTAGAGTTTCCTAACTATGGACTTGTTATAGTCACTTGATAACGGAATCATATCATTAAGAGTAATGGTGTGGTGGACAAGACCCAAATAAAGAGTTGAAATTAATCGTGTCACAAAAGTTTTGTTGTCAACACTTTCATATGCCAAATATAGTTTCCTTAGACCATGAGATTATATCACTCCCGTCCACCGGAGGAATACTTTGTGGACATCAAACGTCACTTCGTAACTGGGTGATTATAAAGGTGGCTTTCAGGTATCTCCGATGGTGGGTTGTTGGGTGATATGAATCAAGAGTGGGATTTGTCCCTCCATGTGACGGAGAAGATATCTTCAGGCCTTCTCGGTAATATAGCATCAAAAGTCTGCAGACAGGTGATTAAGTGGTAATCACGAGGATCCTATATTATGGACGAGTAAAGAGGACTTGCCGGTAACGAGATAAAACTGGACATGGGGATGTCAACGATTATATCTCGGGGAAGTAAAATATCGTGAGACAAAGGGAATCGTATATGAGATTGATTGAATCTCCAGCATCGTGGTTCAATCGAGAAAAAGGTTTTCGTTGAGTGTATAGGAATTAATATGGGCATCCCGGTCCCGCTATTAATTATTGATATGATCATGTCTATGCATTCTCGAACTCGTAGGGTCACACACTTAACGTTTCGATGAATTTAGGTTTTGCGATGAATTAAATGATGAAACGAACGAATGGTGATTCGAAGTCTCGGATGGGATCCCGGACGTCATGAGAGGTTCCGGAGGAGTCCGGAGAATAAGATTCATATATGGAAAGTGGTTTCCGGAGGTTTCGGAAAAGTTCCGGAAATATTTACAGGGTACCGGAAAGGTTCCGGAAGGTTCTAGAAGTGTCTAGATGGACCCACGTGGACCAAAGGGGTGCAGCCACCACCTTGGTGTGCCGCACCACCTAGGCCCACATGGGCCCATGCGGCAAAGGAAGAAGGGGGGCTGGCCAAGTCCTAGTTGGACTAGGGGCCGGCTCCACCCCTTTAGGAAAGGGGCCCAAGGAGGAGTCCTAGATGGACTCCAACTTGGGGGGCAAGGCAAGAGGGGGCCGGCCGGCCCCTGCCCTAGCCCTAGCCGCCACCTATATATAGGGGGGGAGGGGTGCGGCACACCCTTGAGCTGCCGCCCCAAGCAACCCTAGCCGCACCCCCTCTCCACCCAAACCCTAGCCGCACCCCACTCTCCCCGGAGGGCTGCCGCCGCCTCACCTCCATCTAGAGCTGCCGCACCTCCCTTACCCTAGGGTGCTGCGCCACCTCCACCTCTCCCTCTCCTCTTGCTTGGCTTGGCGAAGCCCTGCTCGCGAAGACCGTCATCATCACCGGCACTACCGTCGTGCTGCTGAGATCATCAAGGCCACGTCCTCTCGCTTGCGGGATCAAGGAGTCGACGTCTTCATCGAGCCGTACGTGTGGACGCCGCGGAGGTGCTGCCCGTTGCTGCACTTCACCAGATTGGATCTCGAGGATAATACATCTCCTCGCGACTAGACGAGTCTAGTTGCGGGGATCGACTAGCCAACCCCTGCACCGACAAAACGCGTTTGTTGATCTTCAAGGGTAAGAGATTGGATCTCACCTTCGCTATCTTCGTCTCGTAGATCTAGATCCTTGGGGTTTATTCTGCTTGCCGCGTAGGAAATTTTTTGTTTTTTATGCTGCGACCCCATCAGTTGCATCTTTGTTGCATATGATTTCGGAGAGTGGAGCTTCGCTCACCACTTTAATCGGATGCTCTTGAAAATAATGCTTTAGCTTTTTCGTGCCATGTATACGCCATAGACGAGCTTTTGGTAGTGCGGGTAATTTTGCTTTGACTGCGAGAGCACCTCGCTGAGTTAATAAACGGGTCGCTGCACCGGCTGCTGCTTGCCGGCTTCTTCTCGCTCTACCACAAGGACGATGCTGACGACTCGGTTCGAGGCGGCGATGTACAGGAGCATGGGCTCCTTTGGGGTTGGAGGTGCAAGAACTGGGGTGGTGACGAGCGCACGCTTGAGGTCATTGAAGGCAGCGTCGGCCGCCTCGTTCCAGACAAACTTGTCCATTTTGTTCAACATGTGGTACAGCGGGAGAGCCTTTTCTCCAAGCCGGCTGATGAACCGACTCAGGGACGCCAGGCAGCCGGCGAATTTCTGGATGTCCTTGACGTTCCTTGGTCGTCGCATGTTGACGATGGCGGCTATCTTCTCCGGGTTGGCTTCGATCCCCCTTGCCGACACGAGGAAGCCGAGTAGTTGGCCGGCTGGCACGCCGAACACGCATTTCTCCGGGTTGAGCTTCATTTGGAAATGGCGCAAGTTGTTGAATGTCTCCTTGAGGTCGTCAAGCAGGGTGCACTTTTCCTTGGTTTTGATGACGATGTCATCAATATATGCGTGGGCATTGCGACCGATTTGGTCGTGCAGGAATTTTTGCATGCACCGTTGGTACGTTGCTCCCGCATTCTTCAAGCCAAACAGCATGGTGGTGTAGAAGTATGCCCCGTAGGGGGTGATGAATGCGGTCTTGAGCTGATCAGCCGGGTTCAGCGGTATCTGATGGTAACCGGAGTAGGCGTCTAGGAGGGAGAGGAGGTCGCAGCCGGCTATCGAGTCGATCACTTGGTCGATGCGCGACAAGGCAAAAGGGTCTTTGGGGCAGGCCTTGTTGAGACTAGTGTAATCGATACACATTCGCCACTTCTCATTCTTCTTGAGCACTAGGACTGGGTTGGCCAGCCAATCCGGATGATATACTTCCATGATGAAGCCGACTGCAAGCAGCCGGGCTATTTCCTCCCCTATTATCTACCTTCTTTCTTCTGTGAAGCGGCGCAGGGATTGTTTGACCGGCTTTGCGTCTGGCCGAACATTTAAAAAGTGCTTGGCGAATTCCCTTGGCACACCAGGCATGTCCTTGGGGGACCACGCGAAGATGTCTCGATTCTCACGGAGGAATTCGACGAGGTCGCTTTCCTATTTTGGGTCCAGGTTGGCCCCCACGGTGACGAACTTTGAGTGGTCGTTTTCGTCGAAGAAGATCTTCTTAGTGTCTCGTCCCGACTGGAAGCTTGATTCGCCAACTAGCTTGGCCGACTCCGGTACCTCCATCTGCTCTTCGCTGATCTTGCGCTTGAATTGGCGCATCTCCTCGTTACACACCATGGTCTCGGCCACCTTCGCATTGTCTGTGGCGCTGGCGATGGAGCATTTGTAGTCCCCGGAGATGGTGATGACTCCATGCGGACCAGGCATCTTCATTTTGAGGTAAGCGTAGTGTGGCACCGCCATGAATTTGGCGAGTGCTGGCCGTCCGAGGATGGTGTGATAGGCGCTGGTGTGGTTGACCACCTCGAACATGACGGACTCGCGCCGGTGGTTGTCCTTGTTGCCGAACAGGACATCCAGCCGGATCAGCCCCATGGAGGAGCCGGCGTGCCCGGGGACGATGCCGTGGAAGACCGCCCGGCTTGGCATCAGGCTTGATTCGGCGACGCCCAACTTTCCCAACGTGTCGCGGTAGAGTATGTTGATGCTGCTGCCTCCGTCGATGAGGACGCGTGAGAACGTGCATGCGCGCTTGGGGGAGATGAGCATGGGCTCCAAGACTAGAGCGTAGCCGCCTGGGTTGGGCATCACCTCCGGGTGGTCACTGCGGTCCCATGTGATCGCCTCTTCGGACCAGTTGAGATACTGGGGGACGGGGGGAACCACAGCGTTCACCTCCTTGAATCGCTCGCGCCGGCTGCGCTTGTCGTCACGCTCGCTGACGAACACGATGTAGGCGGCGTCCGGGTTCTGGTAGTCATCACGGTCCCTGGGTGGTGGAGGCGGGAGGCGGTCCCTCCTTTGGTCCTCGCATTGCTGGTCGTCACAATTCCTATCATCACGGCGCCTATCATCGCGTCTTCGATCATCGCGTCCGGCTTCATTTGGCGGAGGAGGTAGATCTCGCCGTTCGTATTGCGGTGGAGCTCTTGGATGGCCGGGATTGCATTACCTGACGGTGTGGTTAGCCGACCGGTCACCATGGTTCCGGCATGGCCGGTCGAGCAAAGACTCGTAGTTGTTCCTCGCCCTTGTCCAGCGCATGTCGCTACTTGTCCTCATGCGGCGACTGTCGAAGCCGCCTGCTGGTCTCCCCTCTGTAATGGCGACGACCTTGGACTCGACACGGTCATCGGTGGACTTGCGCTTGCCAGACGCGTCGGAGTCGCGCCGGGTTGATCTTCCTCCCGCTTGCATTTCCGTCCGGCTTCTGTGCGTAGTCGGCCCATCCGTGACGACCCTGCCGGCTTCGTCGAGTTGAATCGGATGTGTCATGCCTGCGTCGGTGGTGGCGTACTCGTCGGCGATGGCCATCAGCTGCGCCATGGTCTTCGGATTCTTCCTCAGGAGTTTGTGCCGTAGCAGCATCCGATCCCGGCAGCCTTGAGCGAAGTACTGGACGGCTTGGGACTCCAGGATTCCTTCGCATGAGTTGCGCAGGCTGGTCCATCGGGTCAGGTAAGCACGGTCCGACTCGTCCTCTTTTTGCTTACACATCGCGAGCAGCTGCGCGTTGCCTGGGCGCAGGTAAGTGCCGGTGAAGTTGCGGTTGAAAACTTCCTCGAAGTCCAACCAGCCATTGACGCTTTCCGGTGGGAGGCTGTTCAACCAGGTTCGAGCCGATCCCTGGAGCATGAGCGACAGGTAGCGCACGGCCACTCGCTTGTTGCCGCCTGCGATGCCGACCGCGGTGATGTAGTCGGCTAGCTAGTCTTCCAGCTTGGCGGTGCCGTTGTACTTGGAGGTGTCCCTTGGAAGCGTGAATCCCTTCGGGAACTGCTCGGTCCGGATGCGAGGTCCGAAGCAGCGATGCGCGGCAACGTCTTCTTCCTCGATGATGCTTGACGCCTTGAGCGACTTGATGCGTTGGCGAGCATCGTTGCCGACTACAGACCCTAGTGCCCCGAAGCGTTGGTCGATGGTGACCTTGGTGCCAACTCGTTCCTTGACGTTGTGGCCGGCTCGAGGATCATTGTCGTCGCTGTCATCATGTCGTCCACCTGGATCTCGACCGTGGTCTCGAGGGTGTGAGCTCGCGCTCCTCTCGCGATGAGCTCGTGGCTGCTTGTTCTTCTCCCTGCCGTAGCTTGTTGATGACGCCTCATAGCCTGCTTGGATTTGCCGGCTGCATCGTAGCCGGGAGGAGCACTACTAGGAAAAGGCTTATAGGTAAGCCACGTGGCCGTGGCGCACTGTCAGAATGGTGCGCCATGGCTAAGTATGCGTGGCGCACCGCTTCGTGCTGCGCCACGGACACTAACTTAGCCGTGGCGCAGGTCTCTAAGATGTGCGCCACGGCTAAGTTGGGCCCTGGACGGCCGGCCTGTGCGCACTTAGGCGTGGCGCGGCAGAAACATGTGCGCCACGGGTATCCGCGTAGCCGTGGCGCACAGTAATACCCTGCGCCACGGCTAAGTTTGGGACCCGGTGCACATTTTTGGCGCCAATTTTACCCCACTTAGCCGTGGCGCACTGTGCTCCTGTGCGCCACGGGTAAGCGTGGGTCCCACCTTTACCAATTCTGGCGCGAATTTTACCCCACTTAGCCGTGGCGCAGGGAATTATTGTGCGCCACGGCTAGGATATAGTGGTGGCGCAGCCACCATTCGTGCGCCACGGCTAAGCCTGGGTGCACTTTTACTTTTTGGCTGCCACCACCACCCCCTTTTCTCCTCTTTTCCTCTCCTCTTCCTCCTCCCCACCTCTCAATTCCAGATCTGCACGCCCCTTCCTCTCCCCACCTCATTTTCTTCTCTCTCTTCACATATTCCACATAAATCTACTTAATTATTTTCTTCATGTATATGTGAGGAAACATCTCCCACACCTCGTGCTCGATCTTCCTCCTCCGGGCGCTCTCTCTTTCGACGTCAATTTGTTGGAAGGTGAGTGTATGTGATGGATGAGAAGGCTTTGATGTGTGTGGTTCTATGTGATGGATGAGAAGGGTTGTGATATGTTTGTGGTTGTTGTATGCATGTGTGATGGATGAGTTGGTTGCATTGTGATGGATGAGGATGTGTGTGTGGTTGCGTGTGTTTGCATATGTGTATGCCATGATCGAAATGATTAGTTCCGATGTTTTCGCCGAAATGTAGATTCATTTCCATTTCGGCGAATTTTCCGGCACTCCTAAGGCCAAAAATTAGCAAAGGTCATGCCAAATTTTTCTGTGAAATATTTTGTTTCTAATATAATCCTTTGTTCTATATGTAGAGCGGGGGCGACAATGGTCATCATGATGAGCGAAAGTATTGTTGCTAGATATTTGAAATATGCGACGACCGTGATGGTTAAAAACAACGACACCGGGATAAAGTGTCCGTGTCGAACATGCAAACTCGGCACCGTGCTCGATCCCTTTTCCGGCACATTGCAGGAGCATCTGCTCAGGAAAGGTTTTATGGATGACTTCACTTACGAGGATGATGATGATGACGTCAATGGGGGCGCGGCGGGAAATGATCAGGAAGATGAAGAGGCGCCTCCCGATTATGATGACGAAGAATATGTCGGGCATGATGAAGAAGAAGCCGACGTAAATGGTGGAGAAGACGCGGGCACGCCGACGCTGCTAACTTCAGTCGTGCGGGACCCTCATGTTCAAGAATTGCTTCTCAGAAAGTCGAGTAACGCTGCTAGAGAGGCTAAGCTGGCGCAGCTGGACATAGACTCGAATGCTCCGTTGTATGCGGGATGTCGGCCCGAGGATACCCGCTTGAAAGTAACGCTCATGGCTCTGCAGATGAAGGCAAAACACAAATGGACAGACGCAAGCTTCGACGAGAACTTGAAATTTTGGCACGATCGTCTTCCTGAGGGGAACACGTGTCCTAGTAGTATCGAAGAGGCCAAAAAAATCGTGTGCCCTTTTGATTTACCGCACATCAAATACCACGTTTGCATCAATGATTGCTTCATTTATCCGGAAAATGACGCGGAGACAACTGCATGTCCGGTGTGCGGCGCTGCTCGATACAAGAAAGGGAAAAAGAAAGCTCCTCGGAAAGTGGTATGGTACCTTCCGATCATTCCTCGTCTGCAGCGGCTTTTCACAGATCCTAAGGAAGCAAAGTTAATGCGCTGGCACGCGGAAAGGAATAAGCCGGAAAACGAAGAGACGGATAAGATGCTGAGACACCCTTCAGATGCTAAGCAGTGGGAAGCGTTAGACTTTGAATACCCAACTTTTGGGAACGATCCAAGAAACGTCAGGTTGGGCGTGAGCACCGATGGGCTCAATCCGTTTGGCAACCAAAGCAGCACACATAGCACGTGGCCCGTGTTTGTATGGATATACAACCTACCCCCATGGTTGTGCATGAAGAGGAAGTACATTCAGATGAGCATGCTAATCCAAGGGCCGAAACAACCAGGAAACGACATCAATCTGTACCTGCTCCTCCGTGAATGCATCCCCTGGCCCATGATGTGGCCGAAAACCCAGATCCGTATTAGCCCGGACTCTCCACACACAACACCGGAAGTCGGGTTGGCGCAAAACCCTGTCAAGGCCAGCGCACCAGCACCACCACAACTGAAAGAGCCTGTGGCACGGGAAGATGACATCTTCGATGACTGCTATATCGATGATGACCGCTGCGAAGACGGAGGATTCATGGCTCCTCTTGATGAACCACCGACTGCTCCGCACACGCACGAGCCCGCTGGTCAAACAGATAAAGCCACGTGCACGAAGCGTCTGTTCGATTCTCAAGAGACGCCTCCAGCCGACGACTTCACGCAGAAAGAAGCAACACAAGCTATCCTGAGCCCCAACACACTACTTGGGACCTGTCGTGAAGCACTAGCGGCCGGAGGAGGCATCCCTCCAAAGGCTAAGAAGGGGCGGAAAAGAACTAGGAAGAGCGACTATGCATCCGCCAGCCAGCCGTCGCTGCCTCCAAAGCCGCAGCAGGGTGCCAATGCCTCTAGCAGCCAGCCGGCGGCTCCGCGGCCGATCCGGTTTAAGGACGGGCCAGGACCGAGCAAAGATGTTGCGCGGGAAATGCATATTGCGGGTCGACCGATGGTACCGCCTGATGTGCTCCAACTCATGAGTGGGGATATGCAGAAGCTGCATGAGCGTGTTCTGACACGAGAGCTGGATCTTCTTAAAATGAAAGATCCAACACATCCACACCCGCTCTTCACTGCCAAGGTGCCAGAGGCAGTTGATGGCTTTTGCAAACAAGAGCCGGCGGATTTGCTCTTCGTGCGATTTGATGACATCTTCAAGATGTTTAACTTGAAGCGGCTCCATCCTCATTTAGTCCGCTTATTCTGTCTCAGTACGGCCCACCAGGTCCTAAAAGAGAAGATCGGGGGCGTCGCGATAGCGGACCCCTACTACATGATCGAGACCAACTTCAGAAGCCATGAAGGCTGGCAATTTATGTCGAAACACCTCGAAGAAATCATGGTGGAGAATAAGTGGAAGGATTACATTCTCTTGCCTTACTATCCCGAGTAAGTAGTCATTCTTTACGCCATAATTAAGATGCTTCATTAGATTTCTATCATTATTTTTCTAACACTCTGTCTAAATTGTTTTGCCCAGAGACAAGTACTGCGTCCTGCTCGTTCTTTGCCCGAAATATTCCGTAGTCATATATTTGGACTCGGGTAGGGAGGACAAACCGAAAGACTACACCAACCTCAAGAAGGCTCTGGATAATGCTCTAGTTGGCTTCAGTATGAGGGGAGGCGTCTTCAAAAGGAAGAGACCTGGAAGAGGAGGTGTGCTATCATTCCACCACATTATCAAATTCGCGTGCGTCACGCAACCAAAGAACAGCGAGAGGGATGCCTACTACGCCATCCATCAGATCCGTGCCTTCGTACGGGATGAAGAGAAACTTCAGTTGCCAGATCAACTCCAACGCTGGGCCGAAAACTTGGCAACTATCCAGGATCGTGATCTTCGACAAGAATTCTATCGCATCCAGGAGACGTTCGCGCGGATCATACTACACGATGTCTGCGCCGTTGGAGGCATGTTCTACTACGACGGCGCTCCACTCGATAATGCGGAGGTGGAACGGCGTCTAAAGGCACAAGGCGACATCCGGCCCTTCACGACGAAAGAAGGCGTCCGCCCCTTCCCGGCCCCGAAGACCGTCGACGCCTAGCTTACCTGTGTAGCTTATGTTCAAACAGTCGATGAAATTCGTGTTGTAATTAAACTTCCTTTACTTTGTAATGTGATGATGTTTGAACTTGCTACTCGATTCCAATCGATGTGATGTATATGATGATCCGTGATCTATTTTCAGTTATAATGCATATGTGATCTATGTATTTTGTGTATTGTTCTGCAATGTGTATTATAGAATATATGTCTATATAAATACCTATATTATAATCTGTATAAATACTGTATTTTCTGTATATAAAAAATATACAGAAAATCATAGCCGTGGCGCATGTCAGAGGGTAGCCGTGGCGCACCACAGCCGTGGCGCACAGTCCACCAGTGCGCCATGGGTATTTCCACTTAGCCATGGCGCACATAGTATCCTGCGCCACGGCTAACTACTCGTGGCGCACATGGGTCCCTGCGCCACGGCTAATTGCTTACCCGTGGCGTGGCAATTCGTGGCGCAGGCGCCTGCGCCACGGGTAGCCCAATCTGGTGCGCCACGGCTAGGCTTTTCCCTAGTAGTGGAGGATCATGGAACGCCAAGTCTCTGCTTGCGGCCGGCTCGGTTTCCCGTTGCAGCCGGTTGGCCCTGGTGACGAGCTCTTGAACTCGGCGCATCTGCTGGCGTAGCTCTTCACCTTGAAGGTGAGGGAGTTCGGCAGCAGCTATCTCCGCGACCTTCATGTTTTGAACCGGGCAATTGTACTCCGGCTGGATGATGTCGGGATACTCGTGCAGTTGCCTGGCGCGGTCCATGGCGCCGCCTAGGTCCCCTCCTTTGCGCCTGATCTTGTTCAGCTTGTCCGTGTTGCCTCTAGCCGGTTCGAAACCGGCGATGATATTGTACTCGCGCATCATGGCGTTGAGTCGGCGCTGCGTCGAGGCGAGATGGAGTGCCTTGTCGTACATGTGCTGGCGCATCTTCTCGAGCTCGGCCGTCGTGGTAGTCGGATCTGCACCCGGCGCGATGGGGGTGCTCAGCAGCTCGTAATCCACCTCAAGGTCGTGTTGGAACTGGGAAGGTCCTCCAACTTCATGGAGAGTCTTGGTGACGCCGCCTCCCGTAGCTGCGTGTTCAACCACGTGCACCTCTGCATAGACGTTGAGCTTGACGCCGTCACGGTCCACGTCAACGGAGTCGAGGTAGTCGAAGGAGGCGTTGTTGTCGTGGATGCTGGCATCGAAGGCCGAGGGAGCCAAGCACGTGAAGACCTCCTCTGGGTACTCCTTGGCGGTGATGGAGACGTAGACGGGGAAGTCGCCGAAGGTGACGATGACGCCTCCACTGGTGAAGCCCACGTCAGCAAAGCTCTTGGTGTTGTCGATGATGCAGCCGATGGAGCCGATGGAGAGCACGAGGCCGGAGACGACGCGCCGGTCGTTGACGGAACGGGATCCCGTGCATAAGATGACTCCGCTCGTCGCTAGCCCCACGGTGGGCGCCAAATGTCGTGGTGGGGTCGTCAATGACATATCCATCTACGATGGGAAAGTTGTGGAGCAAGGCGACGACGCGGGATTGGGTTACAAGCACGACAAACACACGCGTTGTACCCAGGTTCAGGGCCCTCTTGAGGAGGTAACACCCCTAGGTCCTGCTTAGTTCTTCTCTATTGCTTGATCACAAGAATTCGGGCTACAATGGTGCTCCTGGAGCTGTATTCTGGTGGAGGCCGGCTTGGCTACTCGGCCGGCTGAAGGTGGAAGAAGATGGAGATGGTCTGTGTGTGAGAGTCCTGCTTGTCTTCTACTTGCTTGCTTTCTTGCCCCTCGCAGGGGGCTCTAGCCCGCCTTATAAAGGCAACGGGCTAGGGTTTAGGTTTACAAGGATGTTACAAGTTTACCCCTTTGACATCATCCACGGTACAAGCCGGCTCGTGCTGGATCATCGTGAAGTGTAGAGGTAACCCCGACAGGGTGTACTGTTCACCCGCAACGGTTGTATGTAGCTAGCCCACTCATACGAACTTGTCGGTTGGTAGGTCCAGCTGCTCTCCAACCGGATGGTCTTGTCCATCTTGGTGTAGCCGGCTTGAATGGCTTTGGATGTAGACGTCTTGAGGGTACCTGGGAGTCATCTCCCCAACAGGTCCCAGAGTTTCTTGGGAACCCGAAAGGCCTTTCTGCTGTGAATCTCTCATTCAACAATTTTGAAGGTGAAGTCCCAAAACATTGGGTGTTCCTTAATGTACAGCAGTCTCGTTCAACGGAAATGATGGTCTGTGTGGTGGTCTCCCTCAATTGAAATTGCCAGCCTGTTCCAACCACACTACCAAGAAGCCATCCAGGAAACTTTTCATGATATTAATCATATGCAGTGCAACTTTATTTATCACATTAGCGTCTGCACTGTTCATATTCTACCATAAGAGCAGGAAGATGAAATCAAGCGTACAATCATCCCTCATCAGTGAGCATGCGATTGAGAAAAGAAAACGCATCGAGCTCCCGCGACGCGTGTCCGGGAGAAACCCTTGTGCCGCCGCCAAGCTCTCCTCCTCCTCCTCCTCCCCTCCCTCGCCGCCGCCAGAGGGCGCGGCCGGGCGAAGCCTGGCCGGAGCCGGCGGCGGCGGGGCGGCTTTCCCTCCTCGCATGGCGGCGGACGGCGCGGGACGGCGCGGCCATGTGGAGGCGCCGCGCGAGCAAGGGGTGCGGCGGCGCAGCGGCAGGGCCCTCGGCGGCGACTCCTGGTCTTGCTGCTTGCGTGGGAGGCTTCGTGGCGGCGAGCGTGGTCGGGGCGTCGCCGGCGGCTCGATCTGGGCTCGCCCAGATCTGTCGTCTGGTACGCCGTGGGAGGCGCGGGCTCGGCGGAGGCCAGGTTGGCTCGGGTCGCGCGGGAGCTCGGCTGGCGGCGGATCTGGTCGTCGCTGCACCTCGTGGTCAGTTCGTTGGGAGTTGGAGGTGGATGTCTGCCGGCGGGCGCAGGTACAAGGAGCCGACCTAGTCCACGACGGTGCAAGCCGTCGCGTTTGTGCTCTCTTTCCTGCTGCTCGTGGGTATCGGCGATCCGAGTCGGTCTCGTGACACTGTCGTGCCGTCAGTCGGATCAACACCGATGGCTATGTATGTGGCGTCGTGCGACCTCGCCCAGGCTTAGGGCCGGGGCTTGCTCGGCGGCGGCCGTCGGCAGCCTCTGGGTAGGGTCCCCGGGTCCTCCGGGACTGTCTGGGGAATCGCCTCCTACGATGGAGGTGTTAACCCAGGCCTAGTGGCTGATGCCGGGCTAGGAGCGAAAGGAGGTGCCTTCTGCTCTTACCTCCATGGTTGGTGTGTTGTGAGACAGAGGGTTGACGGTGGCTCGGGACATGGACGCCGGGGCGGCGGCCCCGGATGGCGGTCCGCATGATTGGCTCTTCGGCGGGCTTCATCGCGGCGGTGGTGGCTATGCTTCTTGGTCGTCTGGGCGGCAAGGGGGGTAGCGTTGGGTAGCTTGGGCTCGCTCTCTGTTTTGGCAAGGGCGATGCTCGGAGCCGGACCTGAAGGCTTGGTTCTCGTTGCGACTATCTAAGGTGCCTCGTGGTGTTGCGGTTGAGTTGCCGAGCGAAAGCTCCGCGCTTTGGCGCCGACGGCGGCGTCGCCTGCGGGTGACGCTGTCTTCTTGAAGACGTCGTTGCGGTTCTTCTCTCCGTGCCAAGGTTCCAGGTGAAGACCTTTATCCGTCTCGGATTCGACAGCGACGACGCCTCGCGCCGTTCCCCCTCCTGAGGGCGTTGTTGTGGAGCTTAGGTGTTCTCGGTTGTGTCGTGGTGTTTTTTTCATGCCTTCTGTGTTAGTTTTCGGTAGCGTAGTCGCTTGTGCGTCTGTGTTGCTGGTTATCTTAGGCTTTTCTTTGTAAGAGGGCTACCTCACCACTTTGTATCGTTCGGCCGTTTACTTTGGTGGTCGTTGCTTTATTTATAAAGCGGGGCGAAAGCCTGTTTCGAGAGGGTGAGCAATATATGCGGGTTTCATATGCTGAATTATTCAATGCGACAAATGGTTTTGCTTCTGAAAATCTCATTGGAGTAGGAAGCTTTGGCTCGGTCTACAAGGGAAGCATGCAAAGCAATGACCAACAAGTAGTTGTTGCTGTGAAGGTGCTCAACCTCAAGCAACGTGGTGCTTCTCAAAGCTTTGATGCGGAATGTGAGACACTAAGATGCGTTCGGCATCGGAACCTTGTGAAGATACTGACTGTATGCTCAAGTATTGATTTTGAGGGCCATGACTTCAAGGCCCTTGTATATGAATTCCTACCAAACGGCTACTTAGACGAATGGCTACACCAGCAGCTCATGGGAGATGATGAATACAAGGCAAAAGATCACATTGCAAGGCTAGGCATTGCCATTGATGTGGCATTCTCACTTGAATATCTTCACCAACATAAGCCATTGCCGATTATTCACTGTGATCTTAAGCCAAGTAATGTTCTCCTCGACAGTGACATGGTTGCTGATGTAGCTGATTTCGGGCTTGCAAGATTTGTACACCAAGACTTGGAGAAATCAAGTGGTTGGGCTGCAATGAGAGGAACAATTGGTTATGCGGCACCAGGTGCATTTTTAAAATTTTATACTTTTATGTATACTCCATAAAGCAGGCTCCAGAAAAAAATAATCAGGGCTTATATTTCCACTTGACAAGTATATTTTGACGAAACAGTTTTTCTAATGGAAAAGTACTCAAATACGTATATTATTGTACATTCGAAAATCTATTGTATTGAACAGTATCCTTGAAACTTTATATAGATAATTAAATAGACATGTAACTTGCAGAGTCAGTTTTTTTATAACTGCGTGTCTGCGTTTGATAATTTCAGAGTATGGACTTGGCAACCAAGTCTCAATCGAAGGTGATGTCTACAGCTATGGGTGTTGCTGCTAGAAATGTTTACTGGAAAAAGACCAACAGACAGTGATCTTGGAGAAGTTGGTGGCCTTCGAGAATATGTCCAGGTGGCACTGCCAGACAAGATTGCTAATGTCATCGACCAATGGTTACTACCAGAGATGGGAAATGATGAACAAGACAAGTCCAACTCTAACAAGAGCAGAGATCTGAGAATTGCTTGCATCACTTCGATTCTGCGTATTGGAATTTCCTGTTCAGAGGAGACACCAACGGATCGCCCGCATATTGGAGATTCTCTGAAAGAGCTGCTAGCTATAAGAGACAAGTTTCACAAGTATCACTCCAATGAAGGAGCACCATCAAGTCACTGAAGCATGTGGAGATCAGCAAGGTGTTGCAAGCTGATATCTCCTATCCAGCCCAGCGTTTAAAGAAGGCTCGATACAAGACTGTAATAGTCTGGAAGTCAAATGGTTGCCGCATGTCTTTCCATAAAGCATTATTTAAGACCCCTTCCGGCCACCACAAGCTATCATGTTTCCATTTCCCATTGCACTATATGTACCAATTGACTACAATAGTTTCCAGGTTTCCTGTTACGAAAAGTGCTTTCTACGTCACTACTTAACGCAGAAGCGATTAGCGTTATAGAAGGCCCATGTTACTGAGAGAGCTCAGATTTATATTTACTAATAGTACACAGCCACAGTTGTCATCGTGTTCTTTTTTTGTGTGTGTGCGCGCACGTGGGAGGAGGGGCTTCGGGGTAGGGCATATAACCAATAAAACTATTACAGCTATGAAATGTCCTACTATAAATGTTTGCGAGAAAAACTGAGTATGGCAAGAACTTAAGGAACATAGGAACCACTAGTACCTAGTATCTATTTTTCGCAAAGGATGGTGCAGATCCAGATAAATCATACTCTGCAATAACCGGGCTGTGATGCACAACTTCCACAGTGTTGGTAACTTGGTACTCATTAGGAAACAGTTGCCTGGAGAGAGAATAAAGAAAACAAAGTCTATGTAAACCTATCCATTAATGACCAAACTGGCTACAGGGAAGCCAAAATATGGGAAGAACATGGACATTGATTGTTCGAGAAGTCAATAACTTAGTTATGTAATTGTATTTGCAGAAAATTTCTTATATCAATAAAAACCATGAAGAATCTTGCCAGCTTTTGTTTAGCATTGATTTACATGTGACAGTTTCATGCTGTACATATGTATGAGACTGTGGACTAAAATTTTCTTCTTATGTTTTGTACTAAACTACTAATACCACTAGTATAGGACATAAGGGTACAAGCAGATTTTTCTACCACTGTAGAGATTTACTAAGGAAAGTGGCGCGCAATTTTTTCAAGAAACTTAAGTGGCTTACGATTTATGCAGCTGTTATGACACCTTAGAAAATACCTTTCTGGCTACTCAGCAAGATATATCTTTAAATAGAAAACAAGCGCATCCTAATATTGCTGATCGGAAGGACCTTTCTCTGCATGCTCTGGCTGAAAAGGTTGCTGCTGACATAATTTTGGTGACTATATCTGGTACAGCCTACCTACTTGACCTCTGTATAGATATCTAACCATACTGAACAAGTGAACAAGTCCTTTTCATCTGGTATTTTGACATCTTTACCTACTGAGGAGGGACCAATAGATAGCTTCAATCTACTGTTAATGTTCAAACATAAAAAGGTGGCTTCCATTGAAGTTCAAAATACAGCATACACAACTTATGTATAGACCATTCAATCAACAATGATTAATGTAGATCATACCTGAAAAATAAATTACATGTTTCTAGCAAGAAACTGGCATAGGCTCGTACATTTATCATCCGTAGAATGTAGGCAGCATTAAGCTTTCTGTTGTGACTAGATGGCTGGCATGGGAAGAAATGCCCATACCTTCTAAATGGAAACCATAGTATTCATTTCTCTTCCAACTAGGCAGGCAAGAAACAGATTTTCAGACAAGTTCACTAAGCGCAGGAGCTTTGAAGAGGTGATTTGTCTGACATCAATTTCCTTAACGCCTCTACTTCACTCCATCGGTATTGTTCAGCATATATGTTGGACAGAATTAGCCATGGAGTTGTGCTTGAAGGGTCCAAATCATAGAGTTTTGTTGCTGCTATTTTACCAAGTTCTGCATTGGAGTAGTTTCTACAAGCACCAAGAAAGGAATACCACATGGAAGCTGGTGGATCAGTATGTTTCAGTAATACACCATAAGCTTCAGATAGCTTTCCAGCACGGCCAAAAAGATCAACCATGACGCTCAAGTGTTCAATAGTAGGGTTGATACTGTAAGTACTCTCCATCATTTGGTAGATATGCAATGCTTTTTGGAATAACCCAGCATGGCTACAGGCTGAAAGAGCACATAGAAAGGTGGCTGAGTTGGGCTGCACTTGCTGCTCAAGCATCTCACTGAAGGTATTCAATGCTAAACTGTTTTTTCCACATCTCCCATAACCAGAAATCATTGCATTCCACAAAGCTGGATCAGTCAACTTCCTCCCTCTTTTCTCAAATACTCTACCAGCATACCTGTCACATCCACAGCTCATAAACATGTCAATCACTGTTGTCTGGAAAACATCATCCTCAAAGTCTTGCATTGTCCGAATAACTTGGCAATATATCTCCTTCCCATGCTGGATATCTGACATAGCCGAACAAGCACTCAGCATGCTTGTCATGGTTTCTAGACTCACGCCGGAGACTCCCTCCAATCGCATCTTACTGAAAAATGAGAAGACCTCAGCAAACTTCCGGTGATGCGCAAGCCCATTAATCATCAGATTCCATGTAATACTGTCAGGTCTGAACCCTTTCGACCTTAGCTGTTCGAACAACCCTAAGGCGTTTGCGAGCTTCTCGTGTATCAGAAAACCTGAGATCATTGTATTCCAGGTCACTAAGTTCCACTCATTTTCCATGGCAGAAAAAACCCGGTAAGCACACTCAAGGGGACCACATTTGAGTACATGTCAATGAGTGAAGTCCTCATCTTGACATTGCAGTCCATTGCACGCTTCAGGACATAGCAATGGGCCTCTTTACCAAGTGACAGTGCCAACACACTTGTGCACGCTGAGAGGACTACGAGCAAAGAGGTCTCATTAGGTTTTTCACATGACTCACGTACCATCATTTCCCTAACAGTACCCAGAGCTATAAAATGTTCACCATTCCTCAACAGCCCAGAAGCCATCGCATTGTAACTCTCGACGCCGTTATCAACCATGAGTTCAAGAATCCTCCTCGCGGAGTCCGAGTCCCCACAATCCAAGTAGATTGTGATGAGTGCTGTGGCGACATAGCGGTCCGAACAGCACCGGTCTTCACCACGAGCCCATGCAGCTGCTCTCCTTGCTCCACGCCCCAGTACAAGCAGGCAGCACGCTCGCCACCTGTGACGGAGTCCGGCAACATCCCCTCTCTCCTGAGGAGCCGAAACACATCCCTTGCCTCACCAGCCTTGCCACACTGCGAGAGGCCTGCGATGAGGGCGTTGAAGCAGGGCACGGTCCGCTCCCGCATTCCGTCGAACACCATGCGCGCGTCTCCGAGACGGAGGAGCCTGGCGTAGGCACTCGTCAGGGCGGTGGCCGTGTAGGGGCAGGAGGAGAAGCCGGACTTGGCGAGGTGGGCGTGGAGCTGGAGCGCGGCGGAGGCGTCCTGGAGCGCGGCGCAGGACTTGAGGAGGCAGGGGAAGGTGAAGGCGTCGGGGCGGAGGTTGGAGGCGTGGGCTCCGGAGTAAGCGAGGAGGGCTTCCTGGTAACGTCCGTTGGAGACGAGTCTGCAGAGTCGCTCCCATGGCGGCGCCGCGGTGGCCGCGGAGAGCTTGGCAGCCATGGAGATTGCATTGGTTCTGGCGGGCAGGGACCACACTCCGGTGGTGGATTTGCATAAGTACAAATGGTGGTTTGGAAATCGTAAAAACTAGTAGAACGTACCCGTGCGATTGTAGCGGGATCTTTAAAAAAACTAGCAAATATGCCCGTGCGTTGCCACGGAAGAAATGAGAAGGGCCAAACGAAACTAAGAGTCGTGCCGAGCTCATAACGTGTGTAGCCGTGGTAGCGAGCTCGTACTCAAGAGTGGACGATCTGCCCTGAGGGGCATCTACCCTGTTTTTCTAAAAATGCATTTTAAATATAATTTAAAAAGTGTAAAATTCTGAAGTAAAATTCTATGTGTACATCTTTCCGAAATATTCGTGCGGTAAAAATTTTTATGAAAAAATAACTTTTTATTTTGCCTCCATAAAAAAGACAAGTTTCGGTACTGAAAACAAAACTTTTCACAAGACTTTTTTTGTCATTTTTACACAAACCAAAATAATTGTTATTTTTCGACGAAACTTTCTGCACGCATATAGAACACGAATATCTACATACGCAAATTTTGTCGAAATTTTCTATCATCTGGAAATATGTTTTCTGAAAACGGGGTAGATGCCCCTATGTTCATCTATGCATTTTCCGCTCGTACTCCGTGTAAATACTCTTCGCGTGTAAAGTTCTGAAGTAAAATTCTATGGGTACATCTTTCCGAAATATTCGTGCGGTACAAAATTTTGTGAAAAAATAACTTTTTATTTTGCCTCCATAAAAAAGACAAGTTTCGGTACTGAAAACAAAACTTTTCACAAGACTTTTTTTGTCATTTTTACACAGACCAAAATAATTGTTATTTTTCGACGAAACTTTCTGCACGCATATAGAACACGAATATCTACATACACAAATTTTTTCGAAATTTTCTATCATTTGGAAATATGTTTTCTGAAAACGGGGTAGATGCCCTCATGTTCATCTCTATGCATTTTCCGCTCGTACTCCGCGTAAATAGTTAAATACTCTTCGCGTCGCTAGTAGTCTCTCCCTGATGACCTAGTCACTTTGACGATCCAAACTGGTGAACTTGGGCATGTGTCGCAGCTAAAAGAGATCAATGTTGATCCTCTGATCAAACCTGCATGAACTCCTAGGATCTAGGCCATGACCGACCCTCCATGCGTCTCGGCCGCCCTATTCTTTTCCTCCTCCTGTGTGCACAATTCTTTTTTTAGTGCTTTCACATAAAAACCAACCAAACACGATGGATACAGTTGTTCTTTTCTCTCGCTAACGAACTTGATGTACAGTTTGGCATGGGTTCATCGTGGCCTAAATTGTGATTCATCTCGCATGCTTCATTCGCTCGCCCCAAACAGATGGACACACCCATCGGCCTACTTATGAAACAAATGCACGTCTCCTTGGCCGAATCGATCGGCAATATTTTTCTCACACAACTCCAATTAACGCAAGATGTCAATCCCGTGCCTTTTGCCTGACGCCTGGCTCGACTGGCAACGGCGGCCCTTGCCCACGTCCTCGTGACCTCGCCGCCAGACCACTGTCCTCACCCAGCTCCTGGCGCTATAGCTGCAGAGCGATGACGGCGCAAACGAAACGACTGGCACCGTGCGGCGCCTAGGCACCATCCATCAGTGCGGTTCCCACGCGAGCTTTGACGTTGTCGATGACGGATGGCCGGAGACGCTCCTTCTCCCGGCAAACTCCTGCGCTGCTAGAGCCTAGAGCAGTAGTGGCTCCTGTGTTGAACCCAACCGGTAGCCCGTAGCCGGCCAATTCCGAAATTAACGTCCGCGACTTGCATGGTGAAAGCGAAGAAGCCAACTGCTATGGCTGTTAAGGGTGCTCCCTGCTCGATGTGCTGCAGTAGTACTATATTGCTGATCATCCTTTCATGGCTGCTGAGAGCCTGAGATGACAGGGCGGTCATCCTGGACGGAATAAGAGACTTGGGGACCATCAGCCAGATTCATAGCCTCCCCATCACGCTCTTCGTCGGACGGCTGCTACAGGGAAGGCGAGAGCGTGCCGGCGGCGCCCACCGACTTGAGGATCTTGTAGACATCCTCCTTGGCCGCTCTCAGGTTCTTGGCCGGCTCTAGCAGGTAAAAGCCTCACAAAATTTATCCTGATCGGATCCTCGACGAACAAACCCTCACAAAAGTCGATCGGTTTGCCAATCGCGACGCGCCGGGAATATTATTGTGCCGATCGAGTTGGTCGATGGATACCTCGGTCGAGCAGTCGATGTATATATGAGCGTTTCCATAGAGCAGCACGTCGATTTGGAGACCGGACCTGATACGTAAAAGGCTATTTGTTTGCCTAGCCCACGTACGTGTGGTATTGGTTTTTGTTTCGAGGCGCTGGATTGTTTTTTTTCATACGGTATAGATATAGATTGTAGATTTGGTGGGAGGGTAAAACTGTAAAAACTACGACGGACCGACCACGGACCGACCAAAGAAGTCTTATTGCTTTTATTATTAGGTATAGATTATATTGCATATACATAAAATGGTATAAATAGTATGATACATTAAATTGTCTAAAGGAAAATAAAAATTTACATATATAAAATTTATTCGACACGAAATATGTATATTAAAAAATATTAGTATGGAAAATTAAATGATTAAAAAAGGATGATGTGGAATTGATATGTAAAGATTAATAAATATTAGTAAAGATGATATGGATAAATGATTGGTTAGAAGAGTAGATGATGTGGATAGTTTGTATGTAGTGATAGAAAATAAATTTAATGGGCTTTTGCTTTAAAAGAGGTATAGAATTACAACGAGGTCCCGCGCGCGGCGCAAAGTCTTGTAACTCGAGCGAGCGAGCCAGCCGGGCTGGCACGTATGTAGTCTTGACTCGTACGTACGCGTGATCCATTCGTGCCACTCGACGAATATGCTCTCGCTCGCTTCGCCAGGCCTCCACACTATACAGGAGACTTGACTCGAAAATCATGGTCATGCGACTTGGATAAGAGTTAGTCGGGAAGATTAAGTGCTAAGCCGTCTTGAATAAAGTACACGCGACCATTAGAGAGTGAGTCGAGTTATAAAGGAATGGCAAGCTCTCACATGTAGTTTTGAAAAGGTACATTGTGAAGCAAACTTAATGGACATATGGATATTGGACAGGAAAGTCATGGATGACTTTACATCTTTTGGGAGTCGACAACTTTATTAGAAGCCACTAGACCGATAATTTATGGGATTGAGTCAGTTAAAAGAGTTTGACGACTCAAAGCCATGACTGAAAATTGGAGTAGTAGCTCTCACTGTGTCTGAACATAAACCTGCAGTGTCACACACTTAATAGGAGTGAAGCCAGCCGGAAATAGTTTCACTGACATTGGTGCGATAGACTAAGACTCGAGTCGACACTAGGACTCATATCGGTGTTACTGAGCCACAAGTGTTATGTACCAGTACCAGTAGACCCAGTAGTCGGCTCACCCACTTGCCTACATAAGGGTAAGGGTGGGAGCGGCTCAGAGTAGACTAGAACAAATCGGTACGTTAGTGAGTGGAAGCAAAACCGTATTAGTGTGGGAGCCGCTTCTCCACCACCGTCACTACGGGAAACGCACGAGACGTCGACGGTTTGTATTTCAGAAAATTTACTTCTAGAAATATTCTCGGAATTGGACGAAAATTTACGGAGAATTTTAACTCGACGAAAGGCACCAGAAGACCAAAGGGGAGCCTGAGGGGCCACCCACAGGGCGCAGGCGGCCTCCTGCCGTGGCCCCCCTGGGACCCGCGGGTGGGGCCTGCCCCTGCTCCTGGGGCACCCCCTCAGCCCCCTCCGACGCCTATAAAATCCCTAAAAACCTAAAAACGTCGAGCCGGCCATTATTTTCCAGAAACTCGACCCCGACACGCCGTCACCGAAAATCCTAGTTCGGGGTCCAATCTGAAGCTGATCCCGACACTCTGCCGGAGGTGAGATCGATCCCGGAGGGCTCTTCATCGCCATGCCTTCCTCTGGGATGATTTGTGAGTAGTCTCACCTTTGACTACGGGTCCATGGCAGTAGCTAGTTGGCAGTCTCTCTCTCTTGTGCTTCATGTCTTATGATCTTGTGAGCTGCCTAACATGATCAAGATCGATTATTGTAATGCTATGTGATGTGTTTGCTGGGATCCGATGGATTATGAAGTTATGTTCAGATTGTGCATTATTCTTATATGAGTAATTTATGTTCTTGCATGCTCTCCGATGTGCGTAGTTAATTTGGCCAAGTGATTGTGTGTATCTCCAAGAGAGGGTATTTATGCTAGATAGTGGGTTTATGCCCCCCTTTTGTTCCTGGGCACGAGTGACAGAAAGTCTAAGGGCGAGGGTGTGCTGTTGCTACTAAGGGTAAAACAACGGTGTTAATGTCTATTTTGATATTAGTATTGCTTACTTCATGCACTTTACTTAATGCAATTGTCTGTTGCTTGCAACTTAATACCGTTGGGTGACAGGCTGGATAGCGATCCCACGGTGGACTTTTTAGACAAAGACGCAGTTGGACTCAACGGTATTTTTTCCTTGTCGTGATGCCTCCATAAATATTATCATATCCTTTTTGTCATATCTAAATTGGGTTTGTGTCATAATCTTGTCAATTGGCTAGCTGTAATTCGTTCACACATCACATGCATCTTTTATTTACTTGAGAGACTCCACTAGTGAACCCATGGCCCCCGGTCCATCTTTTTACATTGTTTATAACCTCATTTACTTGCTTTTAATTATCATTATTCTTCTGGTCACTTTTCATATTTTATCTATTTCATCATACAATTAACCGCTCTGTGTTCTGCGAGACCGGAGAGATTGACAACCTCTCCGCCGTTAGGGACTAAGTATTTGGTTGAGTTTGTGCAGGTTCACGTCTTTTGAAGGTATCCCTAAGCGCCAGAGATCTTCATCATTCACCTCGTTGTTGATTTCAAAGTCCTACTGGTTCGATAAACCTCGGTTCTTAATTGAGGGAAAACTGCTACTAGCTGCAATTCTGCCTTCGCTTGGGGCACCACCCAACTTATTAATATCTACCATCACCCGTCGGCGTACCACTTCCGCCATCGGCGTATCCGAACCCCATCGGCGTACGTGGTGTGGGCCCCACAAGATGGCATCCGACCGTTTCCGTCAGCGCACCATACGTTGCCGTCGGCCTCTGAGTGCCGATTATTTTTATTTTTTGAAAAAAAAAATGATTTTTTTAAACTTTTTTTAATTCTTTTTATTTGTATTTCGAAATTTTCAACTTAGTCACATACTTTCCGTCGGCTTCTGAGTGCCGATTATTTTTATTTTTTGAACTTTTTTTAATTCTTTTTATTTGTATTTCAAAATTTTCAACTTAGTCACATACTTAATCCTTAATTGCACACTTAATTATATGTCAAAGTACTTACCCTGGTCTAACTTCCCGTTCGGTCACCCATCCTCAGATTGCTCCGGCCTAAGCATGCTTAACTTTTAAGTTCCTTCCAAACTAGCTTCCAAATGAGAAATTAGAACTTACTGATATTAGTACCATATCAATCATATTAACCACTCGGTTATGATGTTACACTTTTCATTGTTTAAATTTTAAAAATTTGTTTGAGTAAAGTAACAATGATTATGTAATAGTATATTTTGAATAAATAACAATAAAATGAATTTTACTTTATTATTTTCCTTTTTACATTTAATATAGAATAATTCATATGTTTAAATCCGTAAATCGAAATTTGACAAATAAAATACCTAAATCGATTAGAAAAATGAGAAGAATTCAAATATTTCATCCATATCATCTTTTGCATCACAAAAACCTTGATAGTTATAGGAAATTGGGAAAATAGTCAAAAAATGAAATCCATTTTTAATTTTTTAGTGTCAAAACAGCCTTTTTTGTGAAGCAGCTACCAAAACGGCTCACCAAAAGAGGAACATCCAAATAGGTAGAAAATAGTAGACCACCTTATAAGTTTATTTAACCCTGGGTTTGGATATAAAACATACTTAGTTATTACAAACATTTCAGATAAGTTCCTGCCGATTTCGC
This sequence comes from Puccinellia tenuiflora, assembly GCA_012064385.1. Taxonomy (NCBI): domain Eukaryota; kingdom Viridiplantae; phylum Streptophyta; class Magnoliopsida; order Poales; family Poaceae; genus Puccinellia; species Puccinellia tenuiflora. Next base: position 170,572 of record QRDG01001951.1, read on the forward strand.
TGAAAGTAGGTCTGATTTGAACTATGAGTGCCGCATAGTTTGCTCATGGTTTTTTGTAAAAATCACTTTTAGATCCACAGTGTATACTTTCTTTAGAGATCTTTGACGGTTTTTGCTGGATCAAAGTTACGGTTAGGTTTAGCTTTATCGTTAGGGTTTACGGTCTCGGTTTCGGGCTAGGGTTAGACATAACTAATTCAGAAAAATCAAAAAATGGAAAACCTTCACGTGGCATCCTTTTATATGACCTAACACCTGGAAAAAATTATAAACATGAGTTATGGAGGTTTTTATTAAAAAAAATTCACAGAAATGAGCTACGAGGTACAAAATGTATGGTTTCGACTGAAATGAGCTATGGTATGAGCAAAAAATGTCGGAATGAGACAATATTTGACACACTGGTGTATCTTGGTTGTAGAATAGTATTGATTAATGAGTTTAGGGTTTTCGTTGAATAAAAATCCTATTTTTCATTTTTTTAGTGTCAAAACAGGCTTTTTTGTGAAGCAGCTACCAAAACGGCTCACCGAAAGAGGAACATCCAAATAGATTGAAAATATTAGACCATCTTATAAGTGCATTTAACCTTGGGTTTGGATATAAAAAACATACTTCGGTATTTCAAACATTTCAGATAAGTTCCTGCCGATTTTGCTTGAAGTGGGTCTGATTTGAACTACGAGTGTCGCATACTTTGGTCATAATTTTTTGAAAAAATCACTTTTAGATCCAAAATGTATACTTTATTTACAGATCTTTGACGGTTTTTGTTAGATCGAAGTTACAGTTAGGTTTAGGTTTATCGTTAGGGTTTACGGTCTCGGTTTCGGACAAGGGTTAGACATAAATAATTCAAAAAAAACACACACTATAATGAGTATGCTAGAGATGTCTCGAGGTGGGCTATATATAGTGTTGATCCAACAGCTCACCCCTCAAAAGAAACACACACCGCTGATCGATCAGCTCACAAGCGCTCGAAAGAAACACACCGCTGATCCAACGGCTCACAAGCGCTCGAAAGAAACAAACGATCCGTGTGCTTATTCCTGATTAGGCATACTACATGCACCGTTGATCGATCGGCTCACAAGTGCCAGAAAGAAACACACCGCTGATCCAACGGCTTACAAGCGCTCGAAGGAAACACACGATCCGTGTGCTTGTTACTGATTGGGCATAAATACCTACGACCTCGTCCCCGGTTCGAGCCAAGCCGTCGTCCTCCTCCACGCGCCGCCGTCTCTCCTCCACGCGCTGCTCCTCCTCCGCGCCAACCTTTCCGATGTCCCTGTTCACTACTAGGAAGAGGCTTATAGGTGGATTAATTAGCCGTGGCGCACCACTATTTTGGTGTGCCACGAGTATATAGCCGTGGCGCACCAGAAAGAGATGCACCATGCGTAGGACATTACCCGTGGTGCACCAAAATAGTGGTACGCCACGGCTAAGTGCAGGCTGGGCTGACGGAGGGGCACCCTCCTTAGCCGTGGCGCACCACTATTTCGGTGCGCCACGGGTAAGAGTATAGCCGTGGCGCACCTTACTCCAATGCGCCACCAAAATAATGGTGTCAGGGCCAAATTTTGACCCCACATAGCCGAGACGCACCAAAATAGTGGTGCGCCATGGGTAACCTCTTACCCGTGGCGCACCGAAATTGTGGTGCGCCACGGGTAAGTTTCCTGTTTTGTGCTCCCATGCCCCCCCCCCCCTGTGATCGCCTTTTCAGTTTTGGAGAAGCTAAAAGAAAATGTTAAAAAATTCAAAAAATAAAATACTTTGAGATGTGGTTATATTACGTAAACTAGGTGTTAGGAAAAATTTGAAACATGAATTTTGATGTATTTTGCAAAAAATCATTATGGAAGAGTAAAACGGCGATAACCTTTACATACGAACTCGGATTTCGACGTGTAATACCTTAAAAAAAACTAGAGAAAAAAACACATCCAATCCAAATCGCCTACGGCCTTTTGAGCCTTTTTTGCCTACAGAATCCCCAAATTCGAAAGGGAAGACATATTTTTTTGAAGTTTAAGTTTTCTGGCAGGAAAAATAAATAAAACTTACCCGTGGCGCATGGACGAGATGGTGCGCCACGGGTAGTTGTAATACTCGTGGCGCACCACTATGAGATGCGCCACGAGTAACATGGGGGGGCAACACCACGATCCGACGGCTCCCAGCGATCCGACGGCTCACTGCGACTTAAACTAGCACACAATCTGTGTGCTCCTTTATTCTTGTTTCTGATTGGTCGAGAGGATAGAGGACTGGATTGGCACAACTCCTCCTCTCTTCCTCCTATACTCCTCCTCCTCCTCCTCCTCCTCCTCCTCTCTTACTCCTCCTCCTCCTCTCTATCTCATCCTCCTCTCCCTTCTCCTCCATCCTCCTCTCTCCACCGCCGACCGGTGAGCACCTCCACCATGGCACCATACTGCTGGCCTTCTCCACGACGGCCGGTGAGCACCTCCACCATGGCGTCCACCTCCACGCCAACGAGGACCGGTGGCCGGCGAGCACCTCCACGCTGACAAGGACCGGCGGCCGGCGAGCACCTCCACGCCGACGAGGACCGGCGGCCGGCGAGCACCTCCACGACGACGAGGACCGACGGCCGGCGAGCACCTCCACGCCGACGAGGACCGGCGGCCGGCGAGCACCTCCACGATGACGAGGAGCGACGGCCGGCGAGCACCTCCACGCCGGCGAGCACCTCCACAACATGATGAGCACCTCCATGACGACCTCCATGTCGCGGCGCAGGACGGGAGCTGCCGGACACGCCGACGTGGGTGGCCGGTGGCTCTTTTTTTTTAAATTCAGAAATTAATAGCCGTGGCGCACCAAAATTAGGTGCGCCACGGGTATGTGCATATAGCTGTGGCGCACTAAAACAAGGTGCGCCACGGATATGTTTACATACCCATGGCGCACCTAGTTTTGGTGCGCCACGGCTATGTGCACATACCCGTGGCGCACCAGGACCCCTCGCCACGGCTATTGTGTTACCCGTGGCGTGGCAATCCGTGGCGCAGCCCCCTGCGCCACGGGTAAGCTTTTTTGGTGCGCCACGGGTAAGCTTTTCCCTAGTAGTGGTTGATCAACCCAGATGGCGATGTCTGGGACTGGGCTCCGCCGGGCTGGCACTGGGAGGTGCTACCTTTCGGGGCGCGGAGCTTGGTGAGGAATCCAGGTGACATCATCGACCCGGATCTTCTTTTGTGGCATTCGCATGGGCCACACTCGGTGTAGAGAGAGCCGACCATTAAGGAGGTGGTACGTCGCCGTATCAGGGAGGAGGACAAGAACGTCCGTCGCTACATGTATTTGTTGGATAATCAGACAAACAGGCGCTGGTCGATACTTCGGAGGGATCCTTATCACGTGAGCTATGACCCCGTGATGGTTCCGACTCTTTGGAGGCAGAGCGCCCGCGGCTTAGCACCGCGCGGCTTAGGACCCGGTCAAAGTTAGTTTGAGTACATATGTTGAGTACTGTGTGTGTGCCCACCTATGTTGAGTATCTATGTTGAGTACTGTGTATTTGTGCCCACCTATATTGAGTACCTATGTTGAGTACCTATGTTGAGTACTGTGTGTGCGCCCACCTATGTTGAGTACCTATGTTCAGCTTCCTTCTCAAGACGCTTCTGTTCTTTCTCCTCCTGACGTTATGTTTCCTTATTTGTTTTTGTATTTTTTGAACCACCTTTTCCTAAAATTCAGTAGTGTAATTAGTGGATAAAATGGGCATGCAGACATTGTTCTCGCTAAACAACAAATAACCTAATTTATGTTGGAATGTTATACAAAAACAATATATCTACTGAAACCGTTATTTTATGCGGGTTCCGGAAGACTCAAACCGTTATTTTATGCGGGTGGGATACCGACATTGGGAGGGAAATTGTAGATTCAATTTATATATAAATTATAACTACATTAAATATTATATACAGAAATAAATAAATCTAAATTTAGTTATAATAGTTGAAAAAAAAACAATACGCCGAGTGGTACAAGGATTGCACGGACTCGATACACCACCTCTTTCCTCACCCACAGATCTAGTGGTAAGCTTTCGTGGCCGATCTTCTTAGCTGGTTTCTTGGGGTAAGTCGCGTTAGTTTTTTTTGTTTTGTTTTCTGATGGCGCGACCCAACAGGGTAAGAAGTGGATTTTAATTGATCTTTGGCCAAGGAATCTGATACTGCGGCAGCCGTGTTGTTGTAACCTATTGGCATATATGGGAATAGTAGGAAACCCCCCTATAGTCCCGGTTTGGTTGGGCCATTAGTCCCGGTTCCCCAACCGGGACTAGCAAATGCTAGTCCCGGTTGGGACACGAACCGGGACTAATGGGGCAGCATGTGGCCCTGCCGGAGGCAGCAGGGACGAAGGGGCTTTAGTCCCGGTTCGTAATACGAACCAAGACTATTGTCCAGTCAGATTTTTTCAGTTTTTTCAGAAATTTCAGAAAATTGTTTAAATTTGTAAAATCAATAATGCTTATTTTGTAATTCATAAAAATATGTATAAAATATCAAAATGTTCAGAAAAATAAGACCTATTTTATTATGTCAAATGCATGCATGTTTAAAAAACTTAAATTAAATATTTTTTAGAACTACAAAAATGCCACTACTAGTTAAATATGGGGAACCACTATTACACATCATCGTCACGAATATATTACACACATATCATTCGTCGTGCTTGGTCAAACATATTTCAAACGGTACATGTAGTACGCACGAGTTTCATTATTATATATATACATCTCTTTTACACTCACTATTTAATTTCAACCTTACAGTAGTATTCTCCTTTCGGATCTAGGACCTCTGCATCTAAGAATCCGGCAATTTCCTTTTGAATTGCTCGTACGCGATCCTGTGGTAGAAGGCCATCCCACAACCGTTCGATCTAATTAAAAAAGGGTCAATATATATGAATGAAAGTAAACACAATTGATGGCAATAAACTAAAATTATGAATATTGCATATGAACTTCAAGTTGTTCTAAGATTCTGTCCTTCTCACAGCACGTCTGACGAATGAACTCGCAGACGTAGTATCCACATAAATGATTTCCACTTTCCTGCCTCAAGCACTTTACGGGAACAGAGTTCAATAAAAATAATAATCAAGAATGGTATTGAACTAGAATCAAAGAGATGCGCGGATCTAGGTAGTAATACTTACATTTATTGGTTGAAATGTAAGCTCCTTCGCCCAATCACCCCTAGACCTGGCGGTGAATCGTTTCCAAGCACTGCCCGGCAAAGAAAATGAATAAATGAGTTATATATTAATTACTTGCTATCAGTAAATGAACGGAAAGTTGCCGATATATTGCCATAATATGATTGAAATTACCTCTGGAGGCATTCCTGCATGTCCGCCCAATCCTTAAGGGGTTTATGTAACGAGTCCATGACAAGTACTACTCCTTTGTCAGGCATAATGATTAGCAGAATAAAGTGGAAGCTGCGCACGCATAAGTCATCAATTATACACTTAACATCGAGAAATTAAGCGAAATAGAATGTGTACAAGACAGTAACACTTACTTGAAGTTGTAAGGAAATAGTATTTCTCTTTTGGTTTCGTTAAACCATAACACATTTACCAAGTTATTCTCTGTATCGTTGTAAAAATCATGGAGATTTTTTTCATGAACGAAATTTGGGTCAACGAACCCAATGTCATAGTTTTGACCTCTTTTGCATTGGAGAATCTTCATTCTGCATAATTAATATAGTGATGAGTAAGATTATAAATGCAATGAACGAGGTGAGCTAGCTAGAGACTTAATTACAGAAATAATACTTACAGACAATAGGCACTGGTGATAGCTTTGTGAAGGGCGTCTTGTTGGTATAACTGAAATAATTCACAAAATTCAATCATTACCACGCCAGCTCCATGCCCGTAATGCTCGTTCTTATATCCCACGTAGATCCAATTTTCCCTTTCTTTGATTCTGCCATGTACCAACTATGCAATCTTCGCATTGTTGTTGGTAGATCTTTGACTAACTTAGGTTTGACGAGAGGATGCCCGTGCCGGTATTTTTATTTTGGAACTATTTCTCCGTGGAATTGTAATTGGTCTAAGTACTGAGGAATAGACATGCCCTGAGCAGAGGCTGCTTCTCCGTACAGTGCAACAAACTCAGGATCGATGCCGACCGCACGTTTGCTCGACCCCACCTCGGTATCGGAAAACACTTTGAGCGGGGGGCACGATTGTTTTTCCTGTTCTCCGAGCTGGGCAACTGATTTCCGGCTTGCAGTACTACTCTTCGACCGCCGGTTATTTGCCTGAACCGACTTGAGAATAGAGCGCTCATAGTCTGGTGTCAGCTTTGGCGGGGGTTGTTCAAGGGTCTTCAACATTTTTAAGACGGCGCCTTTTTCTTCTGGGGTGTCGGGGAACTCTGGCGCTTTCAGCTTCTTTTTCTTCAAGTTAGCAAACCACTGTTCCGTTTGGGCTTTTGTGATCGCCTTATTTTCCTCCACCGTACAGTCGTAAGGTCTCTTGGGAAGATTCTTATGAGGTACTTTTGGGAGGGGTGACCTTGTACGCTTCGGTGATCGGTTAAAACTCCTCGTAGTACCAGTAGTGGTACGCTGAGCCTGATTGGGCGGAGACGACTGACGCGGCGGCGGAGACGGCTTCTCTGGAGACTGGTGAGGCGGCGGAGACGGCGCCTGAGGCGGTGACGGCGGCGAAGAGGACTGTTGCGCTGGAGAGTGGTGAGGCGGCGGCGGTGGAGAGGACTGTTGCGTTGGAGACTGGTGAGGAGTCGATGGCCTTGGCGGCCAGTTTGGAAGAACGATGAATTCCTTTGGCCATAGAATGGTCCCTTTCCTGGCTTCTCCAAGTTCAACCACCTCCCATCTTCACCTGCCGGGTGTTCCAGCTTCAGCTCCTCAAATCCTTTACTAACTTCATCCACCCCGACAACAGCGTAGCCATGAGGAACCGAGGAGCAATGGAAAGTTGGTGTAGTTCCAATTGGTACGGCATAGCCGACCGCCACCTTCATGGTTAAGTTGAGCACTTTCACATGTAGCTCACAAGGTGTGCTCTCCGTGATATCATCCACTGTGTAGCGATGAAGAGGATCCGTCGTTAGTGCATCATCATCACCAGCCGAGACCATGCTCAAAGCCACGCTGCTTTTCCGATATGATGGGTCGGTAGCATCGACTGCAGCTTCTACAACGTGCTGCTGAGATAGGCCGGCAGTGCCTTGCTGGCTAAGTCGGTCAATTTGATCCTGCTGCCGCTTCATTGTTTCTTCTATATGACGCAGCCGGTCTGCAGCAGCGCTTGCTTCCCTTGCCTCCCTTTCCTTTCTCCTCAGATGACTTCTATTGGGAAATATTTTCCTTTCTGCGGGAAACCCATGTGCCCACGGCTTGGAGCCTGAGGTGCCTCGTGTTCGTCCTTCGTGTTCGGGATTCCCAAGGGCGCGTGAAAGCTCGTCATTCTCTCTATCGGGACGGAACCATCCCTCTTCAACATCCTTTACTGCTTTCCTAATTTCTTCGATGGGTAGTAGGGGATTATCCTTGTGTCTTCTGTTATATATGCATTTTCCTTCTGCGTCCAATGTGCCCCCATGCCCGTAAAACCAATTTCTTGACCGTTTGATCCATCCTTCTTTTATAGGCTCTGGAACGATCCCTTTACCCAGCAGGTCGGCCTTAAGTTTTTCCCACTTAGGCATGGAAAAGGCGTAGCCACCAGGCCCCATAGTATGGTGGTACTTCTTTTTAGCAGCATTTGCCTTATTTATTGCAGACTTTAACTGAGCTTCCTTCGATTTCTTGTACGTCACAAAATCTTCCCAGTAGTCTCTTATCTTCTCATACCCGTGATCGAAATCTGGAGTTTTATCTTTGAAGATAAAGTCAGTGTACAATCTTTTCTTAAATTTGTTGAATAGCTCGGCTATCTTCTTAAGAGCCCACGCCTTGACTTTATCTTCTAGAGTTTTTCTTTGGGCAGCCATCTCCTCCTCATCTGGCTCCCCCTCCTCTGGATCCACCTCTGGCAACGGCAAGGTGAAATTAACCATGACCTTTTCAAAAAGGCGTTTTTTGCCTACGGGGCCGAGCCAGCTAACTTCAGGATCCCTTGGCTTATTCCATTCTAGGATGGTGATCGGGACGTAGTCCCTAACAACAACACCGCATTGCTTCACAAATTTTTTCTAACATCAATTGGAGCAATGGGTTCGCCGTCTGCAGCGACTTCTTCGATCCTATACCGGAGATGGTCCTCCAACTTTTTGGTTGGGCCTCATTTCGTCCTCACAGAGGATTTGCTCGATCCGGATGGCTAAAAGAAGAAAGACCGTTAGTATGTGTATATAGACAATAGAGGCTAAATTAATTAATATAAATATATATATGCACCTCGTCGGAGTTTGTAATAATCAATGTTGCACCGGAGCCGCCGGCTTCTGCCTTGTCGGCTTCTTCCTCATCGGAGACCCCGAGTTCGGCCTCTTCCCAGGCGTTGTAGACGCCGTCTTCTCGGTTGAGAGACTCATCCCCCTCACCGGAGTCGTTCAGAAAGTGACTTGCGTCATCCTCGCCGCGGATCATATCCTCGAGGATATTTTCCTCATTTTCGACTGTGCCATGTGGTTCCATAGTTTCTGTAAATTACGAAAGTTATTTTCGGAGCCGTCTCTACCGTGTAGTTCAGAAAACTTGTAGGAATTGAAAGGACATTGTCCGTTAATCTTGTGCACCCAACGGCTCGATTTCGGGGACCGGTACTAGAAGGAAAGGCGCGTTGCTGCGCCCGTTGTTTCTAAGCGTCGTCATGGTGATATATATTGAATTGTAGTAATAATATGACATGTACGAAATAGGAATCATTAACTAACTACACATTTCGACATCATTGTACTTCACATCAATTACACGGTGCACCGATTAAAAACATCAGAGTATACAATTCTATCAATTCCATCAATTCATACAAATAATTCTATCAATTCCATCAATTCATACAAAACTGTATCAAATCCACTAATATCGTAAATAAATAAATAAATAACTGTATCAAATCCAATTCTATCATACAAATAAATATGAAGCCTAAAATTATTGGATTTTGGAAAAATATTTATTTATACAAATATGAAGCCTAAAATTGCTAATTAAACTAAAATTGCTAAACTAAAATTGAAAATGGCAAACTAAAATTGGTAAACTAAAATTGCTAATTAAATTAAAATTGCTAAACTAGCATTGCTAAACTAGAATGGCTAATTAAACTAAAATTGCTAAAGTAAAATTGCTAAACTAGAATTGCTAATTATGCTAAAATTGCTAAACTAGAATTGCTAATTAAACTAAAATTGCTAAACTAAAGTTGCTAAATTTGCTAAATTGCTAACAATTGCTAAATGCTAACAATGCTAACAATTTTCTAAATTGCTAAAATGCTAAATAGGGCTAACAATTGCTAAAATACTAAAATGCTAACAATTTCTAAAAACCTAACAATGCTAACAATTTGCTAAATTGCTAAATGTAAAAAAAAAATACAAAAATGCTAACAATTTCTAAAAACCTAACCTAACAATGCCGGCGAGGAGGAGGCCGACGAGGAGGAGGCGGCCGGCGAGGAGGCGACGGCCGATGAGGAGGAGCGGGCCAAGGGGCGCGGCACGGGCCGGCGAGGAGGAGGTGGCCGGCCGGAGAGGAGGAGCGGGGCGAGGGACGCGGCGCGGGCCGGCGAGGAGGAGGCCGGCGAGGAGGAGGCGGCCGGCGAGGAGGCGACGGCCGACGAGGAGGAGCGGGCCAAGGGGCGCGGCATAGGCCGGCGAGGAGGAGGCGGCCGGAGAGGAGGAGTGGGGCGAGGGGCGCGGCGCGGGCCGGCGAGGAGGAGGCCGACGAGGAGGAGGCAGCCGGCGAGGAGGCGACGGCTGACGAGGAGGAGCGGTCCAAGGGGCGCGGCGACGGTCGACGGCGGCAGCCTGACGGCGTGGTTTCGCTCTGGCGTCCGCGAGTCCTTAGTCAATTTTGGGATGGATTGGGGAAGGAGAAGGGCGCGCAGTTATATGTATCAGGACTCATTGGTCCCGGTTCATGCCACCAACCGGGACCAATGCCTCATTGCTCCCGGTTCATGCCACGAACCGGGACCTTTAGTCCCGGTTCTTCCTATAAACCGGGACCACTGAGTCCTTTTTCAATTTTATTTCAAACTTTTCAGTTCTGAATGTTGTTCCCGCCTTTTTCTTTTCTTATTAAGGTGTTTGAATATGAATTTCAAATGGTTTTGAATTTGAAAAGACTTTCAGCACGAAAAGTGTTTAAATTTGAATAAATAATCCAAAACCATTTTCTGTTTTATAAAATAATTATTCTATCTATAGAAACTATTAACCATTTTGTCATTTTTTGTTAGAGATTAGAGGTGAATTCATTTAATTAATTTTTTTGGAATTTGAACTTAATTAAGTCATTAAACTTATAAATTCAATATCTTTTCATATATTGATAAAATATCAAATTGTTGATAAAAAATGCAATTAAAATATCAAATTGTTGATAAAAATGTAATCTATCTATTTATGACAAATTCATTTTTTTTGAGAATATAGGTGAATTCATTTAATTACAAAATTTGGAATTCGAACTCCATTAATTCATTAATTAAATTTATAAATTCAATATCTTTTCATCTGTTTATCAGAAAAATACAATTAAAATATCAAATTGTTGATAAAAATGTAATCTATCTATTTTGACAAATTCATTTTTTTTTTGAGATTATAGGTTAATTCATTTAATTACAAAATTTGGAATTTGAACTCCATTAAGTCATTAATTAAACTTATAAATTCAATATCTTTTCATCTGTTTATCAGAAAAATGCAATTAAAATATCAAATTGTTGATAAAAATGTAATCTATCTATTTATATAATTTATATATATTCATTTAATTATATCTATTGAATTAATTCATATATATTTTTGCCATATTATTGAATCTCACTAAACTTTCAACATGAAAATTGTTTAAATTTGAGCTCCAACAGTGCATTTGATACGGTACAGAATGACAACAATGGATCAGTTGTCCTAACAATCTTAGTCATACTCCTGTCTAGGCCTATAATACTCGTACTCGTAGTCGCCGTCATCGTCGTCGTCGCTGTCATCGTACTCATACGGCGCTCGTGGCTCGAACCTCGATGGGTGAGCACCCCCGGACTGCATGTTAGGGTAGCGCAGGCGGGGGTTATCGCCAGCCGTGATGTAGTTCATAACGCCCTGGAGAGTCCGGCCAGCCCACCACAGCTGACGGCCGGCCTCGTTAAAGTCCGAAGGAGGCGGGCCATCCCCCTCGTACCTAGCGAGCGCCCTCTCATGCCGATTGATGAAGAAGGCTTGCCAAGTCGGACAGTAGTCGAGATGCCAACCCCGATCCATCCGCCGCTCCGGTGTGAGCTCGAGGTAGTAGTGGTTCGTGATGGCCGCCCGGCGCGCCACACTTTGAGGGACAGGAGGGACCGGCACGCCTCCAGCGCTCAGCATCCAGCCGGCGGGGACGCGGTAGCCGGGCGGGCAGGGGTAGTTCGAGGCGGAAAGCTCCTCGGCCTGACGGTAGGTTAGTACGGTGGAAGCCATGGGAGAGTGATGAGGTTGCAGATATGAGTTTAGATGTGATATGGCAATGGCGGCCAAGCCTACATATATATAGTGATATGGCAAGAAGCTAGCACATGGATCGTGTGTTTCCTTCGAGCGCTTGTGAGCCGTTGGATCAGAGTTGTGTTTCTTTCGAGTGCTTGTGAGCTGTTGGATCGTGTGCACACGGATCGTGTGTTTCCTTCGAGCGCTTGTGAGCCGTTGGATCAGAGTGTGTTTCTTTCGAGCCCTTGTGAGCTGTTGGATCTCAAGCAGAAGATAAGGCACACATATCAACGCTCCTTTAGTCCCGGTTCCAGCTACCAACCGGGACTAAAGATGAAGATTTGCCCTGCTCTTTTAGCTATAAATACCCACCATGAGGAGGATATGAAGAACAAGAGTACGGCTAGTCCGGAAGGCAAAGACCGAATACAAATCATTCGGATTCCCTGCATATGTCCTATGGTGCATTTGATATGCGAGCACTCTCTAGACACCGTAGGGCTGTATGCAGGGGAAACCGTGTGTTTTGTTCTATCTAGAAATCCTTCAGTTCATCGACCGAATACAAGCCATCAACTATGATGATATGTAACACTTTTGGGAACCAGTGGCAAGGGCTTCTTTGATGATCTGGTATATCCCCAACACTTGTTGGGACGGTTGCAGATCATCAGAGAAGTCTTGCCGCTGCTTGGATCGAATGCCCATTTAAAATGGGTAGGCTTCTCTCTTGACGGACCAAGGCGACGACGAACTTCTCACTAGTTTTTGTTGCAGCAGAAAGATAATCCTTCAGGCTGCAGGCACTCACGAGCCACCGTTGGGCTGTATGCAGGTGAAACCGTGTGTTTTGTTCTATACAGAAATCCTTCAGGTAATCGACCGAATACAAATTACATAAAAGGTTTAATGCATTTGGGAACACTCGATCATACATATATTGTGTAATGCATTTGACAACACTCATACATAAAAAGGTTTTGAGAACACTCGTACATAAATTGTTTAATATATTATTACACTCATACTTAGATCATGATCGCTATGATCGCTTCTTCGGCCGTAACCATGGAGTTTCTTCATTATGTAACAGGATGCTTGGGTCAGTTTTCACTGTGAAGGGCGGAATTTCATCAAACTTATTATAGTTTGTTGACATGTCTGTCTTGTCCTCGACTCCCACGATGTTTCTTTTTCCTAAAAGAACTATGTGACGCTTTGGCCCATCGTGTGATGTATTTTGTTTCCTTGTCTTTTCTTTTTTTCGGTCTGGAGCTCATGTCCTTCACATAGAAAACCCGAGCCACATCATTGGCTAGGACGAATGGTTCGTCTCTGTACGCAAGATTCTTGAGATCCACTATTGTCATTCCGTACAGCTGGTCTACCTTTACCCCTTCTCCATTCATGTTGACCCAACTGCACCGAAACAAAGGGACCTTAAAAGTAGGTCCATAGTCAAATTCCCATATCTCCTCTATGTAACCATAGTATGTGTCCTTTTGTCCATTCTCGTCTGTTGCATCAAAGCGAACACCACTGTTTTGGTTGGTACTCTTTTTATCTTCGGCGATCGTGTAAAATGTATTCCCATTTATCTCGTACCCTTGGAAAGTCAATACAGTCGAAGATGGTGACGCGGCCAATAAGTAGAGTTGATCTCCAACATCGGTGTCATTCATGAGATGTAATCGCAACCAACTGCCGAAAGTCTCCATGTGTTTTTGTTTAATCCAGGAGTCAGGCTTCCCTGGGTTTTTGGAGTGTACAATATTCTTGTGTACCTCGATATACGGAGCCACGAAGGTGGAACTTTGTAGAACTGTGTAGTGTGCTTGAGTGAAAGAATGCCCGTCCCTACATATCATTGCTTTCTTTCCCAGCGTGCCTTTTCCAATAAGTCTCCCCTCATGCCGCAATTCAGGAAGACCAATCGACTTAATGTCGGGAATAAAGTCAACACAAAACTCAATGACCTCCTCTGTTCCATAGCCATTGGAGATGCTTCCTTCTGGCCTAGCACGGTTATGAACATATTTCTTCAATACTCCCATGAACCTCTCGAAGGGGAACATATTGTTTAGAAATACAGGACCGAGAATTGCAATCTCGTCGACTAGGTGAACCAGGAGATGCGTCATAATATTGAAAAATGATGGGGGGGGGGACACCAACTCAAAACTAACAAGAAATTGGACCACATCCTTCTGTAACCTTGTCAGACTTTCTTGATCGATTACCTTCTGAGATATTGCATTGAGAAATGCACATAGCTTCACAATGGGTACTCGAACATTTTCCGATAGAAGCCCCCTCAATGCAATCGGAAGCAACTACGTCATAATCACGTGGCAATCATGAGACTTCAGGTTTTGGAAATTTTTATCTTTCATATTTATTATTCCCTTTATATTTGACGAGAAGTCAGCCGGGACCTTGATACTGCTCAAGCATTCAAAAAATATTTCCTTCTCTGCTTTCGTAAGAGCGTAGCTGCTTAAGTAATGACGCCCTTTATCCGTATGCTTGGTGTTTGGGTCTTTCATACGCTGCTGGTCCTCCCGTGCTTCCAGTGTATCTTTTGTCTTCCCACACACGCCGAGGAAGCCTAGTAGGTTCACGCAAAGATTCTTTGTCACGTGCATCACGTCGATTGAAGACCGGACCTCTAGGACTTTCCAATAGGGTAGCTCCCAAAATATAGATTTCTTCTTCCACATGGGCGCGTGTCCGGTAGCGACGTCTTTCAGAACAGATTGACCGTCAGGACCCTTTCCAAAGATTACTTCTATGTCCTTGACCGTACCAAATATAGCATCACCATCAGGGAGGTTAGGCTTCTTCCGGTGATCTGCCTCACCTTTGAAGTGCTTGCCTTTCTTTCTTACGGGATGATTGGCTGGAAGAAATTGACGACACCCCAGGTACACGACCTTCTTACATTTTTCCAAATATGTACCTTTAGTCTTATCTAAACAGTGCATGCATGTGTTGTATCCCTTGTTTGACTGTCCTGAAATGTTACTAAGAGCATGCCAATCATTGATGGTTACGAACAGCAACGCTCGTAGGTCAAATTCCATCTGTTTGTGCTCATCCCACACACATACACCTGGTATGGCCCACAACTGCAAAACTTCATCAACTAATGGCCTTAGGTACACATCAATGTCGTTGTTGGGTTGCTTCGGGCCTTGGATGAGAACGGGCATCATAATGAACTTCCGCTTCATGCACAACCAAGGAGGAAGGTTGTAGATACATAGAGTCATGGGCCAGGTGCTGTGACTGGAGCTCTGCTCCCCAAAAGGATTCATACCGTCTGTACTTAAACCAAACCATAAGTTCCCTGCGTCACCTGCAAAGTCCGAGAACTCTCTCTCGATTTTTCTCCATTGCAACCCATCGGCGGGGTGTCTCAACTTCCCGTCTTTCTTACGCTCTTCTTTGTGCCATCACAACAACCTGGCATGCTTTTGTTTCTGAACAGACGTTTCAACCGTGGTATTATAGGAGCATACCACATAACCTTAGCAGGAATCCTCTTCCCGGGGGGCTCGTCATCACCCTCAACATCACCAGGGTTATCTTGTCTGATCTTGTACTGCAGTGCAGTGCATACCGGACATGCATCCAAATTCTCGTACTGCTCACCGCGGTAAAGGATGCAGTCATTGATGCATGCATGTATCTTCTGCACATCTAATCCTAGAGGGCAGATAGCCTTCTTTGCTTCGTACGTAGTCTCGGGCAATTCGTTATCCTTTGGAAGCTTCGGCTTCATTATTTTCAGTAACTTCTCAAATCCCTTGTCAGATAAACCAGTCTCTGCCTTCCATTTCAGCAATTCCAGTGTGGTACCGAGCTTTGTGCTGCCATCTTCGCAATTTGGGTACAACAACTTTTTGTGATCCTCTAGCGTGGCCTCCAACTTCAGCTTCTCCTTTTCTGTATCGCATTCTCGTTTTGCATCAGAAATGACCCGACCAAGACCATCATCGGGCTCATCTGACGCCCGTTGTTCTTCACCTCCTTCTTCTTCATTGTCTTCCATCGCAGTATCACCGTATTCTTCAGGGAACATAGGATAGTTCTCATCATCCTTTTCTTCTTCATTGTCTTCCATCATAACCCCTCTTTCTCCGTGCTTCGTCCAACAATTATAGCTGGGCATGAAACCTCTCCGAAGCAGGTGGCCTTGAAGGGTTCTCGAGGAAGAGTGCTCCTTAACGTTCTGACAGTCCACATATGGACAAGGCATAAAACCATCATCTTTGTTTGCCTCAGCCACATGGATAAATTTATGCAGGCCTGCAATAAAATCGGAACTACGTCGGTCGCCGTACATCCATCGCTGCCGTTCATCCATCTGCATATCATATAATTAAGTTTATCAAATACAATTAGAATAACATATTGAATACTGAAATGACCACCGTATATCGACACATGCAAAATTTGTATCAATTATAGATGAAAACGACAAAGGTTGCTAATTAACCTCGATCGATCGGAGGAAAGAGAGAGGACAAAGCCTAAGGGTGGCTCGGGCACCTCATATCATTTTGTGTGAACTTAAATGTGGCTCGGGAATTTCATCGAACACCTCTAGTGCATAGCAAAGGAAAACAAACTAGCACCCACCTCTCACACCTCCTAGCAGAAAAAAAAATAGACAGGGGCCGGGGGCTGGCTTTATATATAGGCAGGGGACTATTAGTCCCGGTTCGTGCGCTGCGGGAGCTTTAGTCCCGGTTGGCAGCACGAACCGGGACTAATGCCCTCGGCCCAACCGGGACTATTGGCCCACGGGGCCCTGGCCGGTCGAACCGGGACCAATGCCAGGCATTGGTCCCGGTTTGTATGGGAACCGGGCCTAATGCCTTTTTCTGGCTTTCCCAAAGACCATTTTTCTACTAGTGGGAAGTCCGGAATGATACTAGGAACAATGCAAAAATTACTGCACCCGCTGCTTGTGGAAACGGAAGCCAAGGCGTATATGAGATGTTCATCCAGTTATGCTACAAAACCAAGACTTCATCTAGGTGTGAATCTATTTTTCCCTAAAAAAAGAGAGGTGTGAATCTATTCCCTCAACACCTCGCTAGACTCCAACACCTGCATGCATGGGTTTGCATGAATATTGCGTCTGATGGGATGCGGTGTTGTTCTTCGGGATCACAATGGCGGTTTCATCCTCTCCTACAATGAAGGCTTCGATGAGTTCCCTTCACCTGAGCTTGCGGAAGGCCAAGCGACCAGGTGTGTGCTTTCAGTTCTGAAAGACCAAGAACACGATCCTGGTAAGAGATTGTCTTACAATAGTTCAGAGCATCTCTTCTCCAACTCAGGACCGATTAATGGTTGGCATTGTGATGAATGATATCAAGACTTTGGCTGAGGGTATTGTTTGGTGTTCTTTCAAGCATGTTAGTTGTAATTTGAATGTTGTAGCACACCTTTTAGCTTGCTCTGCTGAGCATTCCGTTTGTAATTTTTCTTTTGGTGTTATGCCGGAGATAATTCTGGTTGAACTCTGTATTGATCTGATTTAATCAATAAAATGTGTGACATTCACTAAAAAAACTAAGTGATCAATTAGCACTGTGTGTATGTGGGCAATCCATCCAACACACTACTACTAAATCATCTATGACCACTGTACGTGGATATGTACCGGAAATCCACTTTGGCACCCGGGTGCACCTGCACCCCGTATGCTTTTTGAATTTTTAAAAATATGAAATACTTCGAAAAAATCTGAAAAAAAATTGGACACAAACATACGCAAGTAACAAACACTCATGAAAAATTTCGGTAAAAAATAACAATTTTTCTGCTCTGTGCAAAAAAGACAATTTTCTGACCAAAAACATACTTTTTAAATCTCAGTTTTGGTCAGAAATTTGTCTTTTTTTCACAGAGCATAAAAATTGTTATTTTCTGTCGAAAGTTTTCAAGAGTGTTCGTTACTTGCGTATGTTTGTGTCCAATTTTTTTTCAGATTTTTTGAGGCATTTTCATATTTTTTTAAATTTCAAAAAGCATACCGGGTGCAGGTGCACCCGGGTGCCAAAACGCCCCTCTCGATATGTTGTTAGGTTTGAAAGCAGCATCCCACGAAGGCTCGCATAAATAGGAATGTACCCTCCGTTCCATAATATTAAATGTTTTAGATATTTCACATGATGTCCCACTTTTCATTTATAAAAACTAAAACATTATATTTAGAAATGGAGGGAGTAGTTCAAAACGAAGGAAATCTGAGCAGGTGCAAATTATAATTAACTTTGCCTATTTGACTATAATGCGGGGCGGATCGGGGGGCCGCCCTTGTTAGGAAATAATCTTGTGCGTCACCAAGGATCTCATCCTCTCGTCGGCACTGTCCAGAATATCTACTTCACTTGTGTAGCTTACTACTCCCTCCTTTCCACAATATAAGATGTTTTAGATGTTTCACATATTGTCTAGATTCGGACTAAAAGAATAGAAAGTGGATGAACATATACACTAAAACATGTCTGATAAATGTGGTACAAATGTGAATGTAGAAAAGAACTAAAACATCTTATATTATGAAATGGAGGGAGTGGTAGCTAAGATAGCAGATAGGTGTAGTTTTCAGACTACACGTGAGAAGGGCAGTAATATCTAGTACGTCAGTTGTAATTTTCTTAGTAATTAAGGTAGTAGTATTCCCAAAAGTCGAAATGGCACCCGGGCTACATGTAGCCCGGGATTTTCAAAAAAGCGAAAAATGCATTTTTCCGTGTCAGAAAATTCTACAAAAAATTATAGCTGTAGATAATGCTGAGATCTACAAGTGTGCAAATTTTCAATTCAAAATTCGAATTATTTCAGGCTCTACAAAAATAACAAATCAGGGAAAAATTTAAATTTTGAATCTGTACACTATTCACAGATCCAGATTTGGAGATTTGTCATTTTTGTCCAGACTAAACTATAACGAATTTTCCTCTGATATTTTGCACAGCGATAGATATCTATATTATCTACATCTAGGAATTTTTTTCAGATTTTTTTGAAAGTTTTAAATCGTGATTTTGAATGTTTCAAAAACCGGGCTCCATGGAGCCCGGGCTCCAAAACGCCGCACTCAGTAGTATCCAGACTAGACTTGAAGTCAGCAGATATTTCTTAGGTTAGTCGGTTAGTGAAGTCCTATAAAAGGACCTGTACCCATCGTTGTAGTATGTAACAAGCCAAAAAGCAATAAAGTTTCAACTGCCAGCAGCTTCACTCGTGTGTGTATCCATCTTAGCTAGTGTGCTAGTACGTGACCACCATCTAGTACTCCATCCTGTGTGTGTGCTCGTGTGAGTCACAGCGTAGCTAGCTGAAAGAGAGTTGGGACATCAAATGGTATCAGAGCCATGTCCAAGTCCGCAACAGAGGTCGGCGCAAAGGGTGAAGGCAGCGGGTCCAAGACGCCGCCGCCGGTCACAAGGCGATGCCATTCCCCATCTCCTATGACTCGTCGGGGCCGCAGCCCGACACGCTGCGGAGGCGGTGAGCTGGTGGTGCGCGAGCGTGTCGTGAGGGAGAGCACTAGCTCTGCCCAATATCAGATGCTCACCCGCTCAAACTATGCGGAGTGGGCAATGGTGATGCGAGTCCAGTTGTTGGCTCAGCACCTGTGGGATGCCATCGAGTACGGCGCCGACGAGGACGAGGAGCATGACGATCGAGCAGCGCTGACAGCATTGCTCCGTGACGTTCCGCCGAAGCTGGTGCGCACGCTGGCTGCCAAGGACAACGTGAAGGCTGCGTGGGACACGCTCAAGACTACGTGGCTCGGCTCCGAGCGCATACGGGAGGCGAAGGCGCAGACGAGACGTCGTGAGTTCGAGGAACTCCGTTTTCCGCGCCGGTGAGTCGATCGAAGATTTTTCGATCTGCCTGGCAAGCATTGTTAGCGATCTCGAGCTCCTCGGCGATCCCATAAGTGAGTACAAGGTTGTGCTCAAGTTTCTGTGCGTTGTTCTGCACAAGTATCGAGTGATGGTTATGGCCATCGAGCAAGTTGTCAACCTCCGGGAGTTGACAATCGAGGAGCTGTGCAGTCGTCTTCTCACGCAGAAGAGGGCTACGGCCTAGATGATGCCACTGACGGTGTCAACAAGCTTCTCCTCATAAAGGAGGAATGGGCGAGTCGTGAACGACAACGTGGGAAAGGCGTGTCTGGCGGCAGCGACAACTACGGCAAGCCGGCGTTCAGGCGGAAGATGCAAACTGCACAAGGCGGCTGCACTGGCTCAGGTGAGCGTCGCAAAGGAAATTGTCGTTACTGTGGTAAGGCTGGGCAGTGGGCAAAGGAGTGCCGCGAAGCCAAGCGTGACCACGAGCAGCGCGGCGAGGTGGCTAACCTTGTGCAGGCTGAGGACGAGGAGGACGGGCTGCTGATGGCAACACATGACGAAGTTGCAGTGGCTGTGTCCGCCGTGGACTCGACTCACCCCTCTTCACCGACAATGGGGGAGCAACTCTGTAAGGACAAACGATGTTGCCTAGAGGGGGGGTGAATAGGCGATTAAAACTTTTCCAGTTTAAGGCTTGATAATTGCGGAATAAAACTAGATGTTTAAATTAACAAGCCAACAACCTAAATAAACTAGGCTCACCTATGTGCACCAACAACTTATGCTAAGCACGACAAACAACAAGGTGATAGCAAGATATAAAACTTAAAGCACGAAGGCTATCATAATGTAAATTGCATTAGTAAAGAGCTCGAGTATAGAAATAACCGAGGCACGCGGAGACGAGCATGTATTCCCGAGTTCCTCCTTGTTAAGAGAGTATGGCTCATTGGAGTGGTGTGAGCTCGCCACAAAAGGCCTACTCAAGACGCCACAAAGGCCTCACCCTATTCTCCGATGAACCTGACCCTAAGGGTTAGGTTCACCTTCCACTATCGGAATCCTTCAAGGCGGAATCCAGAGTCTTTACAACGATCTTGGGGCACACACCCACAACTCAATCGGGGGCTCCCAAACCTTACCCGCAGCTTCACAACTCGAAGTCTTCACGACACCACCAACCGTCTAGGGTACACAATGGACCCAAGAGACACAAGCTCTTGGGAACACAATGCACCCAAGAGTAACATGTTTCTCGAACTTCAATCCCACGTATCACCGTGGGGAACTCAAACCTATGCACCAAATGCAAAAGGCAAGATCACACAAGGTGGTCAAGTCCTTCACTCCCAAATCCAACCAAAACAACTAATGCTAGGAAGGGATTTGAGAGGAAGAACAAAGAGGAGAACCACAAAAGAACTCCAAGAACTAGATCCAGTAGGTTCCCCTCACTTAGAGGAGAGATTGATTGGTGGAAATGTAGATCTAGATCTCCTCTCTCTTTTCCCTCAAAGATATGCAAGAATCATGGGAGGAATTGGGAGAGGGGCAAGCTTTTCAAGGTCAACAATGGTGGGAGAGAGGGGAAAACGTGCTTAGCTAAAGGTTGAAGAAGGGGAGGGGTATTTATAGCCCCTCCCCGAAATATGGCCGTTACAACTAGTAAAACCGGAATATCCGGCTCCCCCACAAAATATCCGGCCCAAATATCCGGAAAAACAGAGAGCCACGCAATTGGCACTCTAAAAACTCTCAGAAAAACTTCGAGGGCCATATTATCTGCCCCCCCCAAACCCGGATAATCCGGTTTTGCACAAACTGACAGAAACAACAAGACGAAAATTGCAATAACTTTTTCATCCGGACTCTATTTTCGATGGTCTTGGGCTCTTTGGAATCGCAACAAAGAACCCTACATGATCATGAAGAGAAACATCATAACACGTCATGTGAGGAGGAGGTCACAAGGATAGAGTTTGACCTCTCTAAAAAAAGACACGCCGGTAAAACCTCCAACAACAAAAACGCAACAAGATGTGCATATGAAATCTGTCTTTGATGAACTAGAGCTTGGCATGGAGATGAACACAAGCTCTAAATTCTCACATGGATAAAATCCAAATAAGAACCAATAAAGATGATGCCAAGGATTCAAAGGTTTGAGCTTTCCACGAACAATACGATCAAGATACTCGGTCGAGAGCCCCTCTTGATAGTACGGCTATCTACCCTATAACCCGGTCTCTCCACTAACATCATGAGACCGGTAAAATAGAACCCTATCAAGATCATACCTTTGCCCTACGCATAATCTACTTGAGGTCGACAATGACGATCTTCATCTTCTCAAGATGGACCATCTTTGTCTTGGTTGCGCTTCGCTTGGTGAAGACTCAAATGTTGCTCCCCCATACACCAATATGGGAGAACTTCTTCTTCGGCATATCTTCACTTGGCCTTTATCTTCAAGTGGATGGCAAGCCCCAAGCAAATGATA